>JAOTOL010001394.1:200000-657500 GCA_034440575.1 Imbricaverruca yamaguchii | reverse complement strand
ATGTACGTGCCATGTATTCAAATGCCATGCATTTTTGTCGTAATGGTTTAGTAAGAAAAAGTAACTATGGGGTACAAATGTTAAATGCCATTGCTTGTCATGCACACAGTACATGTTTCTTTCTGTCGGTGTTGATTTGGTTTGTAAGCAATTATATCTTTGCATTTTTGCCAAGTAATATACACACTTCATCACCTGTTTCAGGCATGTGCTCATGGCACATTTACTTGCTTATTTTTCAATATTCTATGCTACCTGGTCGATCATATCAAAGCAAATGCTACGATTTGCTTTGCTATGATATGATATATATGATATGTAATATGCTTGTATGTCGTATATGTAGGAAAACTACCATTTCCCGTTGTAAATGCCTCCTGAAAACTTTGCATTCAATCTCTTACTTAGAAGACGTGGGCATTCCACGACAGATCGACAAATCGACCGGCATCCTCATCTCTCAACTCTGCACCAAAATCGCTGTATGGGGTTATCCTATGCCCTGAATCTACCTGTGCAAATTTTACTTCGGTCAGATCAACGGTTCAGGAGATATAGTTTTGGAATTTGTGGAAGGTCACCTTGCATGGTTATGCTCGGTGGCCGATAATTATGTTAAATAGCATTCAATATGTATATATATACATATATATATATATATATATATATATATATATATATATATATATATATATATATATATATATATATATATCCATATTTTTTTTTAATCCCCAAAGGTCAAAAGAATCCAATTCGGACAATATTTTTATATATGATAAATTATTATAAAGTTATCCCAGGGACTCAGGTCATATGACCTCCGGTGACCTTGATGCCCGTTATTTTTTTTCATTGATAGGATGGAAGGACCATACATACCTTTGCTTGACATATCACGACTAAAAATGAGTGTTTTTGCTCTAAATCCTCGCTTGGAGAGTGCAAATTTTGCAATATTTCAAGCTATTCATAGACTGAGCTTCTAACTCGGCCGGGGCGGGCTGACGGCAGAGCCCAAGCCGAGAAAAGACCCCTAACCTGATGGACAGGGTCGAAGCGTTTGAAAATGGCCCTCCAGCTTGTTGGAAAAGTCCCTGGGTCAAAGAGAGTCCATGAAATGACGGAGGGGGTCGTAGTTGCCGAAGAGGACCTTTGGTTGTCAGAAAAGGCGCCTTGACCGACGGATGGAGCCCAAGCCGTACAAGGCACCTGGCCTGATGGAGGGACCCAAGCTGTTGAAATAAGGCCTCCGGTTTGACAGAGGAGGCTCTGGATCATTAAGGAGGGCCCTGCCTTCACGGAAGGGTCCCCGGGCCCTTGGAGAGGCCCATGGGGGCTGCTACACAGTATTTGCGTTTCCAAAATAGTGCTTATATTGCACTTATATATAGTGCTCGAAAAGTGCTTATACATAATTGCGCTTCTGGTGCTCGGCGATCCAACAGATCACCGGAAGGGTGTCTAGGATGCGCGGCAACGTCGGCATGTGCGATGGCACCCTTGCACCCCCTCCCCCAGTGAGAACACGTTATCTACAGCGTAGCTCCTAAACTGTAGAACTTCTGGACGAACCCTCTCGCCTTGCATGCTTGTGTTTCTGGGAGCCGATCTCGCCTCGCTTGCTTGGCTGGATGCTTGTCCACTGCTGGGTGTGGATCGAACGCAGAGGCATTGCCACCGAGGGGCGGCGGGGGAAATCGCCCCCCTGCCATGAGACTGGAGGGGTGCCACCCCTCCTGATATTTGAGGAGGTCCCTAGAACGAAAAGGAGGCCACCGGGACCAAAAGGAGTCACGAGGACAAAAAGGAGGTCCCCAGGACGAAAAAGATGCTCACCAGGGGAATATCATCCGGTCCATATAAGAGATGTAGGACAGAGATTTGGAGGAGGTCCCCAGGCCGAAAAGGAGGCCCCAGGACGAAAAGGAGGCCTACAGGACGAAAAGGAGGGCACATGACGAAAAGGAGGCCCCAGGACGAAACGTACGAGATTCTAGAAATTAGAGGCCTCCAAGAGGAGGCCCATCATTTAAAAAAGGAGTCACATAGGAGAGGGTAGGAGGCTCCACAAATCAAGAGGGCCAAATATTGGCACGGAAGCCCCCAGAACGAAAAGGAGGTCCCATCACGAAAAGGATGCCCCAGAACGAAAAGGAGGCCCGGGACGAAAAGGAGGCCCCAAGAACAAAAAGGAGGCCCCCAGGACGAAAATGATATTTTCCAAATTAGGGACCGCTAAGAGAAGGCCATAATTTGAGCAAGGAGTAACCTAGGAGATGGTGGGAGGCCACAGAAATAAAGAGAGCCAAAAATTGGCACGGAGGCCCCCAAGATTGCAAAGGAGCCCCCAATATGAGAAGGGAGGCCCGAAAAAATGACAGGAGGCCCTAAGACGGAAACGAAAACCAGTGGATATGAGATGAGGTTTCGGAGCAGTGGCGTCGCCACCGCGATGGGGGAAGCGAGGGCAATCGTCCACCCTGCCATGAAACTGGGGGCGGGGGCGCCACCCCTGAAATTTGAAGAGGCTCCTATCCTGAAATGCACAGGAAAAAAGAGGTGAGGAAGGAGCCCGACGGGAAGAAGATGATGCTGTCAAGGAGGCCCCAAGACTGACAACGAGGCCCCAGGAAATATAATAAGGTCCCTATAAGAGACGTAGAACAGAGATCGGGAAGGCGCCCCCAGGACGAAAAGGATGACACCAAGACGAGCAAGAAGCCAATGACGTTAGACGAGAAGGTTTCCGATGGGTGGCATGATATTCTTAATTTGGAAAACGAGCCCCCGAGATGGAAGAGGAGGCCCCTACAATAGGAAATAAAAGCATGATAGGAGCTATTTCTCCAGACACAAGAGCGAGCCCCAAGATGGGCAAGGTCTCCGCAAGAACGAGAGGTCACTGACACCAGCCAGATGAGGCACGCATTTTGGAAGAGGAGGAACCTAGAAGGGACGAATTAAGACCAGGACGCAAAAGCAGCCTGCTAAGAGGATAAGGAAGATCCAAACTCAGATGAAGAGGCCTCCAAGATGTGAAAGGAGGCCCCAGGCGAAAAGGAGGCCTGCAGGACGAAAATGAGATTCTCCAACTTAGGGGCCTCCAATAGGAGGCTCATATTTTGAAAAAGCAGTAACATAGGAGAGGGTAGGAGACCCCAGAAATCAAGTGTCAAAAATTGGCACGAAGGTCCCCAGGACGAAAAGGAGGCCCCCAGGAGGAAAAGGAGGCCCCAGGACGAAAAGGAGGTTCCCAGGACGACAATGAGGCCCCAGGACTAAATGGAGGCACACCGGACGAAAAGGAGGCCACCAGGACGAAAAGGAGTCTTCCAGGACGAAATGAAGATTCTCCATATTATGGGCTCCATTAAGAGGCCCATAATTTGAAAAAGGAGTCACCTAGGAGAGGGTAGGAGGCCCAAGAAATCAAGGGTGCCAAAAATGTCCACAGAGGTCACCAGAATTGCAAAGGAGACCCCAATACGGGAAGGGACACCCCAGAAAATGAGAGGAGGCCCTAAGACGGAAAAGAAAGCCAGTGGATATGAGGTGAGGTTTCGGAGACGCAAAGCCAAGCACCAAAACTGGTAAGGTTTCACTAAGATAGAAAAGGATGACACAGATACATGGCAGGAGGCACCTAATTCGGAAGAGGAAGACACAACATTGAAGTCATTTCAGGTCACCGAGGTCAAGTCAGGTCAAGTTCATGACAGGTTAACACACGTCCTGGAGGAGTGGAGGGAAAAATGCACCTACCCAACCGGTTTTTCGTACACAATTCCATATTGTACCGGCCGATATCCGCCATGTTTTTTGTACCTGCTTAGAAATGTCCGGCGCATTGTTTTAAAAAAAACGGACGAAACGTTTTTAAGTTATGGGCCGTTGAAGTTCTTTTTAATCGCAGCTCCAGACCACAAATATCGGCGCTGATGCGCTTCCCGTATATTGGCAAAAGGGAAGTGTTTTTGACAACACTAGCGACTTGTTTGATGCATATTGTTATGCTATGTAATTTAAAAGTCATGTTAGATCGCCGAGGTCATCATGACAGGCTAATGGAACCAAACTTGGTCAACTGAATGTTGTCATGAATGGAAATGACTGTCATGGGATTGATGTCACTTTGATGTCATTCCCTATACATCCCGAAATCTACTGTTTGTCATTGTGTGCCTAAGAATTTTCATACTTCATTCATGTATTTCACTCCTTTCTTTGGAAGCCGATTGTGCCGAGCCGCCCAAAGGAGCAATCAGGTGGGCAGCTCGGTTCCGGTAACTGGAGAGGCAATGACCTGATAAAGTGCTCCTATATAGGTGACCTGAGGTCAAATGGCGGGTCTGGCATGTGCATTGCATCATTAGTAATGCTCAAAACATCATTAATGCCAATTGTATAGCATTTAAACACAATCACAGCGATCCATAACAATGACAAGCCACGCAAAACGAGAACACTTTATTTTGACCTCATTTGACCTTGAAAATATTGACCTAAGGTCACGACATTTGCACACAATAGAGGTAACTATCGTGCTCATCCACCCTGCAAATTTCGTTGCTCTAGCCTTAATGGGAGCCGAGATCTTAGGGGGCGGAATCCGCCCCGCCCCATCCATTGCCCGTAATTTTCAGAGGACCTCCAGGGCGCGTGTTAAGAACAAACAAGACATCAATATGAAATCATGTTTTCCATTCCCGCACCATACTGAGAACCTAAAAACCAATAGGAGGCCCTAACACAATGGAGGCCCCCTTTCGACATTGCCCCCCCTGGAAGAATTTCGTGGCGACGCCACTGATCGAACGACGAATTTGCTGCACTGTGTCGCAATGTTGGTGCTGATAGTCAGTATGTCATTCGCCGTGTCGTTTGCCATACTCATGTGATGTGCTGACTTGATGCTGTTGTGGAGTGACACTGTACGCTGTGGCCACGCTGTGCGGTGTGACGCATGTGAAGGCTGACAGTAGCCGCTTCAACACACCTGTAGCCCTGGTCCGCACAGCCACCAGCTCTGTAATTTCTGTCTCTCAGAGAGCTCGATGGTAGGCCACTGATTGCAGAATTCACAGGGGAACTGCACCACGCTTTCCTCTCCAACCAGGTAGTTTTGAGGCAAGGCCAAGATGCTTCCTGGACTCGCCAGTGCAACTAGCTCCCAGCCATTGTTTCAAGTTACTTCTGCAACTTAATAATCTTGTCGAGCTTAGAGTGGTACGTACTTCACCAGACAACAGCACAGTAATTTAAATATGGCGATATTAAAGAATTACACAGAAGCAATTCACAAGTTGATAAAAAGTACCTAGACTTGCCTATAATTCCAATATTCCTGCTAAGTTTTGAAGAGATGGCATTTATATGGCTTTTCCATGTCATGTCTTCCTCAATAAATACACCTAAGCATTTTGTGCAGCTATGCCTTGTAATATTGGAAATATTTATTTTGACATGAAGGTCATCACATGGTTTCCTGGAAAAAAAATTTGATATTCGTTCTTCTCAACATTAATAGGTAATCTGTTGGTATGAAACCATGCAATTATTTTCGGTATTACCTCATTTACTTTACTTCGTAATTCAGAATGATCATTAGCTGTAATAGCTACGGTAGTGTCGTCCGCAAATAGGCAAAAGCTAGCCGAATTGGAAACATTGCAGAGATCTTTAATGTATAGAGTAAATAGCAGAGATCCAAGAATCGAACCTTGAGGAACACCTTTTGTGATATGTAATGATTGAGACATGATGTCATGTGTCTTGGTTCTTTGAGATCTATTTGATAGGTATGAGGTTAACAGTTCATATATATATATATATATATATATATATATATATATATATATATTTCCTCTAAAGCCAATAAAGTTTAATTTTTGTAACAAAATGCTGATGCTGACGGTGTGAAAAGCTTTTTTAAATATAGATACAGAGTACAAGCTAATTTATTATTTACAAGGGATTTAGTGACTTCGTTATGCATCAGAGGACTCGGCATGTATGCGCTGTTTTTTTCTCAAGCTAAATTGCAATGGGTGCATGATATTATTTTCATTTAGAAATGATGCTACCCAAACGTGTATTAATCTTTCCAGTACCTTCGAAAATATTGGTAGCAAAGAGAATGGCCTATAATTAGTAAATGTATTATTTCCCCATGATTTATATACAAGAATTATACCTGCATATTTTAATGTATCAGGGAATATTGCAGTGTTCAGACAAAGACTAAAGAAATATGTTGGATGCTGCAAAATACTTCTATATGTTCCAATAAAAAAAATTTATAATCATTTTATCCATACCTCCACCAACAGGGTTTAAGGACTTAATAATATCTTCAATTTGAGCATCATTAACAGAAGGGATATTGGTAATGCTTGCATAATTAGGCTGCGTAGGATAATATAATGGACTGAGGTGTGTCGCAGGTATTTTTGTTTCCAACTCACTACCTATCGTTGAAAAAAATGTATTAAATTTAGCAGGTATTTGTTCATTTACACAGGTAGCCCCAGAGTTATCAGCAAAACACATTGGAGGAACCGTTTGCAATTCATTCTTGTTGATAATTTCATTCAAATACTTCCATGTTTTTTTTTGCCATCACCTTTGCTATCCTGAAATGCCCTCTTGTAATATAATCGTTTCGCATCCATAAGCACATTGCAAAGCATGTTCCTATATATTTTGCATTTATTAGTTCTGGAATTAGTGACTAGTTCTGGAAATGGAAAACTTGGAATAATAATTGTGCATGAACAATGAACTGGAACACAAAAATGGACAATGAATGACCGGAAAATAAAATGGAAAAAGGAAATTTAAGGTAAAGCTCACACCATAAACGTTATCCACATCCATAAACATTTCACTAGAAGAACGTAATTCAAATAAAAAATTAATGACCTAAAGTGTAGTCACTAAAAGTTTGAATTATTGTGGGGCGATGAGAGGGGTTAAGGATAACATTGGAGAGCATGTTCAATCCTACAAGCATACAAAGATATGGTGCTTATAAAGAAGAACCTGAGCTCAAATCTGAACACATCTTTTTACATGTCGGAGCTTACATAGCAACTTCTTTCTCTACCACTTATTTCGGAAATCACACATAGGTATTAGTATAAGTAGGTATCAAATACTTCGGCACGAATTTCATCAGTACCTTATGAACAATCCAGCATCAGTAGGTTTTGGGTGATACAACATTGGTAGGTTTTTAAGTGATCCATCGATTTTAGGAAGCAATTATTTGTAGGCTTTAGGCAACCCAACATTGGTAGGCTTTATACGATCCAACATCAATAGGTGTTTAGGTGATCAAACATCGGCAAGCTTAGTTAGGCTAAGTTATTTTTTTTCAATTGTGACTTACTGTTCACAATATATAGCCCCACGCAACAAGACCCAACCCAATCTAACCTAGCCTGATTTATTTTAAGGAAAACAAATTCAGATTTTTTTTCCAACTTGAAACAAAAGCCCAATCTATCCTAAATTACCTCAATCCTTTGTTTGCTTCACGAAAGTAAAATGTGTGTAAAATTTGTATCGTAGATACCTCCAACTGCAATAGTTCCCCAACAACTAAGTAGGTACATAGGGGAAGACCGAACACGTCTTGTTTCCCGAACACCTACCTTTCGCATGTCTACCGCGTCACGTTCGGCTCGAAGGTAACCAAAGATGGCGGCATTCGTCAATTAACATGTTTTCTACCGAAAAACAAAGTTCCAATTGCGCAGTGATATCTATTCTTTCCATATGGATCATTGTACATAGGTATGTGTGATCATTGCATCATTGCATGTATTCTTTATGTACGGATAACGAAGTCCATGGTCGCCATTTTCATGCTTTCGAGAGCGGTCGGCTTCAGAAAGCCGAAAGAAAGTGACCTCTGGTATTTTGTTTTGTAATTACACCGGCATTTTCTGTCGCTGCTAATAACTTTTACGATAACAGATACAGTGAAACCTTGTGATTTTGTGCACTCATGTTTTATTTGGTTCAAATATATTAAACACATTCTTGATTGAGCTACACAAATATTCGACAAACAACACAGGCGACATTCTGTGCGTTCCCAGAAAGAAACAGCGGCGTTCGGAATACGGCACGTGTATCTGTATCTGTTAAATCAAGTGTGCTGAGTTCCGAACACCGACTGAATAAGAATTTTAAGCCTATAAAGCTGCAATTGGCAGGGACAGATCTAGTAATTAGCAGTGGGAAAGGGGCGCATTTACTCAAAGGGGTGTCTTCGACAGAAAAAATTACTTAGTGGGGGGGGGGTTACACTAGAACATACTGAAGTGGCACATTTTCGTCTCAAAAGGGCACATCATCTCTGAGAGATGCGTTTGTGGCCAACACATCTGTTCAGCATTGGGTGGGGAGGGCCCCTTCCTGAAGGGGTGCTCTTCACGGCCGGAGAGGCACCAACATTCCATATGAAGGGGAGTGGCTGCAGCTCGCTGCTTCCAGCAGACTGATCTCGAACTAAGACTGGCGACCAATCGGCGACGCCCGACGTCACTAGCCACGAGTCTTCCTTCCTTTCAGACGTAGTATCGAATCGATACTACGGTGTCGATGTCAGTGGTCATATAGGTCGGTAGATAAGTTGACATATCGATACTATCGATGTCAACTTATCTACCGACCTATATGAACACTCACATCTTTATACGGCATTCTGGTCGTAGTGCAATTGTGGACAGACTCGATGTGAAATGAGCTTTAAATGTCCTTCAATGATGTCCTAAGTGAAATGGTCACGATGTCCTCTACGTGTGTCTATATAGGCAGAATTTTAAGGTATTATGTTCTTGCCACTTTGAATCAAAGTAGTCGAATGTTGGAACAAAAAGTGACTAGAATGAATTGGAGCGTGAAATAATTGCTATGTCCTTAAATGATGCCGAACTTGCATCTCGATCGTGTATGTCGTATTCGCAATCTTGTTTCGTTGAAGGCATGACAATACAGCCGAAGTGCAGGCCTTTCTAAACACCACCACCGCCAAAGATTTTCGATAAAATTCTGAATACCACCGGAAGAATTCGATTTGTCCACATTTTGACGCCTAACTGAGCGAATTTGGACACACTGCTCCAGAGTATCCAGAGATCTATCAGGTGCTTGATGGGCACATCTGTCGGGTGCTTGATGGGTCCAACTTGCATGCTACTGTTGATAATGTGGCAGCTTTCGATCTTCAATGCGAAATATACAAAGTGGAAATACGGGATTGTCGGAGAGTGTCAATCGGCAGCCGGAGACAGTTCATCAAGATACGCAGTGTCAGCAATGATACGCAGTGTAAAAAACAGCCACTGCTGTTTTCATTTCATATGTTGATGCAGTATCAACTAAATATGACATATCAGGGACCCTGTATGGAAACGCATTATCACAGAACGCTTGTCAGCTTCTGATAAGCGAGCTCATGTTCACACTTTTAAGTCCAAGGACTGCATTTAATTCGGTGTGTAATATATATATATATATATATATATATATATATATATATATATATATATATATAGTATATATATATTTATAAAAAAAAGAAGTATATAGTATATACTTATAGTATATAGTATATGATCATAGTACATAGTATATAATTATAGTAAATAGTATATTATATATATTATATAGCTGATTAAATGCAGTCTTTGAAAATGAGTTTGCTTATCAGAAGCTGACAAACGTTCTGTGATAATGCGCTTCCATGCATATGAGCAGTGTTTCACACTGCATCAACATATGGAATGAAAACAGCACTGGCTGTTTTTTCACACTGCGTATCCTGATGAACTGTCTCCGGCTGCCGATTGGCACTCTTCGACGGTCCCGTCACGGTTGAAGACGATGGGACGGTGGCAGAGATCATACCTGTGGCATTTTCTCCTCCCTACTCCATGGGCTGTTCCAACATATCTGTCTGGGGATAAAGGAGGCCCGGAGCTCGGCGCGGAAAATAAAGGGTAAAGAGGCTGCGTTTTACCTGAACTTGCTTCCGGCGGATATCCTTGGAGCTCCCGGTTTGTCCTATATGCTCCAACAGGTCAACAGGCTTCTGTATGCCGAGGCATATGTCCAGGAGTGTTGTCTGGGAATGACGTAGCGAAGATGCACACGATAATATTTCATGCAAAGGCATGCCTTTTTCTATGGTAGGTTAAAAACAAGATCAATCCCTGTTTTTGTTCGGGCGGCTTTATGAACTAGGGTCCTATTGCTACGCAGAACTTGTTGCGTGAACCCTGGCCCCACCATCCGATCCACGAATTCCAGTTCAATGGCAGAATGTTCACCGAAGGTCTAACGTGCCGTCAATGCACCGACGCGGCCACCCGGTAGTTCGCCCCCGGCCTTATTGGGCCAGCTGCCAACTGACCCTCCCAGTCGGGGGCTAAATGCGAGCACGTGAAGCGACTCGAACCCTGTGTCGCCAGGACAGGGGAGACCAGAGCAGGCTGGCGCTCTAACCAACTGAGCTACCGGACTCTAACCACTATGATCAACTTTACCCACGCCCGGGGAAGTTTAGACAAGGGTGATACGTCAGAACAACTACAAATATGGTAATGCTATTTTTGGGATTAGGTCAGAAACCCGGCCTCCGCCGGGATTACCTGACCTATGCTGCTCGCTTCGCGAGCTTTTGACAATAGGAAACTACTTCATTTCCCCCGAATCTAGCAGGAGCTGGGCACGAGTAAATGAAACAATTTTCATCGCTAAATCAACCTACTTTCAATACAGAAAGCGGTTATGCATAGCGTGGCACCTCCTCAGAACCAATTGCCATCCCAGTTCCCCTCAGGTGTACTGGTCGGGGGTACTTTTGTTGCCATGCATGTTTGTACGAAGTCGCCAAATTACGCCAATTGACGTGGAAGGTATAGAGTGAACGTATGCATCCTGATATCTTCCCTTCACTACAGCCTATTAGTAGCAGCTTGGTAAATGAGGAATGAATGGATAAACGAACGAATGAATGTTGAATACATGACGAATGAATGAATAAATAACATCCTTCACTAAGTTAACCGGAATGGCGGTAGTTAGTCAGTCAGTCCGTCAGTCAGTCAGTAAGTCAGTCAATCAGTCAGTCAGTCAGGTCATCAGTCAGTCAATCAATCAGTCAGTCAGTCAGTTAATGCTTTATTCCGTCAGTCAGCCAGTCAGTCAGTCCGTCAGTCACTCAGTCAGTCGGTCACTCAGGCAGTCCGTCACTCAATCCTTTACTCAGTCAGTCAGTTAGTCAGTCAGTCAGTCCGTCAGACCGTCAGTCAGTCAGTCCGTGATTTAGTCAGACCGTCAGTCGGTGCGTCAGTCAGTATACCTAACCTAACCTAACCTAACCTTACCAAACCTAACCTAACCTAACCTAACAGTCAGTCAGTCAGTCAGTCAGTCAGTCATTCAGTCAGTCAGAGGGACAGTTAGTCAGTCAGTCAGTCAGTTTCTCAGTCAGTTACAGTCAGTCAATCTGCCATTCCCTCAGTCAGTCAATTAGTCCATCTGTCAGTGAGGCCGTCAGTCAGTCAGTCAATCATTCAGCCAATCAGTCTATAAGTCAGGCAGGTAGCCAGTCAGTCAGTCAGTCTGTCATTCCGTAAGTCAGTCAATCAGTCAGTGAGATCGTCAGTCAGACCATCAGTCAGTCCGTCATTCCGTCAGTCAGACAATCAGTCAATCAGTCCATGTGTCAGTGAGACTGTCAGCCATTCAGTCAGTCAGTCAGTCAGTCCGTCTGTCTGTCAGTCCATCAGTCAGTGAGACCGTCAATCGATCAGTCAATCAGTCTATCATTCAGTCCATCCGTCAATCAGTCTGTCAGTCAGTCAGTCTATCAGTCAGCCTATCAGTCAGTCTATCAGTCAGTCAATCAGTCAGTCAGTCAGACTATCAATCAGTGAGTCCTTCAGTGACAGACTATCAATCAGTCCATCAGTCAGTGACCATCATTAGAAGGCGCTGCAGCGGCTGCTGGGCGAGGCGCTGTAAAAGCCGACGCAACTAACGTGAGGTGCGGGGAGGAAAATATATCGGTAGTTAGAAATTCGTTTTTCTCGCAACGTAGCGAAACTGGGACAAAGTGTCGGATTCTCAACACAGGAGAACCTCTCCGGAGGAGGATTCTCCGGCAAGTGGAACTGAGTGGTGGGATTGGGGCACGGTGTGGTGTCCAGGGTGCCCCAAAATCGCCCATGCTTAAGAAGCGACCCGAAAATACGAAAACTTCCCATGTTGAAGCGCAATTTGACGCCCGAAAAGGCAGCTTTCCAATGGTTCAGGGTATCGACGATTGCGGTTAAAGTATGTGGGTTTGAGAAAATAAAAAGGTAGCGTGGGCATCAGAAGAGATGTGGCTACAAGTATGTGTCACATTTGATTTGAAAATGTAGCCCTACATAGGGGTTAATATCGTGTAAATCGAGGCCGATTACGTGCATGCGACACGTGCCAATCGGTATTCATTGACGACTGCAGTTTGCACGGTAGGTGCCATATGCCAATCGGGCAAATGTAGCCGGTACATGGAGCCGGGTGATGGAAGTATTGCCGTCGTTTCGACTCGAGCCGTTTGGCAGTGGGAGACCCAATCGTGTAATATGGGAAGATATGCCACCTTGGACTTTTACGTGCCCCACGTGTGCACGTGCCACGTGAGGGACATTTTTTTTTCACTGCACGTGTGGCGCATAGATGCGGCTACAGCGTGGCGTTGATTGCATGGAGATCGGTGCATTGGTTCGGGAGCTGTACTGCTGCGATTCGGGCTGTCCGACAGACTACAGAAACTGCAATCATGTTGTCAATTGTTTAAAAAAAATTAATCACGTGCTACGTGCTCAATATGCATTTGATCATTGTGGAAACACGCTATTAACACGCACACCGTGGAGACGATTCGATCGGTACCATTTCCGGTGGGATAGGCTTAATGGTGCGCCCGCAAATGGTACCACAGGAAATTACTTATAATATTAAGTATATGTCGGCCGTCGGCTTGGTATGGCCCTTTTTAAAAGAATTCATGGGCTATTGGAGCTCTTAGCGGCCCCGTCTTCATTTCGTATATTGAAAGAGCAGAAAATTAAGGTTTTCCACAAAATTTCAACCACATGACACGAGCAGTGAGGAATGCGGCACTTCAATGCAGTAAAATACGGCAGGGACTGTAAAACGACACTTGAAACTTCCACGTAGTGAAAAACGGTAGACTATAAAATACATCACAACTGACATTTCTAATTCCTCCACCAGTCCCCCAAGACTACTGATCACAATATTAGTGGCTAATATTGTCTCCATAATCTATTGATGGTTGAATCCATAATCCATAATCTATTGAAGTATGTGGGTTTGAGAAAATAAAAAGGTAGCGTGGGCATCAGAAGAGATGTGGCTACAAGTATGTGTCACATTTGATTTGAAAATGTAGCCCTACATAGGGGTTAATATCGTGTAATTCGAGGCCGATTACGTGCATGCGACAGGTGCCAATCGGTATTCATTGACGACTGCAGTTTGCACGGTAGGTGCCATATGCCAATCGGGCAAATGTAGCCGGTACATGGAGCCGGGTGATGGAAGTATTGCCGTCGTTTCGACTCGAGCCGTTTGGCAGTGGGAGACCCAATCGTGTAATATGGGAAGATATGCCACCTTGGACTTTCACGTGCCCCACGTGTGCACGTGCCACGTGAGGGACATTTTTTTCACTGCACGTGTGGCGCATAGATGCGGCTACAGCGTGGCGTTGATTGCATGGAGATCTGTGCATTGGTTCGGGAGCTGTACCGCTGCGATTCGGGCTGTCCGACAGACTACAGAAAATGCAATCGTCATGTTGTCAATTGTTTTAAAAAAATTAATCACGTGCTACGTGCTCAATGTGCATTTGATCATTGTGGAAACACGCTATTAACACGCACACCGTGGAGACGATTCGATCGGTACCATTTCCGGTGGGATAGGCTTAATGGTGCGCCCGCAAATGGTACCACAGGAAATTCCTTATAATATTAAGTATATGTCGGCCGTCGGCTTGGTATGGCCCTTTTTAAAAGAATTCATGGGCTATTGGAGCTCTTAGCGGCCCCGTCTTCATTTCGTATATTGAAAGAGCAGAAAATTAAGGTTTTCCACAAAATTTCAACCACATGACACGAGCAGTGAGGAATGCGGCACTTCAATGCAGTAAAATACGGCAGGGACTGTAAAACGACACTTGAAACTTCCACGTAGTGAAAAACGGTAGACTATAAAATACATCACAACTGACATTTCTAATTCCTCCACCCGTCCCCCAAGACTACTGATCACAATATTAGTGGCTAATATTGTCTCCATAATCTATTGATGGTCGATTATTCTAAAACCTATCCTGATTCAGCTCTGGTCGCGACTTTCTGATATGGTAAGATTCCAACAGCTTCTTTCTCATAAACTGTGTTTCACGTCCCAGAATCTCCACGTCGTTCCAATGGATATCGTGCCGAGTATCTACAGTGTGTTCAGCAACTGCGAACTTTTCAGATTGTGCCTTGGAGAGAGCGTTTCGGTGTTCCTTCAGTTGCTTGTCAGCGGCCGACCACTCTCTCGCCAATGTACGTTGCGTTGCATTGGCATGTTCGGCGGTAGATGGTTCCCGATTTTTTCCCTGATCTCTTCGGGCTTTGAAACGTTGGCACAATCTGTGTTTTAAGGATTGACCAGACGCATGCACAAAATGTGCTCATAACAAGGGTGGCGATGCATGCAGAATGATCGGTATGACTAAAATGCTCGCGATGGTATGTGTCATGCAATGCACGTGCGCGAGACCACGGAACATGCGTACTAAGCTCATGTACACGGGAAATGCAATTATGTGTTGATCATATGCGTGTATGAGGTGCATTAATTTACTGCGGAGGTATGTGGTGTGCAAAATGTGCTATGTTAACACTCGCACGTCCGGCGGTCCGCGCCAACTTCGCATGCCCGGGGAGGCAGATGTCTGCCCCCTAAGATATCTGTAACTATGCTAGCTAGCGACAAACGGAAAATGGCGTTGGATATCTGGTGACGGGCTCTTTCGAAAGTGTTTCGGTAATTCTTTCTCTCAGGTCAGCATTCAGGTCACTGGGCTATCATAGGTCAAATTCGACCAGATCAGGTAGGACTCAGATATTGACACATATATCAGGACCTATAACATATAGAAACAAATGGCGAACGCTATTCGACAGTCCTTTAAATGCGCTACCGACAATAGGCGGTGTAATTTAAGGTCAGGTCAACCGAAACTCAGGTCAAGGGCATGAATTCATGACATCAGGTCAAGGCCTAGGGAGGTCATGTGAGGTATCAATCGACACGTCTTGACGGTACAAGCACAATAACGGTAATTTCAGCCTTCTAGCTCAATGCAGTGCGATGTAATGCGCATAAATGTGTAGTGATCTCAGGTGACCTCAGAGACCTTGGTGAGGTCACTGAGCAAAAATGTCAGCGGTAACATTGAGCATAGCTTCCATCTACATGCCACAACCGTTGTGAGATCATTCCGAGCGCAAATATGTAACTAGGAAACATTTGTATATTTTACCGTAGCCTTATAATGGGGAAGCCATGGCAGCGACCTGACCTAAGGTCAATGCTACGAAAAAAACCCGACATACATATTATGGTCCCTGACGAAATCATGACATGCTATATGTTTGAAATCAATCGCCCAATTATTATGGAAGCTATGCCACCTAGAACTCCGAGTGTAGTTGGGTCACTTCGCCTGACCCGGTGACCTGACCTGAGATGACCCAGGATTAAAAATGTATGAGGATGTGCGGAAAAGACCAATGAACAACTATGCGAGGTTTGGCCCTGCTAACCCTATTAGTTTGGCGGCAAATGAGGAAAAACCGGCGGCGGGCAGATATCTGCCCCCCCCCCCCCGGACGTGCGCGGGCTAATATACGGTACGCTAAACAACGGCATGAAATGGCCAGTAGCAGCGCTCAGCATAATGGTTGTCTTCTCCATTTAGCCATTCCCAGCATGTCTCTTTTTGCATATATGGTAAGACGACCTTGCTGGTTGAACTTTGACTGCACAGCCCCATCACTATTAAACGGCGTCGTCACTGTAGAAAACATCGGAGACGACCCTCTCCAGTCATTTTTGCTGTGGAGTTCGCCACTCTTAGTCGAGGAAGGTGGCTCCTCTCGGGCTTAAAACGACTCTTCAGCTACTTTAGACCAGGATGTCGTTGAATGAAATCGATCGGCGGAGCCCAGGGCCTGATCTGAGGGCGTAGCCAAGATATTCTGTATCTGTATCTAATATTCGAATATTCTGTATCTAATATTCTGTATCTGTATCTGTATTCTCAAGAGAGGGTCGGGACTAAGAACTGCTCGGATTTCGACCACCATACACAATGTCATCCGCCATATATACCGCTCATTGTTGCTCTAAAGGATGATGTCCTGGCGATGGCCAGCGAAATCAGTGAAGGGGAGCTGTGAGGCAGACAGTACAACATTCTCGTTATTGGCCAAACGTGTTCTGAAAATATATCTTAGAAAATGGCATGCCTTAGCGTCAAATATTATCACTCCTGGACTTGGATATATGTCTGTACATACAGGAGCTTGTTCACCTACCCGAGCAAAAAGTAGACGAGAGCTCCAAGGATTGACGCCGAAAGCAAGTTGACGTCGAACGCAACTTCTTTGGAGTTTTTTTTTGTCACGACGCGCTCTGGGCCTCATTTACCCCCGGGCAGATACGTTGCAGTAGCCCGTGGGATACGGAAGCTAAACCTGCGAGAGGTACTGTTCCTGCCACCGCCCATCCAGCTCCAACCGTGACGGGATAGTCGAGGAGCGCCAATCTGCATCTGGAGACAGTTCATGAGGATACTTTCTCCAGGGTCTCCTCTGAAACAAACAACCAGCGTTATTTGCACTTCATATGTTGATGCATTTTCCTTGACTTGACATTTTTTTCCTCATTTTCCTCAATTGGTAGCAGGTAGGTTTCGGATCATAGCGCACAACCATAGGCATGTATTTTCTCTTGATATCCACCAAAGCCATTTTGGGGCGGAATGGTCAGAAGATATTTAAGACGTGAGAAGGGTAGTTAGTGAGTGAGATGCCACCCGTCAAGAAAGCCATACGGAGACGCATTACCACAGGACTGTTGTCAGCTTCTGAGAAGCAAGCTCACTTACACAACTCCTAAATACCAATGGGTGCACTTAATTAGGACCCACCGCAGAGTAAGCGTTATAGTTAGACAGCAATCTTGCATGTATCCTTGTATAATCAACAGTACCTTGCAAGTTGGACATGTACCCATCAAGCATCTGATGGGTCTGTGTATACTCTGGAGCATTGTGGCCAAATACCTATTTGCGTAGGGGCCAAATACCCGTCGGGCGTCAAAATGTGGACAAAACAAATTCATTCAAGGAGGAGGAATTTGTGATAGCCAGTGGAAATGGTGCTGCCTTCAGGAAATTCACGACCTCGAAATAATGCCAAATTCAGATTTTGTTGAATACATTCCTCTTGATTTGGGAAGTAATTTAAATTTGAAGTTGCATTTGCATCCTTTCATCGACGCCAATCATCACCAATTTGGACACCTCGCTCTGGAATAATAGGTAGGAGAGGCATCACCCTAACGGTACAAGCGTGATCAGTGTGAAATGAAGCCTAAAACTAATGCATCGCCAGAACGGACGATTTAATCTGAAAAATGCACCGGGAAAGGCCAAGAGAAGCGAACACATCAGCATTCAGACTCCAGTGTCTTCAGTTTTCAGGTGGGTCTAACCCTGGGGCACGGGCAAATTTTCAAGCTGCAGGGTTAAGATGGTAGTGAAAAGATCAGATGCGTCCAGATCCCACCGACCCCAGCGACGGCGGCACCCATGTCAAAATGTAGAGACACTTTTGTGGGGATGCCACCTGTCTCTGTTATGCCAGAAAAATAACCCAGCAGAAATGTGGGAGATTAACCCTCTCCTGGCTGGCCGGCAAATCCTCCTCCACCGGGTCCAAGAAGGGGGGGGAAAAAACCCCCCCCCACCCCTTTTTTTTAAAAAAAAAAAAAAAAAAAAAAAAAAAAACCCGCCCTTTAAGGGGGCCCGGCCGACTTGTTTCCCCCACACATTGGGCCAGCCAGCCCGTGCCGGTAAATATCTCCCACATTTAGCGCCGTAACATTCTCAACACGTTCTCGGAGATGTGATATATTGGACGGGCTAGAACGGTTGTACATAATGGCAATGGGTTGAAGTCTAGAACAGGATAAACTCTACGTAGATAGATGTTCTCACGGAATATTTATATGAAGGAGGAGACCATAGTTTCCGTGTTTTATCACTATTCTTATTCTTCTCAATGAAGGGCCGCGGGACACAGGAACAGAGGGCAAATCTACCATACATTTGCCCAAAGGCAAAGACGTCTTGACGGGAAGGAAATACTCATAGTGAATACAAGGGATTATATGCATATTTACATGTAATTCCCATAGCTTTAGTTAGACAGAGGGTATGTTTAAGTGCATGACCCACCTACAGAGTCCTTTATCCACAGTGGGACACTTACTGGAACACTAGGGCACTTTTAGTGACAACACAGATAACGCGAAAAGATTTCGGAAAGGCAGATATACATCATGAAGTATTTGCGATAAAATATTGAATAGTTTTCTTTTATATGGAATTCCACCTGGTTGGCGGACATTTTGGAACACTTGCAATAAACAAAATATATGCACACATAAAATATTTTAGTTTGTGCAAAAAAGGAAAGGGTGCACAACACAGTTCAAGTTGTTGTGCAAAAAGGAGTATTAATCGTTTTACTCCCAAAGTCAATGATCTCGAATGTTCATCACCATATTCAAATTCACCATATTCGAACATTCAGTTCACTTCATTCAATCGTTCAATCACTTCATTGAACACTTCAATCACCTCATTCACCACAGTTTTTTGTTGTCATTCTACAATTGTAAATCAATATAAGGGGATGTATGATGATTAAATATGGTGAATGATTGATTGAACTTTCAATCATTCACCATATTTAATCATCATACATCCCCTTATATTGATTTACAATTGTAGAATGACATTATGGAAACATAGGTGCCTAATGTCATAACTAAACGGCTACATACGTCATATGTTCCCTCTCCGCAACGGCAGAGTCTATAGTAAACCCAGCATCGCCTAACGCATGTCTCTGAATACGACAGCCTGGGAGTAGTTGCGTACCTAGGTTTTGCGATAAGGGAGGGAGAATGGATTTGGACAGGCCACTTACCAACATTATTTCTAGAAAGTCCCCGGTTTTTCTTAATTTAAATCCAAACTTGTTGAGTCCCTAGGATGACTTCCAGAGTTCCAGGCCCGACATTTTGAGGCCCAATAATAATTTAGTTGGGCACTCCGGCGCGACTTTTTGTGGGTGCCGGCGAGACATTTTTGAGCCCCTAGCGTTATGTTTAGGGGCCTCGGAACGTTCTTGTTCGTAAATGATCAGTTGAGCTTGTAGGTTGAACTCGGATGACACTACTACATAGCTGAATCAAACCGCCCAATGACTGGAGAGTCGTGTACTACAGTAGAGAAAGTTATAATTTTTCCTGGCACGCTTAGTTCCGAAGGTCCTGGAGTGGGCTCGACCTCCTTCGTTAACGGCGCTACGCCAGAACGCTCGTAACACGGAAATTAAGATGGGTCCCTGCACTACCAAATTTGGAGTTGGTGGAACAAGCTTACACATTCAGTGTATTTGTATGTGAATAACCATACACAAAATCAAACCTTCCGAAACCACAATACCGCAATCGCGAAGTCCAGTCATGCTGGGATTTAGGGACTTATCTTTGTCTGAATGTCAAGTCAAATCAAGTCATTTATTAGGCACTGCCACATGGTGGAACTCACGAAATACCTAGTCAACTGGTTACATTCCTGCCATCACGTTAGATACAATTGTAAAGCACCTAGCTACCTAGTTGATGCTGATTGCACGCACGAATGTTGCACGGCTAGTTGCATCGCGTGCTTCACCGGGAAGCGAATTCCACTGGAGAGTGGAGCGGTAGGAGAAGCCCCGCTGGGTAGCTGTTAACCTACACTGTTGCAGGTGAAGTGCCCCAGCATCGGTAACACGAGTGCTTCTCTCCGACACAGCCGAGCGTTCAACGAACATTTCCCTGATGGCAGGCGGGCAGTTCGCGCCGTGTACGGCTTTGTGTGCGTTGCACAGGTCACAGTGTCGCACCATCTCCTCAATCTTATCCCAGCCAAACTCGCGCAGAGAGGACGAGATGTGGTCGTGCTTCCGTCTTCCAGTGACCAGCCTAGCTGCGAAGTTTATGCAATTCTGCACTCGCTTCATGCGGCACGCATCTGCCCCACCCCATACGGAAAGGCAGTAAAGGATATGGGGGAACACATGGACTTGGATGAGGAGCTTCAGGACTTCAGGGGTGAAGTGCTGCCGGAATTTGAAGAGGGACACGATGATGGCGGTGCACTTCCGGATGATGGAGGATATGTGCTTTTCCCACGTCAGCTGCTGGTCGAGGAATACTCCGAGCACTTTCACTGTTGGGGCCGGGTGGATGGATTTTTCTGAGATCATGATGTGAAAACCTGAAGCCTTTTGTAGAGAAGATCTCGTGCCAAGAATGGTGAAGCAGGTCTTGTCCGGGATCATTTTGAGACTATTGGTCTGGAACCACTTTTGGAGTGCATGGAGAGATTCCTCGACCCGCAACCGAAGGTGGGAGAGGCTGACGACGTCAGGAGCAGAGTGGTCTAGGAGGTCGGTGTCGTCAGCGTAGGCCACAAGGCGACCGTGAGGGAGGAAGGAGGGTAGATCATTGATGAAGATGAGGAACAGGATCGGCCCAACGATAGAACCCTGAGGGACGCCGTGGGTCAGGAGGAGTGTGGAGGAGCCGCCCGAAGACCATCTGCTTCCGATCGGAGAGGTAACTTTTGAACCACGGGGACGGGATGCCGTACCACCCCATCTTACTCAGGAGAACGCCATGGTCAACGCTGTCGAAGGCCTTACTTAAATCAATCGTCGTTAACGACGCAATGTGACCAATGTCGATGGCTCTAGAGATCCATTCGACAGCGTCGAGCAAGGCGTCCTCCGTCGGTAGGCGTACTGAAACGGGGACAGAATATTGTTCGACAACAGATAAGCCACAAGTTGGGAGCAAACTACTTTTTCCGTGATTTTGGAGAACAGAGAGATTCGAGATAGGCCGAAAGTTGTTGACATCATCTCGCGTACCAGATTTGTGAATGGGAGTGACGCGGGCGACTTTCCCAGCACTCGGGAAGGTTTGTGAGGTTATGGGTGTGTTGACGAGGTGGAGCAGGTGCGGGCCGATCACTGCAAAACATCGCTTGACTGCAAACAATGGTACGCCATCAACTCCCACCGCTCGAGACGTGCTCATACGGCTTATGGCCTTCGACAACTCGGGGAGCGTGGCGGGACACAACACAAGAGCAGAGGCGCACACTCCGGGTGGTCTGGGTGGGCACTGCTCTATGTCGCCGGCTCGTCCCGCCTCCTCAGCGATACGGGCTCCCACCGCCGCGAAGTGGGCGTTGAAGTCGTCTGCCCTTTCCGTGGTGACGTCGTCTCTGCCTGGGAGGCCTGCCGCGGGACGGAGACCGAAATGCTTTATTCGGCTCCAGAATGAGCGCCAATCGGTCAGCATGTCCGCGCACAAGAACTCGCGCCTGGCCCTGATCTGCTCGCTCATGAGCCCATTCTTGCATCTCCGGTACTCTTGGCGTGCGGTGTCGTCATCTTCGCTCCTCCTCCAGACCTCGCACGCCTCGCGACAGTCCTCTTTTGCAGCATCAATGCCGGGGTCGTTACGCAGCCACGGACAGTTAGGGTGCCGGATCCTGCTTGTCACCAGCGGGCAGTGCAGGTCCACGGCTGCGTTCCAGATGCGCATGAAAGTTTCGAGCTTGCCGTCGTCGTTAACGTGTCCCTTGTCCCTTGTCCACACGATATTTTCAACGCAACTGCACCCATGAACAACCTTATTTTATCAGAAGTGGATATATTTAAATGTACCATGCTTAAATATCAACATTTCCAGCGTCGGTAGATCTTCTGAACATTTTTATTGGGAAGTAGGAAGTATAACTTTTCGTGTTAAAATAAGATTTTTTGAACATTCAGAACTGGGAGTAGATCTTGTGGACATCTCCAGGTATTAGTAGATCTTGTGAACACTATTCTTTTCGAGTAGATCTTTTGAACAATTCTGACCTTGGAGTACATCTTATGAACATTGCCGCCTTTAGGTAGATCTTGTGAACATGTCGAGCTCTGAGCAGATTTTGGGAATATTTCCAACCCTGACAGGGGTGTCGATTTGTGAAAAACAATGGGGGGGGGGGGGCGGAATGTATCAGACCCCCTCCCCCACCCCAAAAAAAAAGATTCATCGGATTTCGACCACTATATTTTTCAGACCCCAATCATTCTGATTTGTGTTTGACGATGTGTATGTTTATGTTTATTCAGCATCTTCGCCAACTGGAAAATCGCCCAGTAACAGTTGAAACCACATAAACAAAAGATCAATGCACAGTGCATATCAACATAAAAACTGTGAGTTATAACATGCGACTAGTGCCATACAGTGGACTCGGGTCCATCGTCATCGTAAACGTCATCTATATCCTCAACGTCACCGTCACCCTCCCCTCACTCCACTCACACCAAAAACACAACGGCTTAAGTAAAATATGTATGCGCCCATATGCAGGCTAAAACACACCGGCCTTGATGGAGCATCGGAGCACAGCAGGACTGAACTGCGATGACGACGGGTGAAGGCATTTCCTCGGTGCATAACATTAGGAAGGGCGAAGCCAAAGTTTTGGTTGGGCAAGTTCAGGGTTGGGAAGGGGGCACAGCTTCCACAAACTCATAGCAATCGAAAACAATGTCCTCTGACCAAGCACGTGCATTGATGTAGTCATCGTGATTGCCGAGTCTAGTCAGTTACCACGCACGACACGAAGCAAACTAAAATGCACAACAGATCACATACATGAATAAACGCAATCAAGGGTGTCGATTTTTGAAAAACATCGGGGGGGGGGGGGAGGGGGGCCGAAGTGTCAATGCAATAGACCCCGTCCACCCACAAACAAAAACTAATCGGACTTCTCCAATTTCATTTTCAGATTCAGAAATGTTATTTTCAGTTTACGATCCTAATGTTATTCAGCATCATCACTAAAAGGCAAAATCGCCCAACATGTGATTTCACATGAGTAACAGAGCAGTGCACAGTGCGCGCCAACATAAAAACACATGAGTCGTAGCATGTGACTAGTGTCATAAAGTGGGCTCGGGTCCATCGTTACCGTCACACACACCTTCCCCCCACTCCAACAGCGATAAACACACAACGGCTTAACAAAATGTTTCAGCGCCCGTACGCAGGCTAAAACACACCGACCTCGATGGAGCACCCGAGCACAACAGACCTGAAATGTGATGACAATGGGTGGAAGTATTTCCTTCATGGCTAAAATTGGGGAGGGGCGAATCAGAAGTAGTGGTGGAGAAGAGTTCAGGGTCGGGGAAGGGACACAGCTTTCACAAAAGCGGGAGACATCGAAAACAATGTCCACTGATGCATTGCTGAAGTCACTGTGATCGCCGAGACTGGTTAGTCGCCACGCACGACACCAAGCAAACTGAAATGCACGACGGATCACAGACATCGATCGGTGCAATCGTTTACCTATTTCATCTTTTTTTCTACAACAGTCTGAAAACTCCGTCCGTACCCAATGGCGCAGGGAAGGGCAAGAATGTTTAACACTGGGTAAGTGCCTCTCCGGTCACGGCCAAATGTCCGAGGTCAGCTCTCGAGATTCCCAGGAGGGCCAACCGATGGGTTTGCAATGGATGTGTCGGCTCAAATGATTTATTTGTCTGGGTCGAAAATATAAAGGAGAAAACTTAGAAAAATGCGAACATTGGTAAAAATAAAGTTTCCAACTCGGCGGAATTGGCATGGTCCCGGCCACGAGTGTGTTGCAACAGGACCATGTTTTACCGCAACCCCGTTGGCACTTGTAATTATCTGCATCCTCGCGGAAGGATCAGTGTTCAGTTTCCCATACCTTCGGTAGTTCCTGAACCACACCATCCTTTCCTTTTTGACTGCAATGACAAATTTCACTTTTACTTCCCCTTGTAAATTGACTTTGGATGGGTCAGAGGGTAATATTCCAATGTCTCAACTGCTACCATTCGCAGTAATTGCAGCATACCGAAGCAAAATTCAGATCATAATGTTCTTGCATCAAATAAAAAATCCGGATATCTCGAAATATTAAGTAAGGTCAAGGATAATAAACTGAGGTCAGTTCAAATTCCGTCTTCTCATCGTTCTGCACTTTCCATGCAGAACATGATAAAAGTGTGGTATGGGCATTCTGCCTCGAAATACCTGACAAGACGAATCACGTAGGATCAGATCCAGTGTCAAAATATTATACACTGTTGTTTCGTGTGTGGTTGGAATTTGTGTGCACGTCAGCTGCTTCCGCTATATTGCACATGTACTGTCGTGTCGTCTTATGCCGTATGTTCCTGTTCCTTGCAGTCAATTTTGAATTTGGTTTTAGAGCCACGCAAATAGTGCTACGTGACACTGGCTGGACAACCAATGACCCGACATCGGGTGACCGGACCAATTTTGAAGGTAAAAATGGCAGAGCTGTGACGAATAGGGAAATACTAATACATGAAATACATTGGTACCTGTTGATGGCAAGGTGACTGGTAGGATGCCGGAAAGTGGTAATTAATGTATAGATGGAGGATTTGTGTTTCAGGGCGCGTCGACGGCCTTGGCCATTTTGCGCCCATACCTAATGCATAGAAAACTGCTCGGAGAGACGATGCAAAGCCGGAACTAATCTCACGTCGTCCACTTCGACGAACCAGAACTGTGGAGTACACACCTTCTACCAGGGATGGATTTGTACTTTGTGATCCTGGATGAAGAGAAGACAACTGTTGAGTGACCGAATACAGATATTTTCCTTCGAACCTGTGACTTTAGAATCCCACTTCACAGTGTCCGGTGAATTATGAGCACATTACTACTCAACAGATAATTGTCGAAGAGCACCATAAAACTCATAAATCTCAACATAATACTCACCCCAACTCAACATAAATCGATAATGTTGTGGATGGCAAAATACAGAAACAGCCGAGTCGTGAAGTACACCGTCCACTGTGGCAGACCGGGGCCGGAGAGTACACCGTCCACTGTGGCAGACCGGGGCCGGAGAGTACACCGTCCACTGTGGCAGACCGGGGCTGCGGAGCACACCGTCCACTGTGGCAGACCGGGGCTGCGGAGCACACCGTCCACTGTGGCAGACCGGGGCTGCGGAGCACACCGTCCACTGTAGCAGAGCAGGGCCGTGAAGTACACCGTCCACTGTGGCGGACCGGGGCTGCGGAGCACACCGTCCACTGTGGCAGACCGGGGCTGCGGAGCACACCGTCCACTGTGGCGGACCAGGGCCGGAGAGTACACCGTCCACTGTGGCAGAGCAGGGCCGTGAAGTACACCGTCCACTGTGGCGGACCGGGGCTGCGGAGCACACCGTCCACTGTAGCAGAGCAGGGCCGTGAAGTACACCGTCCACTGTGGCAGACCGGGGCCGGAGAGTACACCGTCCACTGTGGCAGACCGGGGCCGGAGAGTACACCGTCCACTGTGGCAGACCGGGGCTGCGGAGCACACCGTCCACTGTGGCAGACCGGGGCTGCGGAGCACACCGTCCACTGTGGCAGACCGGGGCTGCGGAGCACACCGTCCACTGTAGCAGAGCAGGGCCGTGAAGTACACCGTCCACTGTGGCGGACCGGGGCTGCGGAGCACACCGTCCACTGTGGCAGACCGGGGCTGCGGAGCACACCGTCCACTGTGGCGGACCAGGGCCGGAGAGTACACCGTCCACTGTGGCAGAGCAGGGCCGTGAAGTACACCGTCCACTGTGGCGGACCGGGGCTGCGGAGCACACCGTCCACTGTAGCAGAGCAGGGCCGTGAAGTACACCGTCCACTGTGGCAGACCGGGGCTGCGGAGCACACCGTCCACTGTGGTAGACCGGGGCTGCGGAGCACACCGTCCACTGTGGCAGACCGGGGCTGCGGAGCACACCGTCCACTGTAGCAGACCAGGGTCGTGAAGTACACCGTCCACTGTGGCAGAGCAGGGCCGTGAAGTACACCGTCCACTGTGGCAGACCGGGGCTGCGGAGCACACCGTCCACTGTAGCAGACCGGGGCTGCGGAGCACACCGTCCACTGCAGCAGACCAGGGTCGTGAAGTACACCGTCCACTGTGGCAGACCGGGGCTGCGGAGCACACCGTCCACTGTGGCAGACCGGGGCTGCGGAGCACACCGTCCACTGCAGCAGAGCAGGGCCGTGAAGTACACCGTCCACTGTGGCGGACCAGGGCCGGAGAGTACACCGTCCACTGTGGCAGACCGGGGCTGCGGAGCACACCGTCCACTGTGGCAGACCGGGGCTGCGGAGCACACCGTCCACTGTGGCAGACCGGGGCTGCGGAGCACACCGTCCACTGTGGCAGACCGGGGCTGCGGAGCACACCGTCCACTGTGGCAGACCGGGGCTGCGGAGCACACCGTCCACTGTGGCGAGCCAGGGCCGAGGAGCACACCGTCCACTGTGGCGAGCCAGGGCCGAGGAGCACACCGTCCACTGTGGCGGACCAGGGCCGGAGAGTACACCGTCCACTGTGGGAGACCGGGGCTGCGGAGCACACCGTCCACTGTAGCAGACCGGGGCTGCGGAGCACACCGTCCACTGCAGCAGACCAGGGTCGTGAAGTACACCGTCCTCTGTGGCAGACCGGGGCTGCGGAGCACACCGTCCACTGTGGCAGACCGGGGCTGCGGAGCACACCGTCCACTGTGGCAGACCGGGGCTGCGGAGCACACCGTCCACTGTAGCAGACCAGGGCCGTGAAGTACACCGTCCACTGTGGCGGACCGGGGCTGCGGAGCACACCGTCCACTGTGGCAGACCGGGGCTGCGGAGCACACCGTCCACTGTGGCGGACCAGGGCCGGAGAGTACACCGTCCACTGTGGCAGAGGAATACACCGTCCACTGTGGCGGACCGGGGCTGCGGAGCACACCGTCCACTGTGGCAGACCAGGGCCGTGAAGTACACCGTCCACTGTGGCAGACCGGGGCTGCGGAGCACACCGTCCACTGTAGCAGACCAGGGCCGTGAAGTACACCGTCCACTGTGGCAGACCGGGGCTGCGGAGCACACCGTCCACTGTGGCAGACCGGGGCTGCGGAGCACACCGTCCACTGTAGCAGGCAGGGCCGTGAAGTACACCGTCCACTGTGGCGGACCAGGGCCGGAAGTACACCGTCCACTGTGGCAGACCGGGGCTGCGGAGCACACCGTCCACTGTGGCAGACCGGGGCTGCGGAGCACACCGTCCACTGTGGCAGACCGGGGCCGCGGAGCACACCGTCCACTGTGGCAGACAGGGGGGGGGGCCCCCGTCCACTGTGGAGACCGGGGCTGCGGAGCACACCGTCCACTGTGGCAGACCGGGGCTGCGGAGCACACCGTCCACTGTGGCAGACCGCGCGGAGGCACCCGTCCACTGTGGCGAGCCAGGGCCGAGGAGCACACCGTCCACTGTGGCGAGCCAGGGCCGAGGAGCACACCGTCCACTGTGGCGGACCAGGGCCGGAGAGTACACCGTCCACTGTGGCAGACCGGGGCTGCGGAGCACACCGTCCACTGTGGCGGACCAGGGCGGAGTACACCGTCCACTGTGCGGACCGGGGCGCAGCACACCGTCCACTGTAGCAGACCGGGGCTGCGAGACACCGTCCACTGCAGCAGACCAGGGCCGTGAAGTACACCGTCCACTGTGGCAGACGGGGCCCCAAACCCGTCCACTGTGGCAGACCGGGGCTGCGGAGCACACCGTCCACTGTGGCAGACCGGGGCTGCGGAGCACACCGTCCACTGTGGCAGACCGGGGCTGCGGAGCACACCGTCCACTGTGGCAGACCGGGGCTGCGGAGCACACCGTCCACTGTGGCAGACCGGGGCTGCGGAGCACACCGTCCACTGTGGCAGACCGGGGCTGCGGAGCACACCGTCCACTGTGGCGGACCAGGGCTGCGGAGCACACCGTCCACTGTGGCGAGCCAGGGCCGAGGAGCACACCGTCCACTGTGGCGGACCAGGGCCGGAGAGTACACCGTCCACTGTGGCAGACCGGGCCTGCGGAGCACACCGTCCACTGTGGCGGACCAGGGCCGGAGAGTACACCGTCCACTGTGGCGGACCGGGGCTGCGGAGCACACCGTCCACTGTAGCAGACCGGGGCTGCGGAGCACACCGTCCACTGTAGCAGAGCAGGGCCGTGAAGTACACCGTCCACTGTGGCAGAGCAGGGCCGTGAAGTACACCGTCCACTGTGGCAGACCGGGGCTGCGGAGCACACCGTCCACTGTGGCAGACCGGGGCTGCGGAGCACACCGTCCACTGTGGCAGACCGGGGCTGCGGAGCACACCGTCCACTGTGGCAGAGCAGGGCTGCGGAGCACACCGTCCACTGTGGCAGACCGGGGCTGCGGAGCACACCGTCCACTGTAACAGAGCAGGGCCGTGAAGTACAACGTCCACTGTGGCGGACCGGGGCTGCGGAGCACACCGTCCACTGCAGCAGAGCAGGGCCGTGAAGTACACCGTCCACTGTGGCAGACCGGGGCTGCGGAGCACACCGTCCACTGTAGCAGAGCAGGGCCGGAGAGTACACCGTCCACTGTGGCAGACCGGGGCTGCGGAGCACACCGTTCACTGTGGCAGACCGGGGCTGCGGAGCACACCGTCCACTGTAGCAGACCGGGGCTGCGGAGCACACCGTCCACTGTGGCAGACCAGGGCTGCGGAGCACACCGTCCACTGTAGCAGAGCAGGGCCGTGAAGTACACCGTCCACTGTGGCGGACCGGGGCTGCGGAGCACACCGTCCACTGTAGCAGACCAGGGCCGTGAAGTACACCGTCCACTGTGGCAGACCGGGGCTGCGGAGCACACCGTCCACTGTGGCAGACCGGGGCTGCGGAGCACACCGTCCACTGTGGCAGACCGGGGCTGCGGAGCACACCGTCCACTGTAGCAGAGCAGGGCCGTGAAGTACACCGTCCACTGTGGCGGACCGGGGCTGCGGAGCACACCGTCCACTGTAGCAGACCGGGGCTGCGGAGCACACTGTCCACTGTAGCAGAGCAGGGCCGTGAAGTACACCGTCCACTGTGGCAGACCGGGGCCGGAGAGTACACCGTCCACTGTGGCAGACCGGGGCTGCGGAGCACAATGTCAACTGTGGCGGACCGACGCCGCGGAGCACACCGTCCACTGTGGCGGACCGACACCGTGGAGTCGTGAAGCACGCCGTCCAATGTGGCAGACCGGGGCTGCGGAGCACACCGTCCACTGTAGCAGAGCAGGGCCGTGAAGTACACCGTCCACTGTGGCAGACCGGGGCCGGAGAGTACACCGTCCACTGTGGCAGACCGGGGCCGGAGAGTACACCGTCCACTGTGGCAGACCGGGGCTGCGGAGCACACCGTCCACTGTGGCAGAGCAGGGCCGTGAAGTACACCGTCCACTGTGGCAGACCGGGGCCGGAGAGTACACCGTCCACTGTGGCAGACCGGGGCTGCGGAGCACACTGTCAACTGTGGCGGACCGACGCCGTGGAGCACACCGTCCACTGTGGCGGACCGACACCGTGGAGCACACCGTCCACTGTGGCGGACCAGGGCCGTGTAGCACACCGTCCACTGTGGCAGACCGGGGCCGTGTAGCACACCGTCCACTGTGGCGGACCGACACCGTGGAGCACACCGTCCACTGTGGCGAGCCAGGGCCGAGGAGCACACCATTCACTGTGGCGAGCCAGGGCCGAGGAGCACACCGTCCACTGTGGCGGTCCAGGGCCGCGGAGCACACCGTCCACTGTGGCGAGCCAGGGCCGAGGAGCACACCGTCCACTGTGGCGAGCCAGGGCCGAGGAGCACACCGTCCACTGTGGCGGGCCAGGGCCGCAGCACTGGGCTGAGCGACATCAGCGGCACTCGATCGCACCGCAGCAACACCTGTAGGTGGACGCTACCAACGGCCAAACACGTTGACCCGCTGAGCCGACTGGGCGGCGAACAGCCTCAGTTCGGCCTCCCAGTCCAGTGCGTCCAGGACCTCGGGGTAGGTGGCGAGCATGGCGGCGTGGTTGAGCCGCTCCTGGCTCATCGTGGAGCGGAGCCAGCTCTTGAGGCGCCGGAGCAGCCTGAACAGGCGTTCGGCGGTGCAGGTAGTTGCTGGGGCAGTGAGGATGACTCGCAGCAGTGTGGTGGCGGCCGGCAGCACCTGGCGCAGGCCGTCATCGCGCAGCAGGGCCACAACATCATCCAAGGTGGACAGAGGTGCCTCCCTCTGTCCCGCCACGTCTCCCAGCATCTGGCTGTGCAGGCGGAGTCGGTCCAGGTCCATGCTGTAGAACTTCGCAGTCTCCGTCAGCGTCGCGTTATCTGCCGTGAGCAGGGCACGCTCGGCCGTGGCCAGAGCCGGCTCGTCTGAGGCGTAACGGCCAGCGATGGCGCCGGCCAGCCAGTCCACGGCCTCCCGGTACACTCGGGAGTAGTGCTCCTCGGGTGTAGCGGGGTGGTAGGGTGTGACGCCCTCGTCGAGACGACGGGGCGGACGCGTCTGGCGTCGCAGTCGAGGCCGATCCACACCAAAGCGCTCCGCATCGCGCACCACCTCCTCCCAGAAGCGCCCAAAACACTCGCGCTGGGACATGACGACCTCTAGCACGGTACTGATCACCTGGAGGTTGGCCGACACCGACTGCGAGCGACCCTGCACTGAGCGCATGGCCGGCGTAGTCAGCCCCAGCAGCAGCAGCGCAAGTCGGAACCCGAAGAAAAATCCAAAGTCGCGCAGTAGCCTGCTGAACCCACTGGCGGTGCCGGCCACCTCCGGGCGACTCGTCGGGTCGTCGGCGATGTCCTCCAGGCTGGCTAAGGGGGCTATACTCTCTGCGAAGCGAGGCCAGGCACGCCTCGCTGCAGGCCAGGTACGCCTCGCTGCAACTTACTCCTAGACTATACGTCCATTTTCTGGGTTCGGTTGGGTTTCTCAATTGCAATGACAACGCCAATAATACTTCAGCCGAGACTACGTGCCACTCTTCCTCTCTCTCTCTCTCTCTCTCTCTCTCTCTCTCTCTCTCTCTCTCTCTCTCTCTCTCTCTCTCTCTCTCTCTCTCTCTCTCTCTCTCTCTCTCTCTCTCTCTCTCTCTCTCTCTCTCTCTCTCTCTCTCTCTCTCTCTCTCTCTCTCTCTCTCTCTCTCTCTCTCTCTCTCTCTCTCTCTCTCTCTCTCTCTCTCTCTCTCTCTCTCTCTCTCTCTCTCTCTCTCTCCTCTCTCTCTCTCTCTCTCTCTCTCTCTCTCTCTCTCTCTCTCTCTCTCTCTCTCTCTCTCTCTCTCTCTCTCTCTCTCTCTCTCTCTCTCTCTCTCTCTCTCTTATATCTCCTCTCCCTCTCTCTCTCTCTCTCCCTCTCTCTCTCCTCTCTCTCTCTCCTCTCTTCTCTCCTCTCCTCTCTCTCTCTCTCTCTCTCTCTCTCTCTCTCTCTCTCTCTCTCTCTCTCTCTCTCTCTCTCTCTCTCTCTCTCTCTCTCTCTCTCTCTCTCTCTCTCTCTCTCTCTCTCTCTCTCTCTCTCTCTCTCTCTCTCTCTCTCTCTCTCTCTCTCTCTCTCTCTCTCTCTCTCTCTCTCTCTCTCTCTCTCTCTCTCTCTCTCTCTCTCTCTCTCTCTCTCTCTCTCTCTCTCTCTCTCTCTCTCTCTCTCGGCCGGACGAAGGCGCCGCCTGCCCCGTAAGCTCCTCGGGCGCCTGTCATCCTCCCGTCAGCGGGATTCAGGCGTCCCCCAGTGGGGCCCTTTGTGGTGGAGCGACCGAAGAGCGGACACAAAATAAACAACACATGGCATCCACGAACCAAAAGCTCTCCTGGTCCCTCTCGTGAGTACCAGACCAATATATCTTCGGCCCCGCGTATCCTATGCAAGGACACTCCAGAAGTTTCGTCTCATCGTCGCCCTTCCAAAGACGAAACTGGTGTGGCCGATTCGGTAGGATTATGCCATGTGAGAAATTGAACGATAGAACAAAAACATCATAGAATTATAGAAACATTAATATAACATTTTAATAAACTCATTGTGGTTTAACTCTGCACGATAGACCATTTTGTAACCCTTGACACCGATATTCGTTCTGCTTTTGTCCCACTTGGATAAACGGATAACCAATATTCCCGGAGTCCCACTTCGATAAATGGATCCAAGTGGGACTCCGGACGTGTGTCCACTGTTACCTCACCCATGGCATCCTTCTGAAATGTTGCACTCTTAGAGACGCGAGTGCACTACCCCACTCCTTGACATTTTCTCGGATCAGCTGCGTCTGCTTAGAAATTGCACCCCCCCGCATAACTGCCCCAGACACAACAACGTGATGAAAATTCTTGGATCCTAGATCCGCCTATATATATATTCATATATTTCGTTTTCTTTTATTTTAAATTTAATTTACAGCAGCCTTCTTGCGTAATATCATGGCACCTTCTTCACTATTTGTGGAAACAGAGACGAATAGAGAGAGAGAGAGAGAGAGAGAGAGAGAGAGAGAGAGACAGAGACAGAGACAGAGACAGAGACAGAGACAGAGACAGAGACAGAGACAGAGACAGAGACAGAGACAGAGACAGAGACAGAGACAGAGACAGAGACAGAGACAGAGACAGAGACAGAGACAGAGACAGAGACAGAGACAGAGACAGAGACAGAGACAGAGACAGAGACAGAGACAGAGACAGAGACAGAGACAGAGACAGAGACAGAGACAGAGACAGAGACAGAGACAGAGACAGAGACAGAGACAGAGACAGAGACAGAGACAGAGACAGAGACAGAGACAGAGACAGAGACAGAGACAGAGACAGAGACAGAGACAGAGACAGAGACAGAGACAGAGACAGAGACAGAGACAGAGACAGAGACAGAGACAGAGACAGAGACAGAGACAGAGACAGAGACAGAGACAGAGACAGAGACAGAGACAGAGACAGAGACAGAGACAGAGACAGAGACAGAGACAGAGACAGAGACAGAGAGAGAGAGAGAGAGAGAGAGAGAGAGAGAGAGAGAGAGAGAGAGAGAGAGAGAGAGAGAGAGAGAGAGAGAGAGAGAGAGAGAGAGAGAGAGAGAGAGAGAGAGAGAGAGAGAGAGAGAGAGAGAGAGAGAGAGAGAGAACGAGACGGACGGACGGACGGATGGACGGCTGTCGGACAGAGTTCGACAGCCAGACAAAAAGAGAAAGATAGGCTGACAGACAGACACATATGCAGACAGAGACAGACAGCGAATGTCAGATTAGTAGAGAACATCAGGTAAGTTGTGAATGCATTGCTTTTGTTTCGAACACCGAAGGTCGCATGTGCACATGAATGTCATACAGTGATGTGCATTTCATGGCAGCCATGTGGAGTCGTCACCCAACTGGTCTACCACTAGCAGCATCTGAGATGATGCGCTGAAAATGGACTGCATTCATACACTTCGCGGCACTCGAGCACGGGCGTATATATATATATCATCCAACCCAAGGACGGAACAAACTGCCTCGCTCGACACGTCGTAGCCGTAATAGCACAGCAAATTGACGACATAAATCATCCCGGCTTTTGATGGCAACATGGATTTCTGGGATATGTTCCAAAAGTCTAGCAGCTATTTCTCTGGGGTACCCACTGCATTTTCTTAAATACCATGAGGAAGCTGGCACAAAATGCTTTACATATGTTTATTTATGAAAGAACGTTTATTCCAAAATGCTGAGCTGAAGAAAGAGGAATGTGATAAATATCTGTGGTATTAGGTATTCCTAAGTGTCGGTATGCGCGAAATCTGTTGCACGAGCCTTGTGGTCAATGCAAATTTGGCAAATCTGTGATGCATCACATTATCCTACCCCTTATACTACTTCATATACTACGCATTTATACCACCTGTGATGCAGCGCTCGTAAAGTTCCTTGGACCTCATTTTCACCCATTCTGTTCATCTCTCACTCACTCACTCACTCACTCACTCACTCACACACACTCACACACTCTCTCTCGCTCTCTCTCTCACTCACACACTCCCTCTCTCTCTCTCTCTCTCTCTCTCTCTCTCTCTCTCTCTCTCTCTCTCTCTCTCTCTCTCTCTCTCTCTCTCTCTCTCTCGGGAAGTGAGGACGGCCATGCTTATCTCTGGGACACATCGCCTGCGTGTGTTTGTTCGGGGTGAACTGCATCCACGTGTGCGTCCAACCCCTTGAGTGTAGTGTCCCCACGATGATTGATTGACTATTTGGGCTTAAGGGCGCGCCGACTACGAGGTCATTTAGCACCCTAAACCAAGAGACAGAGCATGCAGTGGAAGACCCCACGTTCACCCAGACCCGGGGTGCACACTTCCAAATCAAGCATCAAGGTCATGCTAATTGCATTCTTCAACCAGAAGAATGCAATTAGCATTTGAGATGAGAAGATAAACACACTGTAAAAGTCTGCACATGCATCAAATAGAAGTGTGCATGCATGAGTGGCATAACAAGCACAATGTTAGAAATCAGGTGGAAATCACACTTCCTGAGGCCATAGGCCACCAAAGGCCATAGGCCTGAGGCCACCAAATGTTGCTGATGGCATAGATCTCCCAAACGTGTACCACTGGTTGCTAAATGGTTAAGCCCCAGGGTTAGGATAAGTTAGTTAAGGTTATTTTATCTTGTAATAAAATATCTCTCTCCCTCTCTCTCTCTCTCTCTCTCTCTCTATATATATATATATATATATATATATATATATATATACATATATGTACACATGCGTCGAGTCAAAACCGCGGCGGGCTACAGTGGGTTATACATTTTTGCTTATCCATGAAGATTGGACACATTTCTTGGGTTGTCCAAATATGAAAAAAAAAATCGGTGTTGAAATACATAAAAATGGCAAACATCAAAACTTATACGTGTTCGGAAGGGACGGATCCAGGAATTTTGATCACGTTGTGTCGGGGGCAGTTATGCGGGGGGGGGGGTGCAATTTCTAAGCAGACGCAGCTGATCCGAGAAAATGTCAAGGAGTGGGGTAGTGCACTCGCGTCTCTAGAGTGCAACATTTCAGAAGGATGCCATGGGTAAGGTAACAGTGGACACACGTCCGGAGTCTCACTTGGATCCGCTTCTGTGTATGTGACCCTCGGAAATAAATTCATTTTGATTTATTTTGCATCGTATGCCGTTGATAAAAATGACTAATAACTGCATATTTTGTATAATACATCACTTCGGTCCAGAAAATGCGCGGACTTGGCATGAGGCCACAATGATGTCACGTCCGATATAGGATCACCCCAATTTGCATCTTCTGCAGCAATTACAGTGCATCTTCGGAATAGAAGCAAAGGAGTATGTTGAAAGTTCCACATCCATATCTGCTTTGAAAAAGACATTCGGGAAGGGGGGGGTGAAGAGAAAAACATCCCACCTGATATTGGTGGGTTAACCCAAGGAATAACGACCTCCAGGTCTTCTTTTGAAATGAAATTTTGAGTGGAGGATATCCCATCCTACCCACCACCTCTTACATAGTCATAACTACTCGGATTTTACTCACTTGATTCTGATATGGACGACACAAATACGTTTCATGGCATTCGAAGCCATGGTCATAAGTAAAGGAAAACTGTGATGAACTCTTTGCGAACGACGGATCCGATATTGGGAATCAAAAATATGTAAATGTGAAGAATGCCCAAAAGTGTCGGAATTCGGCGAACAAATTTTGGCAGAGTATGATAACCGAGAAATCGATAACATTGAGTACCGAAAGTGGACTAATACTGATAGGTCCACCTTAGAGGTGGTTACGCAAACTTCTGAAAATTTTGTGCGATCATTTTGCGAGCAGCTGGAAATACTTGTAAAGCATAATTTTGTCGCCCGTGCCCAAGGCAATTATCTGAAAGGCCTAAAGGAAACACTAGCTCCTGCAGAGGTAATTGTTATTGGATATTTTTCCGAAAACTACGCTATGGTTACACAGGAGGTACAGTCCCATCACTGGAACAAACTGCAGGTGACAATCCATCCGTTTGTGGCTTATTGGCGAAACAACGCAGGGGACCTGAAACATTTTTCTTACTCTGCCATTTCCGACTGCCTGACGCATGATACTGTGTAGCTGATACTGTGTAGATAGCTGCTCGCACAATACCGGGAACAAGGAATGTCCATCGTGTTAATCCGTCTCCACGTAATGGTATGGGGGTTGTGAGATGGTTTTCCGGCAGCGAGACGTGTGGCGAAAAAGGTTGGTAGTTCTTCGTGAATATACTGTACTGCTGTTCAACTTGTTTTATGGTCGCGGCTATTTGCATCTCAGTAAAATGTACTGGCCCTCCCGATAAAATGTTAGTACGAAACGCACGCGAGCTGAAACAATATATTCAGGCTATAAATCCGAGGAAACATTTTTGGCGAATAACTTTTGCCAAAATAAAGATAGAAATATAATTTTGTTACAATCGTATTTTCCTCGTCAGGCCGCGTTTATTGATGTATCACATGGCGTAGCCAGCTGAACATTTGATCCTGTCCCCAGTTGACCTCCAGGTCACCCGAAACCGAGGTCAAGTGATGACCTAGCTAGATCATATTATACATCATGATTAACCAGAGGATCTCGGTGGCATTAAAAATATTCCTCTATCTTGATTCTATATAAAGTTATTGACGAAAGTGTGACATGACCTCATGTGACCTTGCAGAGGACACTTGTTCAAAATCAAACTTGGCTCGTTTGGAGTAGCCTAACCTAAAACTAGGTAATATAGCCTGTACGAGCCAAATTCAGCGTTTTTTGTCCAGGAAAATATTTTTGTTTCCCTGTTGGCTTGTAATGGAGAGGTCACTGCCAGGTCATGTGAGGTGAGGTCAACTTGAAAAGCTGGAAAATAGTTCCGCTTGCCACTGATGATTTGCGCACCAAATTTGACGATAATCGGACCAAGGAAACCAGAGTTATCATCGATGATATGGTAAATAGGCTCGGGGCATGCTTAGATTTGGTCTTATGACAATACCTATTCAAAGGCCGATATATCAAAACGTTTTAGAGTCTCCGCCTTTCTTTTTTGCACGTTCTTAGATAATATCACGACCATTAATTCAGCCACGTTTAGTCGAATTAGGGGCAGGCAAACATATAGAAAAAATCATTTTTATAACTTGACCTCGTTAGGTCAAGGGTCACGGAGGGGTCACGGGCAACTTTTGCGATATTTCTGAATGGCCAAGGGTTTCTGCGCACTTTAACGCCAATGTCGTTCCGCTAAGTTAATTAACATCTAAGATATATGCATTTGATTGTTGTCAAGTCGGTAAAAATAGGCGACCTAGGATGACCTCTAAATCTGATCCCAGAGGTCACCCAGGGCTGAAAGTTGGCGTCTGAGGTTCGTTCACTTGGCACTACAGGTGGATCAATTTTCATCAAAATCGGAGGGGGTCGGGTTCAAAATAGCCAATTCTTGTGCGATTTGACGTGGGATGCCCCCAAGTGCAAATTGCAAGGAAGTGCAAGTTCGAACAAAATTGGGTTTAAATGAGCCACAACAGCGCGCAGTCAGAGACCAATCCTAATGAAATCTGCGATCCTTTGACTATATGTGCGGTAAGTTTCAGCTGCGCTTAGCTGCTCCAGCAATGGTAGTGATCAATTGTATCCCAGCAGGCCACTTTGCGGTGGGGTGGCCGGCTCTGCCGCCACTGGGAAGCCCTAGCCGGACGCCGCGACGAGCCGGCTGGTAAGGTGTTCTGACCGGGTAACCTGATCCGGTGGCTGGTACAGTACCTGCCATCCGTCGCCCGCACCGACTCAGCTTCATGTGCCGATCAGCCGTCGACGTCATCCAGCACCTACACCTACAGCCGTGCTTCAGACCAAATGTGGATCTGACGGAGCCAGAGGACAATCTGTATACAAACAGAGAGCAACAGCGATGAAGCTGCAGAACAAAATCTGTTCTGTGCCACTATGATGCCATTGCAACTTATGCTGCACTCAATGACCTGTCTGCTGCCGTGGCTCGACCTGCCCGCGAGGGTCCATGCCAGCTCGGTCTCTCAACTATGCATGCCTATATTCGATGTTTTGAGTGCCTTTTCCATATTTCTGTGGGTAGTGTTTTGCGAAGAAAACAAGACGCGTTTGAAAGAAAGAAAGAAGAGTGTAGTAGCAGTTTCGGGAGACACCTAGTCTTATGGATCAGCCACGTGTGGGTGGTTCGGGTATGTCTAACGACGGGAATAAGGCTCGACGTGCCTTCAGAGACCTAGTTGCCTTCAGCGAGATTACTGGGATTGAAGAGGGTCTCAACGTTCGTCTGTGATTCTCGCTATTCCGTTAAAGAAAAAACAGAACCCAGGGGCTATTTATTCATACTAGCTCTGGGCCGTCTCCGACTTTCCCACAATCCTCTCCCTCGATGCAGTGCCATCATTAGCGATCCATGAACCTCTGTCGGACCGGAACCCATCTCTCAACAGCTTGGGTGATCTCCATAAGACCAGGGGCTCTGGTGCGGCTTGAGCCCATCCGTCGACCGAAGGACCCTTTCTGATAGCCCAGTTTTCTCCGACAACTAGGGGCCTTCCATCGTATTAGGAGAGTATGCTTTGACGACCCAGTGCGTTTTCCTGCAAGTCGGAGGACATTTTTCAAACACCTGAACCCTGTTCATCATGTCAAAGGCTCGTTCTTCGGCTTCGGATCCGCTGACACTCCAGGGGCTCTCTCCGGCAGACCGCAGGCCCCTCCAACTCTCCGGGGCCTCCCCATCGATATAGAAACCCTCCACGTTAGCCCAGCCAAGGGCCCCAAACAACTTGAGGGCTCTCCGTTGAATATACCCTCTTCATCTCGGCCCAGAGGCTCTTACGGACCCCTCAAAGCCTTCTTGAGGGCCCCATCCGACTCTCTTGGGGCTGGCCCCTTCGCCCCTGGATACTTCACTGGCGTGAGTGCGGCGAATTTTCCGATCTTAACATGTATAAAAAGCCCTTCCCATCCCGAAGCAGTTTTCTTGCGATCACGGAACGGAACGCCATAAGTTTTCACATCTGACATCCCATACTTTGCTAACTACGTGGTGAAAAATAAAGGTTTTATACCGATTCATTCACCTGTACGCCACAATAGTACGCACACCACAATAGTATGCATGCTTGCATCTCAATGCCGACACAGCTATTGCTACGACATATCTGCATGCTTTGAATTTAAACGGTTCATGCGTGATAGCTTCCAAAAGATTCCATCTATAGTTTCCAGGGCTCCGTACGTGTCATTACATCAGATCAGTGACCTTTCTAAATCAAAATTAAAGCACTGAAGTCGTTCGGCGTTTTCGTCAAATTGCAACCCAGAGAAATTCTATATCCAAAACTAGAATTTATCGGTCGCCTGTTCCCTGAGGAAGCATACATCGTTACCTCACCGTGTCCAATCGGAATTTTTCACAACATATGTTACGGAATCCAATACAATTTACATGTGACCTGCCGTGTATCCATTGTACAGTGGGCCAGATCGCCTTGAAAAGCCGCTATTTATTCAAATGGACTTTTAACTCTGTTACTTCCAACCACAGACATATATGTAAAAATGGACGACGCGATCCATGGTTGCGTTCGTCTTGACCGCCGACATCTTGTTGGTGCAATATGCTGTCAGTCAACCAATGCTGCGATGCGTACAACCGGTTTCCGAGCTGAGCTGCAAACTAACTGGGTTCATGAAGCTGTAGTACTGATTATTGATGGCATCATAAAAGCAAGCATAGCATGGTGCTGCTGGGTTCATCTTCTTGTGAAAACCATCTCAAATACAGTGTTCAAGGACAATTTCGGACGTGTTTCGTATAATTACGCCCCGGGGAGTGATGCAATAATTTATCAAATAGATTCCCGAGATATGTGTGGAGTATAAAGTGAGTTCCGTTGAGTTCCGCGGATATTTTACGCGCAGCGACAGCCCAATGCCTGTAGGTGGTGGATCCAAAGGCAAAAGCTGCACTTTTTTGCGTTAAATTAATAAATTCCACTTTTAGTATGGATGCACTGGAGCCCCGCGGCACCAAGTCAGCTAGCGGCTGAGCTAGTCTAGTCTAGTCTTGCACCAAGTCAGAGTCAGCTGACCTCGTGGGGGATTGCGACAAAATGATAACGTTCCGACAGCGAACAATGACGGCTTCCCGGAACTGTAAGACGACCGCACAGAGAGCGCAACTGAGCTATATTTATTAAACCATCCGCGTCGCCAGCTGGTGGAACCCTTACAAACTCATCAGTCACGCTGTCGTATCGCAGATGACCACATTACGGGGTGGACAGAGCCGACTGCAGTCGTCTGAGAACGCCACCGAGCTGGTGACGATGTCCAAACCGGCGATACCGAACACACCTAGCCTACTTGTCTTTGTTTTTGTTCTTATCGTCCTTAGCAGGCGGCGGCTGGGCGGCGGCGATGTTACCCATAGCTCGGCGAACATCCTCAGACTGAGCGTCAACGCCCGGCAGGTTCTCCAGCACCGACTGAAGGAACGCCGGGTCTGACACCACCTCCAGGTAGTCGTCATCGTCGGACTGAGGTCAGGTCGCATCAGGTTAGCTTATAAAATGCCAGCTATGACCTATCATTGCTACCCAGGGTACATTCTTTTGCCATCAACCAGCCGTCAACATGGAGATGACCGCTGATCCGCCAAAGGTGAGTGGTTTGTGGCATACAAATACAAAATCCTATTATCAAGCGTATATCTTCTACGTCAGTTAGTCAGATTATCTTCGAAGCTCATCCGACTCATCTCATCGAAGCCCATGGCATAACTGAAGAAGAGTTTTCCCTCTGGAGAGCGATGAAAGGCACTGTAATAAGAGCACAATGGAAGCTGTAACACAATTAGGATCGCATTGCCGCGCTGAAAGAGTATCTGAACAGAAAAAATACCAGCTAGTTATTCTGATGCACTGTCGCAGAGGTAGCTAACAATAATCGCAGCTGTTTTTGGAGGAAAAAAGCAACTAACGCGAGTCTAAAAGACGCTCAGATATACCTACAGTGTATCATCTTCGGCTAATATAAGAACCATACCGACAATTCAGGCCTTCCTCCTACCAAACTCAGGCCTATCAGAATCGATCAACAAAATTAACCGCATAATGTCACCATGTCCAGGCATTGGCAGGACTGTGTCAACCTTTTGCACACCCCACACCCACCTTCTTCTTTTCCTCCGGCTCATCAGTTTCCATGAGAGTAGGCGTCTCATCAGTAGCCTCTGCGGCACAGATTCTCAGTCAGCGATGTACCGCTTTGTTGGCAACGCTTTCCGCTCTCACACAAACAAATGTCATACTACGACCACCGAGCGATCCGATCCGAAGTGATCCGAATAGGTTTGGGCGCTAGATAACCACTAGCAGTTCAGGCGCCCGTAAGCCCAAACAAACAATAAACAAACGATCGGAACAGGTGGAGCCGTGCAGACGCACTATCGAGTCAAGTAAAACGAGGTCAGAATCCACGAATTGAAATGAGGCCACACGAGACAGAATCAACATGAAAGTGCATGGTTGGATTTGTCCTTTGTAATCTGTGTGTGGAGATGAAAATTGTGGGGTAATTTAACGCGGAGAGGATATATTTCTTCGAATGAGTGACATCAGAATATCAGCTTGCATTTTCCAGTGCATCTCTTTGGCACAGAGTAATTTTATGAGACTGCACTATTTAACCCCGAGATGAGATAAATGAGGAAAATTGTCTTCAGAGGATGTTTGCATGGAAAAAATCAAGTTGTCCTGGATCAGTCTCCTGTGTAGGGACCAACGCTCTGGATCGGTCACCCTCTCCCTGTCCAGCCCCATGTCCTGGATCAGTCTCCTGTGCAGGGACTAACGCTCTGGATCGGTCACCCTCTCCCTGTCCAGACCCATGTCCGGGATCAGTCTCCTGTGCAGGGACTAACGCTCTGGATCGGTCACCTTCTCCCTGTCCAGACCCATGTCCTGGATCAGTCTCATCTGAAGAGAGCAGCGTTCTAGATCAGCTGCTATCTCTCTGATTATGCCAGTAGCAGGCATGTGTGGAAATGGATTCGTACCTTCCCTCGGGTATGCGATGCCGATGAGACTGGCCATGGAAACGCAATGTGATCCTGTTGTTCTTGAACTAGGTTGATAAATTAAGTAGATACGTTATTTTAAAATATTAAGTTGTACAATCGGGCGACTTGAATTAGGGTCAATGGGGTGGGATTGGTGCCAGGCGTCATAGATTATACTTATAAATGGTGAATTATGTGAGTAACAGGTATACCTGGCGGTGATTTCAGGAATCAATTTCGGCAATAAGTTGTTGAATAGATTGGATAGTACAACAATGAGTAGATATGTTCGTCAGAACTCTGGATATAACTTTAATTATGGGTTGTTTCTCTGTTTTGTGTTTGGCATGATCTCCTTATAGACTTAACGGAGATGGATCCTGTGTATCATATTAAGCCTGCAGATTGTTTTTTTATTACTATCACCCACACTCTTCCTGCATTTGCAGTGCCCTGCATCAGTCATCCTGTTCCTGTCTGAACCCATGTCCTAGATCAGTCACCCTCTCCCAGTCGATTATCATCTTCGGAGTCAGCAACAGCCTCCCTCTCCCACATTGCGCAGTTCGTGCTTGCTTCAAAGGCGTGATTAGAGAGCCGCCCCCTGCGCTGTAAACCATGTGTGCGGTGACGCCAGTCACATGACTATCTGCGAGGCAATACCAGGCTGGCCACTTCGTCCATATGGATCTGGTGCACCACGCCAGTCGGCCCAACCGACGTCTGTATAAACCATTTCGCGGAGTTTCCGATCCATGACGGAGAGATAAGCCGCTTTCAATGGATTGTGTAACGGTGGTAGTCGCTATAAATGACCCAGACTGTGCACCCCGATGTCGATCGAACGAGCCAGCCAGGCCCATCCGCCAGCACACGGATTCGGCTCGCAGCACGCCTCAGCGCTCCATGGCCACGCCAACATAACCGCCTATATCATCCAAAACAAGAGCACGTGCTGGGCACACATCGCTGGTCGCATAGAAAAACCGCGTGTCCTGTTCGCACATCTCCGGCCATGGCTACGGTACGGCCATGCTTCCAGCTACGACTGCCATACGACATAAGGACAAGAGGATGTCCCCACAGCCGCAACCCGACAACTATCCACGGACGTGACGGTTACCGGAAACAGAGGATCGCACCACAGCAGTCACAGGACTGCCCCCCCCACATACACAGGCATGATGGTAATAGGACACAGGTGTACCACAACAGTACTCCCAGCAACACCGTTCCTAGGCGTAACAGTTACCGGACTACAGCGGTCTCAACACAACCGACTGTCCTCCCCCCTCCCCGCCGCAGACGTCACGATTTTGAACACCGCTGAAATTTTAGCATGGGGAATTTTAATGTTCTGGGGGTTTGGGTGCTCCATCGGCATCCATCCCTGCAACGCTAATCTCAAGTTATATTTAGACGTACGGTGTGCAATACGCAACGGAACTATTGGTGTACAAGGTGATCAGTTCGGCTCCTCCAGAAGACAAACACAGGGAGAGGGATGACAAGTTATACAACCCGTACGCGATGGTATCGGAACCCGAAAGGCATTCATTGAAACATACCCAATATCGCTCCGCATTGCTATGTCTCCTTAAAACGGCATATTTTCAGACATGACCATGCCGGTAGCAATCACCGTTTGCATATGGGTCATTCCACGTCAAATCGCACAAGAAATTCCCCGACCCCCTCCGATTTTGATGAAAATTGGTACACCTGTAGTACCAAGTAAAAGAACACATCACGCCGACTTTTAGCCCAGAGTGACCTCTGGGGTCAGATCTAGAGGTCATCCTAGGTCACGATTTTTTACCGACTTGACATCAATAAATTGCAAATATCTCATGTGTTATTTAACTTAGCGGAATGAAATTGGTGCCAAAGTACGCAGAAGCCCTGGGCCATTCAGAAATATGGCACAAATTGCACGTGACCTCCCCGTGACCTTTGACCTAACCAGGTCAAAATATACAAATATATTTTTATATATGTTTGCCTGCCCCTAATTCGACGAAACGGTGCTATATTAATGGCCGTGATATTATCTAAGAACCTGCAAAAAAGAAAGGCGGAGACTTGAAAACTTTTTGAGATATCGGCCTTTGAGTATTGTCATAGGACCAAATGGATGCATGCCCCGAGGCTATTTACCATGTTATCGATGATAACTCTGGTTACCTTCGTCCGATTATCGTGAAATTTGTTGCGCAAGTCATCGGTGGCAAACTGAACTATTTTCCAGATTTTCAGGTTGACATGACCTCACATGAACTAACATGACCTTGGGAAGTTTGTATTGCCTAAATACATGCAATATTGCAACTTACGTGAATATTCATGGCCATATGATTCATGATAACCGAGAAATCGATAACATTGAGTACCGAAAGTGGACTAATACTGATAGGTCCACCTTAGAGGTGGTTACGCAAACTTCTGAAGATTTTGTGCGATCATTTTGCGAGCAGCTGGAAATACTTGTAAAGCATGATTTTGTCGCCCGTGCCCAAGGCAATTATCTGAAAGGCCTAAAGGAAACACTAGCTCCTGCAGAGGTAATTGTTATTGGAGATTTTTCCGAAAACTACGCTATGGTTACACAGGATGAGGTACAGTCCCATCACTGGAACAAACTGCAGGTGACAATCCATCCGTTTGTGGCTTATTGGCGAAACAACGCAGGGGACCTCAAACATTTGTCTTACTCTGCCATTTCCGACTGCCTGACGCATGATACTGTGGCTGTCCACCTGTTTCAAGGAAAACTCATTGAGCGCCTGGAAGCAGAATTAGGCCAGCGCCCCAAGAAGATATTATATTTTTCAGATGGGGCTGCCTCGCAATACAAAAATTGTAAGAATTTCCTAAATTTGGCAGAGCATTCCGTCGACTTTGGAATAGACGCCGAGTGGCATTTCTTCGCAACCGCTCACGGAAAGGGACCGTGTGATGGCATTGGTGGGACGTTGAAAAGGTTAGCTAAAAAGGGAAGTCTGCAAGGAACTCTGATTGAGATCCCGGACCAGTTTTATCACCTTGTAAAAAACCATGCCACCGGCACGTGCGTGGAGTATTTTCCCAAAACCGAGTGGGTCAAAGAAACCAAAGCGTTGAATGACAGATTCGCAGCTGCTCGCACAATACCGGGAACAAGGAATGTCCATCGTGTTACTCCGTCTCCACGTAATGGTATGGTGGTTGTGAGATGGTTTTCCGGCAGCGAGGTACGTGTGGCGAAAAAGGTCGGTAGTTCTTCGTGAATATACGGTACTGCTGTTCAACTTGTTTTATGGTCGCGGCTATTTGCATATCAGAAACATTTACTGGCCCTCCCGATAAAATGTTAGTACGAAACGCACGCGAGCTGAAACAATATATTCAGGCTATAAAAATCGAGGAAACATATTTTTTTTGCGAATAACTTTTGCCAAAATAAAGATAGAAATATAATTTTGTTACAATCCTATTTTCCTCGTCAGGCCGCGTTGATTGATGTATCACATGACTTAGCTAGCTGAACATTTGATCCTGACCCCAGTTGACCTCCAGGTCACCCTAAACCGAGGTCAAGTGATGACCTAGCTTGATCATATTACACATCATGATTAACCAGAGGATCTCGATGGCATTAAAATTATTTCTCTATCTTGATTCTATATAAAGTTATTGACGAAAGTGTGACATGACCTCATAGTGACCTCACGTGACCTTGCAGAGGACACTTGTTCAAAATAAAACTTGGCTCGTTTGGAGTAGCCTAACCTAAAACTAGGTAATATAGCCTGTACGAGCCAAATTCAGCGTTTTTTGTTCAGGAAAATATTTTTGTTTCCCTGTTGGCTTGTAATGGAGAGGTCACTGCCAGGTCATGTGAGGTCAGGTCAACTTGAAAATCTGGAAAATAGTTCAGCTTGCCACCGATGATTTGCCCACCAAATTTGACGATAATCGGACCAAGGAAACCAGGGTTATCATCGATGATATGGTAAATAGCATCGGGGCATGCTTCGATTTGGTCCTATGACAATACCTAGTCAATGGCCGATATCTCAAAAGTTTTAGTCTCCACCTTTCTTTTTTGCACGTTCTTAGATAATATCAGGACCATTAATTCAGCCACGTTTAGTCGAATTAGGGGCAGGCAAACATGCATTTGCAAAAATGCATTTTTATACTTTGACCTCGTTAGGTCAAGGGTCACGGAGAGGTCACGTGCAACTTTTGCCATATTTCTGAATGGCCAAGGGTTTCTGCGCACTTTAACACCAATGTCGTTCCGCTAAGTTAATTAACATCTAACATATATGCATTTGATTGTTGTCAAGTCGGTAAAAATAGGCGACCTAGGATGACCTCTAAATCTAACCCCAGAGGTCACCCAGGGCTGAAAGTTGGCGTGTGAGGTTCGTTCACTTGGCACTACAGGTGTATCAATTTTCATAAAAATCGGAGGGGGTCGGGTTCAAAATAGCCAATTCTTGTGCGATTTGACGTGGAATGCCCCATATATAACCATGCCGGTAGTAAGCACCGCTTGCAGACATAACCATGCCGCCAGTAAGCACCGTTTGGAGACATAACCACGCCGGCAGCAATCACCGTTTGCATATATAACCATGTCGGTAGTGAGCACCGTTTTCAGACAGCCGTGCTGGCAGCAATCACCGTTTACAGACATAACCACGCCGCCAGTAAGTGCCGTTTGCAGTCTTAGCCACGCCGGCAGTAAGCACCGTTTACAGACAGCCCTGTCGGCAGCAATCGCCGTTTACAGATATAATCACGCCGGCAGTAAGCACCGTCGCCACGCGTTTCGATATTTCAGGGAGGAGATGAGGTGCACAACACACGCCCCCACGTTCTTGGTCGTATATCTACTTGAGACATATATGTCCATTAGAAGATATTTAAAAAGTGAATCTACTGAAACATCTCCGTGTGGGGTGCCTGAATTTGCTCTTGCTACTTCAAAAAGCTAAATTGTCACTTGCTCAATGCGTACTGCGGCAACTATTAGTCAAAGCTATGCAAAGGCAATCCGACTTAGTGACAAATTATTCGTGGAATAGTGTGGAATATACCACTTTGTGAACGTTAAATCGACATCTTAATCCAAAAAGTATCGACATCCTGCTCCTTGGAACCTACACCATGGGCTTGAAGTGCCTACACGATGAGCTCGAATTTGAGTGACGCATCAAAATCATCTTACATGACACTAATTCCATGGCAAATTTCGACATCCTACTGTGCTCGTTTCGACATCTTGCACCTAACGAAAAACCATTATTTTAACCCTGATCCGACTGCTTTCAATATTTCCCAACATACGCGGTTGTTGGACGGCAAAAGCATGTGTGTAGTTCATAGATACGTCCTTGCACTAAGGTATACATTTTGCTTCCACAAGAAGTAGAATGTACCTTTGGGAACGAATAGAACACCATGGATGGAGAAACTGGACGAAGCGTACCGAAGCTATAGGACACGATTCTAGGACAAATGTACGTAGAGACAAATGCATGCATGGTAGATCTACGTAAGCAAATGTACGTAAGCGCAAATGTACGTAGGCACAAAAGTACGTAAGCGCAAATGTGCGTTTGCTCAAAAGTACGTAAGAGCAGCGGTACCTAAACGTAAAAAAATGCAAGAGCAAATGTGCGTATGAGCCAATGTACGTACATTTAGGCGTACGTGCCTTGCGCTTAAGCACATTTGGTTAGGTTCATATGCCATACTTTTACGTACATTTGCGCATACGTACAATTACCATAAGTGAATTTGCGCATACGTATATTCGGCCTTACGTACATTTTGCTTACGTACATTTGCGCATACATACTTTTGCGGATACGTACATTTGCGCTTACGTACATTTGCGTAGACGTACATGTGCGCTTACGTACATTTGCGCATACGTACTTACGCGCATACGTACATCTGCGCTTACGTACAATTGCCATACGTACACCTGCGCTTACGTACATTTGCGTATGTACATCTGCCATACGTACATTTGCTTTACGTACATTTGTCCGGTTACCATAGGATACACGATAGAAATACCTCTTTTTTGGATTCATAGTCCGATCGGGTCAATTCTGAAACCCTCAGGCCAGGTGGATAAATTTCGTAACATTATACGCCACCTGGCTGGATAATCGGACGGTAGCGTTTTCAGATCTCAGGAAGCATAATCCACCAGCACACGGTAACTGAGCTTCAAAAACCGGATAATGATGATACTAGCAAGGTCACTGGCTACCGTTTAGTACATATCGCATATGTCATGCCGAAAATGTCGTATACACTATGTCGTGCATAGTGTACACATCTTGCCGTACGTATCGTGTACACTACGACATACATGTACGTACTATGTCGTATATTATGTATCATATACATTATGTATGATGTGCACGGCATATATCATGCCGTGCACATCATATAAAAACATTTATTGTATGTACTATATCGTACAACTACGACTCAGTCGGATGGAAAGGTCTGGCTTAACTCACAGAAGCTGAACTCCCAGCCCCACTCACGACAAATCCAGGTAACAGAAGGTAAATGCCAAACGCTCCAGCAGCTGGCGGCACCGTAAGCCCAAACCTCAGACCCACGAAACCAACAAAATTATTAAGATGCGAAGTGTCGTCTGCGCTTTAATAAAATGGCAGCATGTACTCGTGCGAAGTTAATTTATATAATTAACAATAATAGTAACAATAAAAGTAATGCCTAAGAACATATCATATTAATAAAAGTAACAATTACTTTAAACTTATAACAATAAAAGTGGTGGTGAATTCGAGTTTAGGGGCGCGTCGACATCCCGGGCCATTTTGCACCCATGACTATAATAACGATAAAAGTAATAACTATTTGAACATAAATTTTAATAATAGTTAAACTCATTTTAAAGTTATTTAAATCCGGCGCTGCGCTCGGAGAAATCAACATACACCCGGCCTCCAGATGGCCAATTATACCGCAGCCATCGATGGTCCCTGCAACAAATTCGGCCAAGACGCGTCGCTTCAGGCTTGAATTGTGCCCGAACTATGTCATACATCAGCAGATAGCAGCGACCCAGTCGAGAATTTGCCGACCAGGGTAAGAATGTATTGTGTTCACTTCACTTCAAATGTATTCAAATGTATACACTTCAAATTCATATCAAATGTATACACTTCAAATGTATTGTGTTCACGGTCCGAAAATATGCTGCTGCTAGATGATGATTATTGGCGTTTTAGGGTGCGTCAATCCATGTGGATTATATTGCACCCATAACAAAACTGCTGCTATATTTGACCATCCAGAACATTATCCTCAAAAGAAAATTATCCACCCATTTTCTCATTTGGAGGTTGAATGGTGTTCTTCGACGATGAAATGCTGTGATAAAGTGTTCACAATTCACTCGAAAGTTCGAGATGCGATTCTGATCCGACAGGTTTAAAAAAGGCACCCTACCCATAGACGATTACCCTAACATTTTCATTTCCACATCCAGGATTACAAAGCATAAATCAAACCATGATTATATATGCATGTTTGTTGGCATGCACACACACACACGCGCGTGTGCATGCGTGCGAATACGTAACACACGTTGTCGTGGTGATAGTTAGTTAGTTATTTGGGCTTTAGGGCGCATCGTCCATGTTCATCATATAGCATTCCATTTTGCGCATAGGACTGATCGTGACTGCTTAAATGGCCCAGCTTAAATGGCATCCCACCGGTAGGTTACAAAGGATCGCAGAAAACGCTGCTATCATAATTGCTTTGTGTCAAGGTGTAAAAATACAACTTTTAGTAAGCCCGACACGATATTCATCGACCTTCCACGTTCAGACAAGAAGCTGTGGAGCGATGTTGCGCGCAGAAATGGTCCTTTGATCGCCGTGGTGATGTAGAAAATGCACTTGCCCAAAGCCTCTTGATTTTCTTACCTCAAGATATATTCCATTAGGTGAATGCATTTCATCTCCCTGATGCCAATCTTTGACCTGGTGCATTTGGGTGTAGACTTTTCTGAGGTTGGTGTGCTTCGTCAAGCAGTTTGTCACGCTTTGCAATCTGGCTCTACATCCAAGTATGATTCATCACAATCCTACACCTGTGGAGTGTCATGTCTTCCTACACCTATTGATAATGTATTGCATTCACAGGCACACCAGCACAATTGACATCTTGCAATAAAGCCCATTAAAATTCTACAATATGCCTGGCATTCCATGCACCAACAGTTAGTTAGTTATTTGGGCTTCAGGGCGCATCGACCATGTTGATCATATAGCGCCCATAACTGCGTTCCTGTCTACCTAGGTTTTATGTTCCGTCCAGGATTACTTTCATGTTTAAGGAGCACTCACTATGCCCAAACGAGACCGATATATTTACCTCCCTGGATATATGACAGCAAATCGTATTTGCGACAGAAACTCGAATAGTTGTCCATTCTGAATCACACGTGACCTATCACCAAGAAGATTTGTCATCGTCAGTGCGGACAACTCTCTTCCAAAGTGTCGTCTTCGTTCGGCTGCGAAACGAGGGCACACCAGAAAGATGTGTCGGACCGTTAATGGGACATCACAAGAAGCGCACATCAGTCTGTCCTGATTCTGCAGCAGGTAGCCGTGTGTGGCATAGATGTGTCCTATCCGTATCCTGGCGAGCACTACCTCCTCCCTCCGTGAAATTCTTGACGATGACTCCCACCGCTCTAGATTCGGTTTAATGGTTCTCAGTTTGTTTCGGCCAGATAAGTTCCAAAGATATTGACGTTTTTCCTGGAAGAACGTATTAGTTGTCTGGCAGAAGTGTGCTGCGGGGAGAGGAAGCGAACGGGTGTAATGGCTTCGCGCAGCACGTTTCGCTGATTGGTCAGCCAAGTCGTTTCCCGCTATTCCGACGTCGCTGGGAATTCAGAAGTGTTACATTTTTCCCGCTCGTTTAAGCTTAGTTAGTCGCACTACAACATCCTGAACTATGGGGTCACGGGGATAAAACGTCTTTATCGCACTAAGGCCACTTATAGTCAGAGAGTATGACGTGGTCAATATCGTTCCATACTTCGATGAAGCACAATGCCTTCGTAATTTCCATGAGTTAGGCGGTGTAAACCGTTGCATGGGGAGGCAGAGTAAACGACCTGGTGGTGACTCCACTTACAAATGCACAACCTACACCGTCCACAGTTTTAAACCCGTCTGTGTAAGTGGCAGTACATGTGTGGTAGGTGTCAATATGTTCTATGGCTTTCTGTCGAAACAATTCCGGGATAAGTTCGTCTTTATGAGCCTCAGACAATACTATGTCTACTGACGGCTGCACCAGTTCCCAAGGGGGAACGGGCAGCGTTGTCATCTTCCGAATGCTGCGCAGCTGGATACCGCTCCCTGCCACTAGCTCACGCAACCGCACACAGAATGGGGGTAGAACATTGCGACGTGCAGCACTGAACAGCGCAAGGGTGCGGTGCCCAAACAGGGCCTTGTATGCGGATTCAGGGGTAACTGTCTAATCCTGCAGGCATACTGGAGTCCCAGCTTGTCTCGTCTCAGGGCGAGCGGTGCCTCATCAGCATCTGCTAAAAGGCTTGCTGTCGGAGAGGCACGAAATGCCCCCGTGGCTATACGCAGGGCGGCATAGTGAACAGTGTCAAGTATGCGTTTGTTCGAGGCACTGGCGCAGCCATAGATAAAACAACCATAGTCAAGTTTCGACCGGATCAGCGACCGGTACAGAAGTAAGAGGGTTGCCCTATCTGCCCCGTCGGCAGTGCGGGGCAACACACTTCATGATGTTAAGAGACTTGGAGCATTTTTCCCGCAGCGTTTTCAGATGGTCCTTGTATGTAGGGCGGCGATCAAACATCATGCCCAAAAACCTAGCTGCCGGCTGAAATGGAATATCCTCCCCATAGAGCTTTATTTTCAAGTACTGGCAACTACGGCGGCGACAAAAATGCATTCCAACAGTTTTATGTGTAGAAAAACGGAAACGATTCAAATTGCCCCACTTTTCTAGCTGAGATGTAGCGAGCTGCAGCCGCCTTTCCATCGAAGATGAACGCGATGCCGAACACCAAATTGGCACATCATCAACGAATAACGACTTCGTAACGCTACAAGGCAGACCATCTCCTATGTCGTTAATCATCAATGCGAATAAAGCCACACTTAGAATGCTCCCCTGCGGGACACCGTTGACCTGTGTCAACCGATCTGACATTGAGTTTCCAACATGGACACGAAATGTTCGGTCTGTGAGAGAAAGTTCTGAAGGAAACGTCCCATAAAACCACGCACACCACACTTCCAAAGCTTCAAAAGAATGGCTTGTTTCCTTGTCGTGTCGTAGGCGCCCTCAATGTCAAAGAACACTGGCCATAAATGTCGTTTTTCCTTAAAACTGGTGCGAATCGCGGTGTCTAGCGTCAGTAGGTGGTCAAGTGTGGACCGGTTCTTCCTAAAACCAGACTGGGCGTAGCTAAAAAAGTTATGCTGTTCCAGGAACCATGTGAGGCGCACACTCACCATCTTCTCCATCAGTTTACACAAACATGGCGTCAGAGATATCGGTCGGTAGTGCAAGGGGTCAAAACCGGTCTTGTCGGGCTTCAATATAGGAATGACAGTCGCTTAACGCCAAGAATGTGGAAATATGCCGCTCCTCCAAAGAAAGTTGTAACATGCTAAAAGTGCTTCAAGTCCAGATGCGGGGAGGTGTCTGAACATTTCATTATGTATGCTGTCCGGTCCCTCGGCCACGGGGCGCAGTACAGCAATTTGTGATGTTAGCTCATCCATCGAGAATGGCTAATTATAGCTACGTGTTTCAATGGTAGTAAAGTCGATTTTCGATGCTTCGGAGCGAGTCGCGCGTTGACTAAGAGTGGAATTTAAATCGCAACTTAGGCTTCGGTCAGCGAGGGTGCGAGCAATAATGTTAGCCACGTCCAGGGGTTGTGTGATAGTGTCACCTGCGACGTGCAACACTGGCAGTGGCGTCGATCTAGAGCGTCCGGATATTCGTCTTATCTGGGACCATACCTGTGTCGTAGGAGTGAGCCGGTTCAGCTTACCAACATGTTGTCGCCATGACGCTCTCTTGGCTTCCCGGATGGTACGCCGTGCGGCTGCCCTGGTTTGTTGGAAAGCTATCAGGTTTGCCGACGTATTGTTGCTATCAAAGTTTCGGAAAGCACGTCGGCGAGCACGAATGGCCTCCCGACATTGTTCTGTCCACCACAGCACGGGCGCGCGTCGAGGCTTGCCAGAAGTACGTGGGATACACCTTGCTGCACAATCCAAGACTATTGAGGTGAAATCCTCCATTGATTCCCGTGATGAATAAAAATGTCTTCTAATTTTTCGGCAAAATCAGGCCAGTCAGCCTCCTTGCAGTTCCAGCGTTGCGGTCTTGTGCCAAGGATGGCTACATTGCTAAACTGAAACCAAACCGGAAAATGATCGCTACCTCTAGGATCTGAGTCAACAGACCAGTCTAAAGATTCTACCAACTGCGGGCTGGCCACGCTAATATCCAGGGCGGATGTACTTCCTGATGGTAATGATATGTGAGTATGCGTGCCTGTATTAAGTACGCATAGCGACTCCTCGAGGAGGAATTTGTCGAGTTGTCGCCCACGGGTGTTACTGATAGTGCACCCCCAAGTTGTGTGGTGTGCATTGAAGTCACCCAGAAGTAAAATTGGAGGAGGAAGTTCGGTGAGCAGGCGTCCAAGTTCTCATGAGGGTAACTGTCCGCCAGGTGGGAGATAAATTGAACAAATGGTGAGATGTCTGTGTCCGAAGGACACCCTTGCTGCCACCGCTTGCAGGTTCGTCCGCAGAGTAAGCGGAAGCGCAGGAAAACTGTGATGGACAGCCACCAGGACACGCCCATGTGCCACTGTGTCTGTTGGATTGTCCTTACGAAAGACGTGATAGTCTCTTAAATAAAACGGGTTTCTGTCTAAAAACTTCGTCTCCTGCAGACATACGGCTACAGGGGTGTGCTCACAGATGATGACTTGAAGTTCCTCCAAACTGGTCCTCACACCCCTACAGTTCCATTGTAAAACTAGGCCATCTGAAGGAAAATGGTTGACTAGAATTAATTATGGTGCGAGAACTAGAAGTGGTTAAGATTTAAAAAAGAGAAAAAAAGGAAGAAGTTAAAGCCCTGTCTCCGTCCTCCGCCCAAGAGAGGGGACTTCTGGCAAGCCGGGAGTTCCAGCCAGATCTGGTCCTAGGGACTGGGTCCTTGGGCGAGAACTTGGCGACTCACCCCCTGGAGGAGAGCCTGATGGTGGTAGGCCTCGTTTTCGGGCCACAGACGGGGCGGGGGCGGCGGAGGGCTCATCTTATTGGGGGACGGAGCCGGTCCCTCCACTCGCCGTCGTGGCGATGGGGTGGCCGGCCTCCGAGGAGCCTTCTCGGCTTCTTGGCGATTCCTCTCGCGGGCCCTTTCCATCTGGACAAGGCGCGCTCGCTTTGCCTCGCGGGCGCGTCTCTCGGCCTCGTTGTAATGGAGGTTGATGTCTTGAATTTTGGTTGATCGTTGGGACGAAGATGTAGGTGCAGACGTGGAAGTCGAGGGTGGGGGCGAGGCCTGGCTCACGGGAAGGGGAGAAGGTTCAGGTAGGGAGGAAGTGGAGAGGAGGGATTTCTGGATGGTGCTGGGGGATGTGGGGGGGGGGCGATGGGACGCTGGGGGGCGGACGGGACGTGGGAGATGGGGATTTACGGATAGGTGATGAGGTAGATGGGGAGGACCTAGGGTTGGACTGAAAGGACCCAGGAGGCCTGGATCGTTGGACCAGAGTCCACTCTCCACCCTCGAGGGTTGGCCTGGGATGGGCTTCAGATGGGCGGGCGGGGCATCCACTCGTGGAGGGTGGGGCCTCAGTCGCCGCACTGCCAAGTTGGGTTGGCTGCTCTTGCCTTCCAGGCGACGACAGGGGTACCCCGAAAGATCGCAGCAGGGTCATCAGCTGAGCTATGAGCTCAGATGCCATATTGGGCTGTATGTGTTCAGAACTTACGGGAGATTTCTTACGAGTATATTGTGTGGTTGCAGGGTTCGGTTGTGCTTTGGTCGCATACGACACCGGTGGGTGGGGTGCCTCATAGAACCCACGCGCCTCCATAAATGTGATCTTTCTAGAAAATTTAATTGGAACTATTTCCTTCTCTTTCAGAAAAATAGGGCAGGAACGGTCATCAGCAGCATGCGATTTTTGATTGGGGCCACAATTAGAGCACATTGGGCTCTGCGCTTGGCATTTGTCTTTGGCATGTCCCGTTGAACCACATCTTGCACATGTTTCCCGATTTCTACAGTATTGCGAAGTGTGTCCGAAACGTGAAAACCGGAAGCATCTCATCGGGTTAGGTACAAACACACGGACCTTTACACGGACGTATCCAACGGTGATGAATTCTGGAAGATCAGTCGTGCGAAATGTTAGTATGAAGTTATCAGTTCGTCGAGTTTCTTGCCCTTTCCTAATCGTCATCCTTCGCGCCTCCGCCACTCCCCACTCTGCCAAGCCATCCACCACGTCAGCGTCCGACACATCCCTGAGGTCATAACAGTTGATGAGGCTCTTAGAGTAATTTTTCGTATTGTGTGGAAGAAATTGGATATTTACGGTGACTGTTCGCCTACTACTTTCGTTCCGTACAGTGTACCTTAATTCAGTCGCTTCCATCTCCTTCCTCGAGTCATCTAGTCTTAAATTCCACCTCCAGGCCTCCGTCTCTAAGCTTTTGGCACCTCAGTACCACCCCCATCCTGTCGCACGCCTCTTTTCTTTGAAATGGTGTAAGTGATGATACACTTTTACCTTCTTCTACAGACTTAATAATGAGAATGCGTGGCGCGGGAACTCGTATTTTGGCTGGTCTGTCCCCTACTAGAGGGAGCAGGTGAGTTGTTTTTTGTTTGTGATTGCCATGAAGTGTAATTGGTTTCAGCTCCTCGGGCGCCCCACCCCTTAGGGGCCCTACCGGGAGGACGCCTGTGTCCCGCGAACGGGAGGTCGCCAGGCGCCCGAGGAGCTATACGGGGCAGGCGGCGCCTTCGCCCGGCCGGGAGAGAGAGACTCACCACCCCGACCGGGATCCAGCACCGCCCACCCTTTGACCCCGGCCGGCCGGGCCGGCGGGCACCGGGAAGAGTCCCAGGCCCCCGACCCGAGGCGACCAGCCGCTTGGCCCGCGTGAGGCCCCACGGGCCCGCCCGCCCCTCCGGGATATCGGGACCAAAAAGGTGTGTTGGTCCCCCGCCACAACTAGCACCGTGCGACGGGGAACCTCAACCTCCATGACTCCGTCAACCCCGGGGGACGGGCCGAGGGGGCGCGGCTACCCCGATAAAACTGAGCTGGTGGGCAGGACCGGGGAAGTTGCCCTGCCTGCTCATAGTATGGATAGTTGGTGTTGCAGGGCCAGCTGAAGGACATGGATGTTGGGATGATATAGGCATTCGAATGGGAGCATATGGACGGAAGGACAAGTGAGGCACTCCTGGTCTCACCCCTCGCCGGTATGATGGTCGCCGGGTCATTGGGGCACTCAATCCCCCCCCCCCCACCGCGTAAAGGTGGTGCCTCATCGGGGGGGGGTGTCGTGGTGATATCTACTCGTCTCGGTCTTGACATTTTCAGTAATAGCAGGCGAACTAACTCACGAAACTGGGAAAACGTTAGATCTTCATTTCTTCTGTAGAAAACCATGGTGGTTTGCCATCATTATATGCATGAGTGGGTATACTGTTCCTCAGGGTCCATTCTATCGCCTACACACGCAAGGTGTTTAGTCCAGCGCAAATACGTAGTTGAACTGCAATAATATGGGATGGTATAATGGGTGAAATAATAATAGGATCCAGAGAATTAACCAAGAAAGAGAAAACAAGCCAGCCATTCCGTCCAACTAATACTCGCGATAATGACAATTACTCACATATCTAATAAATTGCGCCATTAGAGCAATAGCTATGAAGCCGCCTCTTCAGCAAAAAACACATTCGCATTTTTGTATTGGTATTTTTAATTCTTGAATTATGAGATGTTCTTTTTTATTTGAAAGCACGTGTAGGAATTCAATACTTGAACAAGGACTTAATATTAATAATACCAATTATATATATATATATATAGCGCAAATGTAGGTACATTTACGCATTTGCGCTTACATACATTCGTTCATGTACCTTTGCCATACGCACATTTGTTCTTCGTATATCTGCCATCAGTACATTTGCCATACGTAATTTTGCGCTTTCGTATATCTGAGCTTACGTACATCTGTCATACGTACTTTTGCGCTTAAGTCCATATCTGCATGCGTATATTTGCGCTGACATACTCTTGCGTTTATACGCATTTGTAGTTAGTTATTAGGGCTTTAGGGAGCGTCGACTATATATACACATTGACAATTACGTACCAATGTGAATATAAATAGTGCAATATAATGGTGCAAATATACGTACGCATACGTATATTTGCGCGTCCATGCATTTGCGCTTGCGTATATTTGCACCCACGTACAATTCCACCTACGTACAGTTGCGCATACGCAAAATAGCGTTTACGCACGTTTGCGCTGACGTACATAAGAGCGTACCTTTGTTTTACGCACATCAGCATTTGCGTCCGGTTACCGTCAGCACGGCAGCGGCGCTGGTAACCCAGCCGGACCTGGTGTCGCTTGACCCTGTGGCAGCGTGATGCCACGTTGACAGCGGTGCTCGGCCGAAGTCGGCTGCACGCTCCGCTTCAGCCATGGCCGGCCGCCACCAACGCATTGATTTTGGCTTTGGGGCCGCTTGCGGTCATCCTGAGATCGGTGAACTGAGGAGGATCATGTCCGGCGGAGATTAAAGAGCGTTACACCCGCCAGGCTGGTGAGCCACACGGGGCAGAGTGAGGAGCGTCGCGCCCGGCAGGTTGGTGAGCCACACGGGGCAGAGTGAGGAGCGTCACGCCCGGCAGGTTGGTGAGCCGCACGGGGCAGAGTGAGGAGCGTCGCACCCGCCAGGCTGGTGAGCCACACGGGGCAGAGTGAAGAGCGTCGCGCCCGGCAGGTTGGTGAGCCACACGGGGCAGAATGAGGAGCGTCACGCCCGGCAGGCTGGTGAGCCACACGGGGCAGAGTGAGGAGCGTCGCGCGCGGCAGGTTGGTGAGCCGCACGGGGCAGAGTGAGGAGCGTCGCACCCGCCAGGCTGGTGAGCCACACGGGGCAGAATGAAGAGCGTCGCGCCCGGCAGGTTGGTGAGCCACACGGGGCAGAGTGAGGAGCGTCGCGCCCGGCAGGTTGGTGAGCCACACGGGGCAGAGTGAGGAGCGTCGCACCCGCCAGGCTGGTGAGCCACACGGGGCAGAGTGAAGAGCGTCGCGCCCGGCAGGTTGGTGAGCCACACGGGGCAGAGTGAGGAGCGTCGCGCCCGGCAGGTTGGTGAGCCGCACGGGGCAGAGTGAGGAGCGTCGCACCCGCCAGGCTGGTGAGCCACACGGGGCAGAGTGAGGAGCGTCGCGCGCGGCAGGTTGGTGAGCCACACGGGGCAGAGTGAGGAGCGTCGCACCCGGCAGGCTGGTGAGCCACACGGGGCAGAGTGAGGAGCGTCGCGCGCGGCAGGTTGGTGAGCCACACGAGGAAAAGTGAGGAGCGCATCTGGCAAACTGAGGAGCGCATCTGGCAAGCTGAGGAGCGCCACGCCCGGGAGACTGAGAAGCGTCACACCCGGTAGACTGAATGGTGATGCTTGCCTCTCACCATCGGAAGCATCGTACGCCATCTTCACAAGAGTGACCCCACTGGTCAGCAAACCTTCAGGGAAGGACGGACCCTCTTTGTTGGCAATCTTGCTGGAATGAGCTTCGCGAGACCATCACGCAAAAAAAGGTACAAAAGATGTATAGCTGTATTCAACGTGCAACCCCCACCTTCCAATGTCTAAATTTGCTTGCACATGCTACATTTACAACTCAAGCGATAATACCAGTAAAGAAACTTGCCATTTGACTCCTTTCTAGTCCGCTAGTCATGTTTCGTTCCTCGTTGCTAACGTTTCCTTCCCCACTAGTGCTAGCCTTGGAAAGATGAAGAAAGAAGCTATAATTGTACTGTTAAAAATGGATGTGCATATTGCGCAACATTTCGTAATTTATCGCAGACAAACTCACGGATTGCGCCAGGTCAACTCATTGCCACCCGAGTTGATGCGGCTTTCCGTATCAATGTTCGGTCGCCACCTACGGCGGCACTTGTCTAACGTGCCGCCTGTGCTGGATTGATTTGCTGCTCGCCTCGATGTATTGTTTTGTATTTACATTTTATTATATCTTTATTTTTATTTGTATCATGACATGTATGACTCCTGGTTTAGCTGTTTTATGATTTGGACCTTTCCTGCTATGCTGTTTTATTATTGATGCGAGGTTATAGTAGTCACAAGTCCATTGTCACCTTGTCACAAGTCACAAGTCACATTGTCACAAGTTCCTTTGGAAGGGAGGACGCTTGAACTTTTAACCTCGTTCTTGTGCTGCTCCCTGACATGCATTGTTTTATTCGGCGATTATAACTGCCGCCATCCAGGAGTTTGTCTGCAACAAATTACGGAGATTGCGCAATATGCACATACATTTTTAACAGTATAATTCCAGCTTCTTTCTGCAACTTTCCAAGGCTAGCACCAGTTGGGAAGGAATATGAGGACTGAGACGGTTCAGTCGGTTTTCAGCGGAAGAAATAGCATGGCGCGACTTTAGGTAGTCTTCAAAAACACACAGCGTTCTGGTGTGTTATACTGACACTTTTGTGGTAAGAAAACATGAGTATGGAGGTGGAATTTTGATATGCTAACGGTAGAAAACACCAAAGATATACAAACAACCGCATGAAATTGCACCACCGTCAGCCATGGAGTAATTAAACATTATGAACAATTTTCATAATTAAAACTAGAGCAGTTGGTCGTCATGAGAACTAAGGTTGGTTGGTTGGTTATTAGTTTTTACGACACATCGACCGTTGAGTCATGTGGCGTCGCTAATCTCTCAGCCGATTGGTCGCGGGCGAAGAGTAGCGACAGGTGAGACTCGAACCCACAACCTCTCGATTGGGAGACGAGCAACTTACCCCTAGGCTACTCGTCCCCCATGAGAACTAATGGAACTACAGGAAAAGCAGCTGGTGTAGTAAGGCAGAGGCGCATCTGTAGGCCGATGGCAAGGATGTCCAAGGGTGACCGAAGCCTAGGCGCCTCGTCCTGTCTCATGTTTTCACTGCAGGGTGCCAAGTGTGGCCCAGGAATCAGGGATAACAATATACGTTGCTAATATGTACACAGGACCTGAAATATGTGCTTCTCAATTCACGGCAATGCACTATCACTTGTACACGCAACAATGTTCGTCCTATCCCAGGGTATGCGGACACATCGGCCTGGATTGCCCACACCCCCAGCCTATCCCATCCCATCCCGGTCAGCCACCTCGTTGCCGCGACCGGAGAGCGCAAGCCCAACTGCGGTCTCTCGAGGTTATTTTGCCCTGGTGCCAGCGTCGTCTCCATCCAAACCGACAAAACTTTCCGTTAGTCGCGAGTCGTGATGAAGCCTGGTCGGCTTCATCACGACTCCCATACAATGGCGGCAAGGCATAAATCGAAGCATTTCCTTCTGGAGAACGCCGCACTCATGCTAACGGGCCAACTGCCAGCTCAGAATGGTGATAAACCATGCCGGTTTTCCTGACTACCAAAGGGAAAGTACGGATTTCGAAAACCCGACTAAGAAACACGTGACCTGTCATCAAGCCTGTGATATATCAGACATAGCAGAGCTATGGAAACGTGAAGCGCATGCAACGGTTGATGTAAATGTCATAAAAGTGTCTTGGAATTTAAAAGTGGGAAATCTGTTCATGCGTGCAAACTTGACCAGCCACAAGACATCCAAGATTCCGAGTTCAATTTATAAAAATAACATGGATGACTAGTGCAATGAGCTGATTAGCATCCACCAGTGTGAATCCTATCCTTCGTGGGCGCAGACTGCGCTCGCTGACGGCTCCTAGGGCTTCCACCGCTCGGTAGCGAAATTTCCCGGGGTGATGCCCTCTTGCGTCCAGCAATAGGGGAAAAGCGTGTCTACTCTTACGAGGGGGAACGGGAGGTGGTCTCATCAAATCGCCAGGAACCGGCATGGGGGTGCTCGAGAGGCAGGGATTCGTGCAGACCATCGGCCTGTGAGGGACCGGCAGGCCGCACACAAAGCGAGGAGTCACGAAACCAGTTATGGCTTACTCGATCCAACGCTCCCATATCGGGAGCCCCTGGTTGAACCCCAATCATCTGCGATCACCGTGATGCCGGGAGTGGTACTACCGGGACGGGGCGGGGGCGGCTGTATGCAGTCTGTGTGGTGTCGGTATGGACACTTCGTCTATGGTCTGCGTGGTGTCGGTATGGACACTGTATGCGGCCTGTGTGGTGTCGGTGTGGGCACTGTATGCGGTCTGTATGGTGTCAGTATGGACACTGTATGCGGCCTGTGTGGTGTCGGTATGGACACTGTATGCGGTCTGTGTGGTGTCGGTGTGGGCACTGTATGCGGCCTGTGTGGTGTCGGTGTGGACACTGTATGCGGTCTGTGTGGTGTCGGTATGGGCACTGTATGCGGTCTGTGTGGTGTCAGTATGGACACTGTATGCGGCCTGTGTGGTGTCGGTGTGGGCACTGTATGCGGTCTGTGTGGTGTCGGTATGGACACTGTATGCGGCCTGTGTGGTGTCGGTGTGGGCACTGTATGCGGTCTGTGTGGTGTCGGTATGGACACTGTATGCGGTCTGTGTGGTGTCGGTATGGGCACTGTATGCGGCCTGTGTGGTGTCGGTGTGGACACTGTATGCGGCCTGTGTGGTGTCGGTATGGGCACTGTATGCGGTCTGTGTGGTGTCGGTATGGGCACTGTATGCGGCCTGTGTGGTGTCGGTGTGGACACTGTATGCGGTCTGTGTGGTGTCGGTATGGGCACTGTATGCGGTCTGTGTGGTGTCAGTATGGACACTGTATGCGGCCTGTGTGGTGTCGGTGTGGGCACTGTATGCGGTCTGTGTGGTGTCGGTATGGACACTGTATGCGGCCTGTGTGGTGTCGGTGTGGGCACTGTATGCGGTCTGTGTGGTGTCGGTATGGACACTGTATGCGGTCTGTGTGGTGTCGGTATGGGCACTGTATGCGGCCTGTGTGGTGTCGGTGTGGACACTGTATGCGGTCTGTGTGGTGTCGGTATGGACACTGTATGCGGTCTGTGTGGTGTCGGTATGGACACTGTATGCGGCCTGTGTGGTGTCGGTGTGGGCACTGTATGCGGTCTGTGTGGTGTCGGTGTGGGCACTGTATGAGGTCTGTGTGGTGTCGGTATGGACACTGTATGCGGTCTGTGTGGTGTCGGTGTGGGCACTGTATGCGGCCTGTGTGGTGTCGGTGTGGACACTGTATGCGGTCTGTGTGGTGTCGGTATGGGCACTTGTATGCGGTCTGTGTGGTGTCGGTATGGACACTGTATGCGGCCTGTGTGGTGTCGGTATGGGCACTGTATGCGGCCTGTGTGGTGTCGGTGTGGGCACTGTATGCGGTCTGTGTGGTGTCGGTATGGACACTGTATGCGGTCTGTGTGGTGTCGGTGTGGGCACTGTATGCGGCCTGTGTGGTGTCGGTGTGGGCACTGTATGCGGTCTGTGTGGTGTCGGTGTGGGCACTGTATGCGGCCTGTGTGGTGTCGGTGTGGGCACTGTATGCGGTCTGTGTGGTGTCGGTATGGACACTGTATGCGGCCTGTGTGGTGTCGGTGTGGGCACTGTATGCGGTCTGTGTGGTGTCGGTATGGACACTGTATGCGGCCTGTGTGGTGTCGGTGTGGGCACTGTATGCGGTCTGTGTGGTGTCGGTGTGGGCACTGTATGCGGTCTGTGTGGTGTCGGTATGGACACTGTATGCGGCCTGTGTGGTGTCGGTATGGGCACTGTATGCGGTCTGTGTGGTGTCGGTATGGACACTGTATGCGGCCTGTGTGGTGTCGGTATGGACACTGTATGCGGCCTGTGTGGTGTCGGTGTGGGCACTGTATGCGGCCTGTGTGGTGTCGGTGTGGGCACTGTATGCGGTCTGTGTGGTGTCGGTATGGACACTGTATGCGGTCTGTGTGGTGTCGGTATGGGCACTGTATGCGGTCTGTGTGGTGTCGGTATGGGCACTGTATGCGGCCTGTGTGGTGTCGGTGTGGGCACTGTATGCGGTCTGTGTGGTGTCGGTATGGACACTGTATGCGGCCTGTGTGGTGTCGGTATGGGCACTGTATGCGGCCTGTGTGGTGTCGGTGTGGGCACTGTATGCGGTCTGTGTGGTGTCGGTATGGACACTGTATGCGGCCTGTGTGGTGTCGGTGTGGGCACTGTATGCGGCCTGTGTGGTGTCGGTGTGGGCACTGTATGCGGTCTGTGTGGTGTCGGTATGGACACTGTATGCGGCCTGTGTGGTGTCGGTGTGGGCACTGTATGCGGTCTGTGTGGTGTCGGTATGGACACTGTATGCGGTCTGTGTGGTGTCGGTATGGACACTGTATGCGGCCTGTGTGGTGTCGGTGTGGGCACTGTATGCGGCCTGTGTGGTGTCGGTATGGACACTGTATGCGGCCTGTGTGGTGTCGGTGTGGGCACTGTATGCGGCCTGTGTGGTGTCGGTGTGGGCACTGTATGCGGCCTGTGTGGTGTCGGTATGGGCACTGTATGCGGCCTGTGTGGTGTCGGTGTGGGCACTGTATGCGGCCTGTGTGGTGTCGGTGTGGGCACTGTATGAGGTCTGTGTGGTGTCGGTGTGGGCACTGTATGCGGCCTGTGTGGTGTCGGTATGGGCACTGTATGCGGCCTGTGTGGTGTCGGTGTGGGCACTGTATGCGGTCTGTGTGGTGTCGGTGTGGGCACTGTATGCGGCCTGTGTGGTGTCGGTGTGGGCACTGTATGCGGCCTGTGTGGTGTCGGTGTGGGCACTGTATGCGGCCTCTGTGTGGTGTCGGTGTGGGCACTGTATGCGGCCTGTGTGGTGTCGGTGTGGGCACTGTATGCGGTCTGTGTGGTGTCGGTATGGACACTGTATGCGGCCTGTGTGGTGTCGGTGTGGGCACTGTATGCGGTCTGTGTGGTGTCGGTATGGGCACTGTATGCGGTCTGTGTGGTGTCGGTGTGGGCACTGTATGCGGTCTGTGTGGTGTCGGTATGGACACTGTATGCGGCCTGTGTGGTGTCGGTATGGACACTGTATGCGGCCTGTGTGGTGTCGGTATGGACACTGTATGCGGTCTGTGTGGTGTCGGTATGGACACTGTATGCGGTCTGTGTGGTGTCGGTATGGACACTGTATGCGGCCTGTGTGGTGTCGGTGTGGGCACTGTATGCGGTCTGTGTGGTGTCGGTATGGACACTGTATGAGGTCTGTGTGGTGTCGGTATGGACACTGTATGAGGTCTGTGTGGTGTCGGTGTGGGCACTGTATGAGGTCTGTGTGGTGTCGGTGTGGGCACTGTATGCGGTCTGTGTGGTGTCGGTATGGACACTGTATGCGGTCTGTGTGGTGTCGGTGTGGGCACTGTATGCGGTCTGTGTGGTGTCGGTGTGGACACTGTATGCGGCCTGTGTGGTGTCGGTATGGACACTGTATGCGGCCTGTGTGGTGTCGGTATGGACACTGTATGCGGTCTGTGTGGTGTCGGTGTGGGCACTGTATGCGGTCTGTGTGGTGTCGGTATGGACACTGTATGAGGTCTGTGTGGTGTCGGTATGGACACTGTATGAGGTCTGTGTGGTGTCGGTGTGGGCACTGTATGCGGTCTGTGTGGTGTCGGTATGGACACTGTATGCGGCCTGTGTGGTGTCGGTGTGGGCACTGTATGCGGCCTGTGTGGTGTCGGTGTGGGCACTGTATGCGGCCTGTGTGGTGTCGGTGTGGGCACTGTATGCGGCCTGTGTGGTGTCGGTATGGACACTGTATGCGGCCTGTGTGGTGTCGGTATGGACACTGTATGCGGCCTGTGTGGTGTCGGTATGGACACTGTATGCGGCCTGTGTGGTGTCGGTGTGGGCACTGTATGCGGTCTGTGTGGTGTCGGTATGGACACTGTATGCGGCCTGTGTGGTGTCGGTATGGACACTGTATGCGGCCTGTGTGGTGTCGGTATGGACACTGTATGCGGCCTGTGTGGTGTCGGTATGGACACTGTATGAGGTCTGTGTGGTGTCGGTGTGGGCACTGTATGCGGTCTGTGCGGCGCCGGCGTCACCGACTACTCACGATCAGCCATCGACATCTGCATGGCGTATGCGATCTGCTCCTCTTCGGTCATGGACGCGAAGTCCGGCGCCGCCGGGGCACTCCCGCCACCACCCATCGACATAGCCAGAGCCTGGCGGCAGTGATGTATGATAACTGAAGCCGGCTAAGCTAAGGCTACAACAAGTTGGGACCCGTCCGATCAGCACAGTATGTACAGGACGTCGCGTGGTGGGACAAGCCAGCAGAGCGAGAGAAGGATCAGGTCAGCTGGGGATGGGACGGCACCTCGAGACTTTGACCATATTCGACCATGATAGCATCACAGCAAGAAGTATAGTTATGCGTTATTTGAACCTGCAGAGCATCATTTATATGGATGTACAGTCGAACACCAATTGCAAGCCACTCTTTGTTGTCACAGTGCACGTAGGTGCTACCCGGAAACAGCATTTTCACAACCTTCATGTGACTTCAATATTAACGTTCTTGAACTGCCCATGTGGACATTCAGCGTGCGACTCTGTACTGCACAATGGGTCACATATTATATAAATGAAAGCAGATGAAACGGCGTCGATTTGGCTTTGATAACCAAACCGTTACAAACAGCGTCGAGTTGGAAGTTCGCCAAAACCGAATTTTGTGGGTGAACATGGAATCTGGGGCCGTGGATACCTTTGAAATTGTACAAATATTATCGGAAATTCATAAGAAAAAAAGCTATAAACGTCGTATTTTTACACGATGGGCGAAATAGGACGCTTTCGGACCTTTTTGGGGGAATTCTGGTAACTACAACGTAGGGCATCAAATATGGTAATAAATGTATGGGGTGAAGTGGTCAATCTGTCGTGGAGCGCACCAAATGGAAAATATTCATAAAGTAACTATGTTGTATACTGCTTCCTACCTCCGTTTATCACTGGCCCATAACAAGTAGTTTCTAGAGGTTCATGTTAAACAACAGGCAGCAAATGATATATTTAATTTTCAGGTTCATGGTGCCGTGACGTACTAACGGGAACACAAATGGGATAATTCAACGCTAGTTGTAGCACAATTGGTATGATACATTGCGATGTTCATTGAAATCTTCAAAGACGAAAACGACACTATATAAATCTGACCTCTAACTTGACATGAATTCCGCAATACCGTTGAGGTATGGTCGAAAATGACAATGCTGGTGTCACGTGACGATGTAATATGTCATACGTCACAGCTACATATTTTTGACAACCTATATCAATGCAAAGCGCACTGTCTACAACGCAATTGCATAGCAACAGCCTAGAAGATGATGACAAAGATCATGAGCATTCAGCATGAAACATGCAGATGAGTGCTACGAGTGCTTTGATATGATCTCTTTCGTGATTATATCGAAGGCACTCGAAGCAAAAACAAAATAAAGCCAGGACGCGATAATATTAAATCAAAACGATCCAGCTCAATGGTTGTAAGGAATGTGAAAATAAATACATGCAAGCAAAATGGAACCCAGTCATCAAAATTTATTATAGCTGTAAAGATAGCATTTCAACATTAATCCTCGCTTACCAAGCATCACGAATACTCGCTAACAGAGAGCATCTCGCCGGCCTTTCTATGCGACCACGGCCACCCCGTCACTATTCCACCAATAATTGTTACAGAGTCGCCGGGAAAGGCAAAACCAGTAGACAGCGTGCCACGAGAACGCCAGTTTTACCATATCTTACACTTCCAGTCCGTCAATGATCCTCCAGATCACATCGAAGGTTTATATTTACCGGGGAGTCGGATATCAGAAAGACCCCCCCCCCCCCTCCGCCGAGTCGTACACGAGTCTACTTGCAATAAATCCGCAAAGCGTACACCAATGTAGCTAAGGTTCGTGCCAACCTACGAACACGATACTTGAAATTACAACGTGCATGGTAAACGGGTCAGACCCGCTGCGGTTCACCAACACAATGAACATTAAGCAGTTTTGAAGAGACTGCGTAACGGTTGGCACCGGCAATAGTGGTCGCTGAATTAAGTGCAGGCCGTAGTATGTAATGGAATGTTTATTTTTACAACGAAGTCGATGACGGTCCTATGGTCACATTTCATATGAACCCGCCCCCTCTCGGGGGTTAATATGCCCTCCCCCAAGGTTCCCGCCGACGATGAAGTAGAGGCGAAATTTGGTATACCTTTTGCCACATCAATTTGGCACGTTGTTTGGAAAATTTTGAGGTCAGGTCATCTAGGGTCAACGAGTTAGTCAAGGTAAAGTGAGGTCATCTTCAGAAAAGTTCAACCAGTCGTCACGCTTTAACGGATCAACACATTTTAATGATACTTTCAGCGTTCGCCTATCTTTAGTGATGAAACAAAACGCACCAGAGGAATGTTTGACTTCCTTAGTTTTTTTAATAACAATAACCTTGGGTAATTGCCCATTAGGGACAACATCGAAGATTCTGGCTAAAGTAAGCATTTTGATGAGAGCAAGTTGACTCCAAACAGCGTGTTGTGGTCCGCTCTGCTCATTATAAAAATTAAAGAATACTGAACTAAAAATTTTGAAGAAAAAAATGGTGCGTGAAAACATTTTAGGGGCATGGTCGAAATGATTTTGCCTTTCTTTTATGATGCCTCTTTTTCTTTTTCCAGTCTCCCCAAAATGAACTCCCCAGAGTAAAAACACGTTAGTCGTGAAAACATAGCCCCCCCTAGTGACGTCACTCTGGTGGTTAAGGGAATTTGTGGGTGGTTACTGACCATACTCGTCGAGCACAGAGGTCCGATGACACATTTGTCGTTGTTGTGCGAAGCTCAGTTTGGAGATTATAGTGGGGTTGCATCACCCCCCCCCTCCCTCCCGGATCAGTGAGGATCTGATCGGAAAGAAGAGTTAAGATAATGAGTGAGAAGATGTTGCCTAAGAACAGAGCTAGCAAGTCTTGTCAACCTGGTAGTTCATAGCTGTTAAAATCTTGGGCTTTGGGCGACCGAACAAGCCTATCTTTATCCACCTTGACGTAAAAAAGTGGACAAAACTTCAGCTTGCCAAAGTACTTCAACAAATGATGCAAGCTGTGAAATAAAATATATGCAAACGAAATAGAACCCATTCAGGGAATGGAACTGATTTTCCGCAAGTTTTATTGTCTATAATAATTACATTATCACAGAGCAGACAAACATAACACAGGTGAAGAAAAGATCCTTAAGGGAACATATTTTAGTATTTATTTAGGAACACCTTATTTCTGTACAACAACAAACAAAAAACTCGACCTCCGCGGTCACCATAACACGGCTCCAGGATGGAAAGGGGAAGGGCGCCACAACCTCGGAAGGCGGGGGTTAAGGTGGCAGCACTACGACGATCCAACCCGAAGTCGCCACCCCATACAACAACCATGCACATAATCTAGCCATATGATAGCAAGCCGTCTGTTACCTCCTCGAGCATGGCCTCTTCGGTGATAGGCATGGACCGGGCCGGCTGGCCGGCGACTGGCGTGCTGGTGCCAGCCGCTGCGCCGGCCACCGGTGTCTGCTGCTGCTGCTGCTGCTGCTGCTGCTGCTGCTGCTGCTGTTGCTGCTGCTGCTGCTGTTCCTGTTGCTGCTGTAGTGCCCGCTGCTCGTCCATCGAAACGCGAAGTGCCAGCGCCAGCTCCGGGTCCTCGTTCGGGTCGACACCGAACTCAAATCCTGAGCCGCCGCCGATGCCGGGCGCGCCGGCGCCATCCTCGCCCTGCAGCCGGGTCAGACAGGGTTGTGTCAGGCCACCGACCAACTGCCAATGGCTTCTGTCATCGGCCGAGGCCGCCATCGTCTGGCCAGGTGACCCGCCCTCTGAATGTCCCGCTGGGTGGCCAAGAATGTCCCGCCCTCTGAATGACGCCCGGGGAACAGGAGCATCCTGTCCTCGACTGACGTCAGGGGAGCAGGAGCATCCTGTCCTCGACTGACGACATGGGGGCAGGAGCATCCTGTCCTCGACTGACGTCAGGGGAGGAGCATCCTGTCCTCGACTGACGTCATGGGAACAGGAGCATCCTGTCCTCGACTGACGTCATGGGAACAGGAGCATCTGTCCTCGACTGACGTCGGGGGAGGAGCATCCTGTCCTCTACTCGCGTCATGGGAACAGGAGCATCCTGTTCTCGACTGACGTCAGTGGAGCAGGAGCATCCTGTCCTCGACTGACGACATGGGGGCAGGAGTATCCTGTCCTCGACTGACGACATGGGGGCAGGAGTATCCTGTCCTCGACTGACGTCATGGGGACAGGACCATCCTGTCCTCGACTGACGTCAGGGGAGGAGCATCCTGTCCTCGACTGACGTCATGGGAACAGGAGCATCCTGTACTCGACTGACGTCATTGGAACAGGAGCATCCTGTCCTCGACTGACGTCGGGGGAGGAGCATCCTGTCCTCTACTGACGTCAGGGGAGCAGGAGCATTCTGTCCTCGACTGACGTCATTGGGGAAGGAGCATCCTGTCCTCGACTGACGCCAGGTGGACAAGGAGTATTCTATCCTTGGAATGACCCCCAGATGCACCAGACGGAGGCCTCGCCGTCGGACTGCAAATTACATTACCACCATGGAGAAGTAGTGGCAAAGCCAGTACACCCTCAGCTCCCACCGGTTCTGCACAGGAGCAACAAAACCATTGGCGTAATTCCTGATAATACATGGATAAGTGAGCTGTCGAAATGTCTTGTATTTAAATGAACAACGAAGTTCGTTCATCCGCTTATTATGCTGGCTTTGGTGCGCATCGAGCAGTGCTAACCATTTTCTTTCACCTGATGGTCCGAGCTATCTGGGTAACAGGTAATCCGGCGATAAGAAATCATATTCACGCAAGTAATGACCGTCCCATCTAGTTGATCTACCCTATCACTAAACCTCCGTCATTAGCATTAAGGAGAATTTGCGTTACAAGACCAGTGTGGTGGTCGTGGGACGTCGGTGGTCGCGTGGTGGGCGCCACCAGTCCACAGACTGACGGGCGGCCGCGTGGTGGGCGCCACCAGTCCACAGACTGACGGGCGGCCGCGTGGTGGGCGCCACCAGTCCACAGGCTGACGGGCGGCCGCGTGGTGGGCGCCACCAGTCCACAGGCTGACGGGCGGGCGCGTGGTGGGCGCCACCAGTCCACAGATTGACGGGCGGCCGCGTGGTGGGCGCCACCAGTCCACAGACTGACGGGCGGCCGCGTGGTGGGCGCCACCAGTCCACAGACTGACGGGCGGCCGCGTGGTGGGCGCCACCAGTCCACAGATTGACGGGCGGCCGCGTGGTGGGCGCCACCAGTCCACAGATTGACGGGCGGCCGCGTGGTGGGCGCCACCAGTCCACAGATTGACGGGCGGCCGCGTGGTGGGCGCCACCAGTCCACAGACTGACGGGCGGCCGCGTGGTGGGCGCCACCAGTCCACAGGCTGACGGGCGGCCGCGTGGTGGGCTGACGGGCGGCCGTACCGGCCCACAGGCGACGGGCGTTTGATGGCTGATCGTGGGAGGTCACATGTGGACATCCCACGCCGGCCCTTACTGCTGTGCTCCACGTGCCGAGAAGCAATCAGCCCGTGGGGTGGGGAGGTGAGGAGTGGCACGTCGCCGCCACCGAGTCCTGTTGCCATCGACGCCGGTGCACGTCTGCGGGTCACCACTACCGGATCCTGTTGGTCGACACAGCCGTCGATGCCATCGACGCCGTGGATTCTGTTGCAGCCGACAATCAGCGCCATCTCAGCCGGGCCTCGGGCGGTGATTGTGTCGTCCGTGGCGTCGGCACATTGCGGTGGCCGTAAAGTGACGGTGATAGGATAGTATGCTACGGCGGCTCCTCTGGCTTCTCACAACTGAGCTACTGCTTTCCAAACACAAGGAGACAGCGAACAGCACAAGGTATAAAGATGACGGTAGCAAGAAGTATCTCAATATCTGAACAATTATCTCCTTAAACCTGCCCTTCGCTGCGCCAGGTCCAATTGCATTCGTCATAAAGTACCGTGATTTTTATGTTTCTTTACAAGAAAACATATTACAATAAAATGGTGAACTAGAAGATTCATTGGATAGTTATCACTCATTTTTGCTGGTCAGAACGAAAGTATGAAGGTTGAAGGGAGTCTTGTGAAGAAGGAAGAAGTCAGTCATGTCTCGTGAAGAAGGAAGAGGAAACTAAGTATAGGCCTTTCATCTCGCAAAACACTGTTGCAATTAATTGTGAAGTTCCCACAAGTTGTTTTTTTTTAAATCCCAATGACGTACATTTCCATATCATTATTGTACATAGGAAGTCATGTATGACAGCTACTTTTGTTCGCGCAATAAGTAACTAGCTGCGTGCAAATGTAAGCATATTACAATAATATGCCCGTGAATAATAACATTAGCTACCTGCTCACCAACGGTTAAGATAGGATAACTTGGCACCTAGTTTAACGGACCTTAGCGCAAATCATGAAGGAATGTAAATAATGAATCTAACATTACAGATAGTGCACCTAGTAAACACAATGAAACGGAATAAAAGTACTGGAAACTTTCAATCACTCCACAGAGAACGTACGCGGAGTGTCGGTTTTTCGTATACAGATGACATGCCCTTTATTGTGGTGGCCATTTTCTAAAGCACGGCCCAGAAATCAATATCGACGGCTCAATCCCGACCAGCATCGATGTCATCATGGTAATGTTCCCGTGGTATCTGGACTATATGAGGGCAATGGGGTAATATGTGGTAATAATAGCAGGGCAAACGTGCTAATGAGGGACACTGTGGCATACTTGATAGTATTATTCGTGAAGTAAGGTCCAGCTTGGTGCAGATTCTCTGAAACAAATTAGCCTAGGATGGCTATTACCTGCTGCTGTGTCGCGGGCGTGCAGGGCGCAGGCGGCACGACGCCGAACAGTGCACAGACGAGATAACAACGCGAGGCATGCTAGATCAGGAACACGGAAAGGACGTTCACCTGTAGTATGGGAGACGAGACGAGAGCGTCCGACAGATGCGGACCGGTCGGCACAGTCACAAGGTGGCTGCCGGTGCCGTCCTTTCCGTTGATGGTGTTGATGAACTGGCTGAGAATATCCGTGTTGGCTGCCTGTGGACAAACCGCACTGCTTGATCCAGTCAGTCCAGATATTCAAGTCAGTCGCCGAACCACGGACCGTAACGTCACACCCGCCCAGCCATAGATCGTATTGTTAGAGTCGCCCAGTCACAGGCCATGCCGTCGGAGTCGCCCAGCCACAGGCCGCCATGTCAGAGTCGCCCAGTCACAGGCCATGGCGTCGGAGTCGCCCAGCCACAGGCCGCCATGTCAGAGTCGCCCAGCCACAGACCGCGATGTCAGAATCGTCCAGTTACAGGTCATGGCGTCAGAGTCGCCCAGCCATAGATCGTATTGTCAGAATCACCCAACCACAGACCACCATGTCAGTCGCTCATCCAAAGACCGCCATGTCAGAGTCGCCCAGTCACAGATCATTGCGCCAGTCGCCCAGCCACAGACCGCGAGCAGCTGATGCTCGACAGAAAATACTCCTGGGAGTGTTGGAACCGTGTTTTTCGCACGCCATATGCTGCAGGCAGTATGCCATACATACAACTCTTGGAAATGTTTGCGGTCTGGCTCCAGCCAATCAGGTTCTGCGAGTGCTACACACGTCGCGCAGTTGACAGCCTTCGTACAATATTCAAAGCTGGAATTTCTGATCCCAGTCTTTATTTCTGATCTAGCCAACTTCGTTACTTTTTTCTCAGTCTGGGAACTTCTGAGGACAAGTTGTGGAAATACCCGGACAATTATAACCACTGTTGTTTTCCAAATATATTTCATACAAAATCACCGGTTACGACCAATACAACCATCCCAATTAAACTGAGGATAATGAAGGCAAGTTGCGAACTTTACTAACTTACGTTTCATGTTCACACATATATCACAAACCCGGTGGTCTACATCACCGTCCAGGTACAAATGTAATGATGAAAAACGATCAGCCGACTCAGATGACCACAACACCTTGGCAGATCAAACATATTGTGAGACGAACGCATCATCGCCGATCACCACGAATGCACGAAGCGTTTCAAGACGGCACCAGACATCTAGCTGACCAGCTTGATAGTGTTCAGCTCTTTGGTCAACTTCTTCTGGACCTGTCGCTCCAACTCGGGCACTAGGATATGTAGCAACACTGCATCATTGTTGTTGAGGATCGACTGCAGTAAACCACCGAGGCCGCCCAGCTTGGTGATGCGCGTGAACAGCGCCTGGATCGACAGCTGTACGCTAGGATCGACCAGCTTAACATTGAGGCTGCCGTTGGCGGCGTCCAGGGCCCAGCCGGCCTCGATCCTGACACGCGGCTGCGTCAGCGTTAGTTCCACACTGGTGTTGCCGGTTATGAAGGTATAGCGCAGCAGCATGTCGGCAGACGCGCGCAGCTCCTCAAAACTCACGTCCAGTGCCAGCCGGTCCGGCCGCAGAGTCACGTCCTCCACAGTGACCGAGCTGAGACCGTGTATCTGAAGGTGCTTCATGGAGAAGCGGAACTTGCGGCCGGGTTTCGCGGGCACGTCTTTGAGTGAGAGTGGCTCTAGCACAAGGGTCTTGCCGCCCACATCGACGCCGGTGGCGAATGACGGCTTGGCCAGCTCGATGGCGCCCGACAGCAACTGCTGCACGCATGGTCCGACGTCGGTGCTTGCCGTCTGGTCGCCACAGGCGGTAAACAGCAGCTCCAGCGGGATGGTTTCCGGCAGCGAGGTCAGGTCACGTCTGACGCGTGCCGCCGGGGACGCGACAATGGCGCCGACACACGCCAACAGGAGCGTCACGCACCGCATGCTGGCCACTGGCAGACGACAGGATATGGACTGACGCTGTCCGACGACGCTGCATCTGTATATAAGAACATGCCGGCCGGCCGGGAAGCCCTCCCCATACAGCCGACGTGACCAGGCCAGCCCTGGGACGTTCCACGGCCGAGCTGGCGTCATAACACCGACAGTTCGCCGAACGGTTGTGACGTCAGCTCGTAATACACATACCGTGTTTATGGTTGACTCCTGACAACTGCGCATATGTGGCTGCGTGAGCCGACACCATCCTTAGTTCATACCACGGGTGGAGCGAGAGCGAGGGAGACCCTTTTCTTGTTTTGTTCCTTTTGGAACACGGATTAGTCTGTCAACCTCTGCGAAAAAGAGTATACATAAGGGACGGCAAGATACAAGCCCTATTCGTTAGCAGTCCTGGCCGCGCCGGACAGAACGAGTATAAGCTCATACCTAAAGCTACCGCGCTGATAAAAATGTTCCCTGGCTTCAAACGCATTCACAGGCCGTGAAAATTTCCGGCACAGGTGTTCATGCTTCAGTTCTTAATGGAAGTTAATATATTATTAACTTCCATGAACAACTGGAGACGTAAATCACGCACGACGTAAATCATGCACATCAGATTGCAAATTACATGTTAAATATTGGAAAGTGCTGATCTGCATAAAAATGGTACCATAGATATATTGCGTGATGTATACATGACGCATTTATATCGCTAATTTAATTTAAATGAATAGCTATGGCGTTTATCCGTCTGACGGTTATCTGATTCGACATCTCCGAGAATGCATGTGAGATGATAGATGTCAAGTGAAGCTGCTGACCGCGGGTTGCCACATCCGAGAGAATGGGTGACAGCCCTCTGATTGCCCTGTCAATCAAATTTCTTCGATCTTAAAGTCTGCCGGTATCATATATTTGGCGGGTAATAATTCCAGTTATATCGAGCGAGGGGAAATCCTGAGTATGTTCTTCTAGCTTAGGCATACTTCGATAAATCCACGCTTTCAAACTTAAATATACCATTATAGCATTTCCAGTGTTAACTTCTTCTCTCGCACTAGGCCGCACCGACTGGACATATTATGCGTCTCCGAGACCTGGCTACGGACAGAGATCACAGAGTGCTGGTCTTTCCTGGATACAGAATCACCAGATGTGACCGCATAGCGCCGTTGGGACCCCGTGCCGCATTGCAAGGCGGAGGAGTCACCATACTAACCCACGAATACTTAGTTGGTTAGTTATTTGGGCTTTCGGGCGCTTCGACTACTCTGGTCATATTGCGCCCAAAACTTATATAATCATGGTGGTGCCGTTAGAAGCGGTACCCAGCGTCAACACGCGGACACAGTTTTAATCTGTTACGAAGTGTACACGTCGTGGTTATCGGCGAGGGGTGTATATAGCTGAAAACAACGCTTCGGATAAGAAATCAATCAGTTGTCCTGATTGGACAATGGGAGAGCTGTTGGAAAGAACACTGCTAAGAGAGGCCGCACGGAGAGATCCAACATAGCATCTGCGTTGGTCAGCATATAAAGGACACGAGATCAGAACATGATGGACTGTCAGAGGTGATCGACATCTGGCGCACTGGGGTCTGTCGCCACCGCACAGCAGGTAACCGTGTGTGGCGTAAGTGTGCCCAATCCGAAGACGACACAAAGTCACCTCTTCTTTCCTAAACATACGACTGGACGAACCCCATGGTTCCAAACGTGGCTTGATGGCTTTCAGCTTGTTCGCTTGGGTTGCGTCCCACATTGTTTGCCACTTGTTGAGGAGAAAGATGGAGATCTGTCGGTAATGATCCGTGGCGGGAAGCGGTAGCGATCGAGTGCACGGGGCATGCGCTGCTCGTCTCGCCGCAGCGTCCGCTAACCCATTCCCAGCAATTCCAACATGGCCAGGAAGCCAACACAGAACCACTCGCCGTCCCAAGCGGTGCACAGCGGTGAGACACTTTAGGATATCACGCACAAGTCCGTTGGAGGGATAAAATGTGTTCACGGCTAAAAGACTGCTCAATGAGTCAGTGAAAATCACATGACGGTCACCCCCTGACACTTCAATATAGCAGAGCGCTTTCAAAATGGCGACGAGCTCTGACGAGTACACAAATGAGGGAGGGAAAATGATCGGGTGACGGAGCCGCAAATAAATGCGCTGCCAAGACCATCATCCGTTCCAGAACCATCGGTATATGTCGTCACCCATCCATGAAATGACTCGATGTGTTCGAGGGCAAGTGAGCGGAACTCTTCTGGAGCGACATCAGTTTTTTGGTCTTAGCGAGGGAAAAATCCACCTCGGGTGCGACCAACTCCCATGGTGGGGTCTCCATGTGCTCAATTTTCCGGATTCCTTGGAGTCTAATTTGGCTTTCTTGGAAGAGCTTACGCATGCGCACACCGAACGGAGCAACACTCAACATTCGATCTGTGGAGAAAATGGTCGACAACCGTCTCGAGAAAACATGTAAGTAAGCGGGGTGATCAGGGAACTGGCGAAGCTTGCAGGCGTAGCGCATTCCCAGCCTTTCTCTGCGCAGACAAAGAGGGGGCTCGTGTGCCTCGACTAGAAGACTTGACTTTGGTAAGGTACGAAAGGCTCCTGTTGCTATACGGATAGCCGCATGATGAACGGTATCAAGTGAGCCTTTGTTAGATGCAGCTGTGCCGTCATAGATAAAACTGGCGTAATCGAGCTTTGAGCGTACCAAAGAACGATATAACAACATAAGTGTAACTCGATCTGCGCCATAAGAAGTACGGGCAACGCATTTAAATATGTTCAGTGCATTAAAACACCTTCCACGCAGGGTATTTAAGTGCTGCTTATATGTAAGACGTCGGTCGAATTCCACTCCCAAAAATCGCACGACGGGCTGGACGGGTACATCTTTACCATACAATTTAATTTGCATATCCTGACAACACCGACGACGGCAAAAGTGGAGGGCGACAGTTTTTGTTGCTGAGAACGAAAATCCATTCCTATTCGCCCACTTTTCCAGGTTTGCAACTGCTAGTTGCAGCTGTCTTTGCAAGGTTGGTGCTTTTGAGGTGCAAGTCCAAATAGCAAAATCATCTACGAAAAGTGAACGTCCCATGGCCGGCGGGATATAATCACCTATGTCGTCTATCATGATGCCGAATAACGGTACACTGAGTTCGCTTCCCTGTGGGACGCCGTTTTCTTGTACGAACCATCGGGAGAGGTGATTCCCGATGCGTATTCGAAATCTTCGTTCTTTCAAAAAGTTCTGTAAAAAGTTGCCCATGTGGCCACGGATTCCCTTCTTAAAAAGTTTCAGGAGAATTCCGTGGCGCCAGGTGGTGTCATACGCTTTTTGAATGTCAAAGAAGACTGCACCTAGGTGGCGCTTTCTCTGGAAGGCCACCCTCACCTCGGTGTCTAGTGACACAATATGGTCTATTGTACTTCTGTTTTTTTTTTCGAAAGCCGCATGGACAATTCGTGAGATCATATTTTTCAAGAAACCACGAAATACGGGTATATATCATTTTCTCAAATAATTTGCATAAAGCAGACGTCAAAGAAATCGGTCCGTAGTCTAGGGTCAGTGCCAGTTTTGGCAGGTTTTAGTATCGGGACAACCGTGACATCCCTCCACATTGGAGGGAATAGGTCGAGTTCCAATAAATTGTTGAAGGCACGTAAGAGCAACGTGATCACCTCCGCTGGCAAATGCTTCAACAGTTCATTATGCACCCCATCCGGGCCCTCGGCGGCGCTTTTAAGTGAAGAAATGGCCGATATTATTTCAGATTCGGTAAACGGTTGGTTATATGAAAAATATTGGGGCGTATAAAAATCAATCACGGACTTTTCGCAGATGGATTTGTATCGCAGGAAGCTTCTGTCTGTGGTTCCGGTTCGACTTCTCTCAGCAAGTGCAGTTCCGAATTAATTTGCCACATCCAATGGGTGAACCACCTCACAATCACCAATGATTAGTACAGGGAGAGGAACCGTGCTGAATTGACCGGAGATTCTTTTAATTCGGGACCAGATCAGAGAATGAGGGGTAAATTGGTTCAAAGAGTTTATATACTCACGCCAGGAAGACCGCTTTGCCTCCCGTATCGTACGGCGCGCGAGAGCTCTAGCACGTTTGAAGTTGATTAAATGTGTGGTGGTGCTGTCACGTTTGAAAATTATAAATGCGCGTCGCCTAGTCCGAATGGCATCACGACACTCGTGTGTCCACCATGGAACTGGTATCCGCCGAGGGGAGCCAGTGGTTCTCGGGACACATTCGGTGGTAGATTCTAAGAGGAGAGATGTGAACGTCTCGATTGAGACTGGTGGCTTATTGTAGTGATAACCAAAGACACGCCGTGCATTTTCTTCAAACGTTTTCCAATCCGCTTTGTTAAGGTTCCATCGTTGTGGTCGGGGACCTAATATGGGACTTCCTTGATAGTGTAACCAGATGGGAAAGTGGTCGCTCCCCAATGGGTCCTCGTCAACGGTCCATTCAAAGCTGTTCACCAGCTGTGGGCTTGCGATACTAAGATCTAAAACTGAAATAGAACCTGATGGGAGGCTAATGTGGGTACCTGCGCCAGTGTTCAAAATACAAAGAGATGTCCGTAGAATAAAATTTTCCAGGAGACGCCCACGAGAGTTAACATCAACGCAGCCCCATACGGTATGGTGAGAATTAAAGTCTCCTAAAAGAAGTAGTGGAGGCGGGAGCTGGGGCAAGAGCTTCCCCAGATCATTGATTGGCAGTGCGACACCAGGGGGAGGTATAGGGAGCACACAGTAAGAGCCCGACGGTTTAAGAGGATATGCACAGCCACCGCCTGCAAGTCAGTTTTCAACGCGATATCTTTCCCGGGAAAGCTATGGTGCAGGGCCAGAAGCACCCCACCGTGAGCAATGGTATCAAACAGGATATCCTTACGGAATATAGAGTAGCTTTTAATAGATATCTTATGCTCGGGTCTAAGCTTAGTTTCCTGTAGGCATACTACCGCTGGACAACGTTGATTAAGGATTCTCTGGAGTTCTGGGGCACTAGTGCTAAAACCTCTACAGTTTCACTGTAAAAAGGCTTGCATGATGGGCGATTTAAGGGTTAAAACAGACTACGGGAAACTTTGCAGATAAACAGTCCTGGTTTCTGTAACAAATGGTAGTTGCATGATAAATGGTCGTTTAAGGGGAAGTAGGAGATTAAGGCCTCGTCCACTAACCATGGTCGGAGTCTATTAACTCAGAGGGTTCACTTCGATTACGACCCAGCGACTGAGTCCTGGGGCGAGAACGCGGCGACGCTTCCTCTGGTGGGGAACCCGACAGCAGCAATCCTCTTTTCTGGGGCCCCAACCGGGGTGAAGGTGGAGGAGGTCCCATCCCATTGCCTGACGGAGCCGGTCCCTCCACTCGCCGTCGTGGCAAAGGGGTGGCTGGCAGAGACTTGTCACTTCCTTGGCGTCCTTCCGTCCGGGCTCTCTCCATCTGTGCGAGTCGTGCTCGTTTGGCCTCGCGGGCACGCCTTTCGGCTTCCTGGTAGTGAAAACTTGCATCAGATAGATGGATTGGTCGCTGGTTGTTGCGTGAAGGCGATGGAGGTGCGGATGCACATGTGGATGGTGAGGTAGAGGCCTGCCTCACGGGAGGACGGTTGGATTCTGGAAGGGAGGATGTGGATAAGAGGGATTTGGAGGAGGAGGAGGAGGTGGTGGTGGTGGTGGTGGTGGTGCGTGAGGGGACTGAGGGAGAGTTGGAGGAAGGATGGGCAGTGGAAGGTGGTGGTTTCGAGCATAGCGTCGTTGTAGATGGTAATTGGCTGGACTTTGGTGGGGAGGATAATGTGGGTTTACCTGGACGTTTCTTTCTTTGTACTACCTGCCAGTTTCCATCACACTCGATGGGGGCCGTGGCTGTATCCTCCGGGGGGAACCCCTGCTTGGGAGCCACGACATATGCTTCATCCTCAGTTGTCACGGTTTCTCCAGTCGCTATAGGGGATAACGGGGGCCATGCGACTCCAAATGATCACAACAGAGCTACGAGTTGACCTATCAGCACAGTAGCGCTACTCTGGTCATACTGCTGCGGATGGGTAGGCGGTTTCCTCATCGGTGGCAGCGTTGCTGCCTAGGCAGCGTAAGAAATTGCAGGATGTGTGCCAATATACATGTCTCGGGCTTCGCGGAACGAGTTGTGTGTGAATTTCAATGAAATGATCTCCTTTTCTTTTACGTACACAGGGCAGGAACGGTCATAAGAAGTGTGGGGAGATTGTCCTCTCCCGCAGTTTAGACACCAGGGATCCTGGGTGTTACAGTTTTCGGCGGTGTGAGTAGTGGCCTCGCACTTTGTGCATGCGGGCCGATTGCGACATGCAGGCTTGGTGTGCCAGAAACGCTGACATTGAAAGCATCTCATAGGATTCGGGATGTATCTGCGCACTTTGACACGAATGTATCCTACCAGAACTGTAGCTGGGAGGTCGGGTGTATTGAAGGTCAGGATAATATTGTTGGTGGGCCGCACCTCTGGTCCCTTTCTGGTATTTATACGACGTGCCTCTGTAACCCCCGACTCCGAGAGGCCATCCACTATTTCTGCGTGAGACACATTTCTCAGGTCGAAACAGTTAATGATGCCCTTGGACGAGTTTTTTGTCTTGTGGGCCTCCGACTCATTGGAATGGTCACTTCCCGTCTGACATTACCATCTCGCATACTGTATATGAAAAATGCAGCTGAGAGCACTTTCTTCGCATCTTCTCCCCTTGAAAACTCTACTTCTAATTCTCCGTCACGAAAAGCCTGACATCTGGTGATAACTCCGAATCTGTCACACCCGTCACGTCGTTGAAATGGTGATAGGGACGCTAGCTGCTTGGAGCCTTCACGTGCTCGTAAAATGAGGATACGGGGGCAAGCCTCGTTTGAAGACGATCGATTTGTCTGGCCCTCGTAAGAGGAGCCAGGAGTGATTTTTGTTGTTCTGGATGCCATGCGCTGTTCTTAGTTTCGGCTCCTCGGGCGCCCCACCCCTAAGGGGCCCTACTGGGGGGACGCCTGGGTCCCGCGAACGGGAGGTCGCCAGGCGCCCGAGGAGCTATACGGGGCAGGCGGTAGTAGTGGTAGTGGTAGTGGTAGTGGTAGTGGTAGTGGTAGTGGTCGTGGTCGTGGTCGTGGTCGTGGTCGTGGTCGTGGTAGTGGTAGTGGTAGTGGTAGTGGTAGTGGTAGTGGTAGTGGTAGTGGTAGTGGTAGTGGTAGTGGTAGTGGTAGTGGTAGTGGTAGTGGTAGTGGTCGTGGTAGTGGTAGTGGTAGTGGTAGTGGTAGTGGTAGTGGTAGTGGTAGTGGTAGTGGTCGTGGTCGTGGTCGTGGTCGTGGTCGTGGTCGTGGTCGTGGTCGTGGTCGTGGTCGTGGTCGTGGTCGTGGTCGTGGTCGTGGTCGTGGTCGTGGTCGTGGTCGTGGTCGTGGTCGTGGTCGTGGTCGTGGTCGTGGTCGTGGTCGTGGTCGTGGTCGTGGTCGTGGTCGTGGTCGTGGTCGTGGTCGTGGTCGTGGTCGTGGTCGTGGTCGTGGTCGTGGTCGTGGTCGTGGTCGTGGTCGTGGTCGTGGTCGTGGTCGTGGTCGTGGTCGTGGTCGTGGTCGTGGTCGTGGTCGTGGTCGTGGTCGTGGTCGTGGTCGTGGTCGTGGTCGTGGTCGTGGTCGTGGTCGTGGTCGTGGTCGTGGTCGTGGTCGTGGTCGTGGTCGTGGTCGTGGTCGTGGTCGTGGTCGTGGTCGTGGTCGTGGTCGTGGTCGTGGTCGTGGTCGTGGTCGTGGTCGTGGTCGTGGTCGTGGTCGTGGTCGTGGTCGTGGTCGTGGTGCGTGGTCGTGGTCGTGGTCGTGGTGGTGGTGGTGGTGGTGGTGGTGGTGGTGGTGGTGGTGGTGGTGGTGGTGGTGGTGGTGGTGGTGGTGGTGGTGGTGGTGGTGGTGGTGGTGGTGGTGGTGGTGGTGGTGGTGGTGGTGGTGGTGGTGGTGGTGGTGGTGGTGGTGGTGGTGGTGGTGGTGGTGGTGGTGGTGGTGGTGGTGGTGGTGGTGGTGGTGGTGGTGGTGGTGGTGGTGGTGGTGGTGGTGGTGGTGGTGGTGGTGGTGGTGGTGGTGGTGGTGGTGGTGGTGGTGGTGGTGGTGGTGGTGGTGGTGGTGGTGGTGGTGGTGGTGGTGGTGGTGGTGGTGGTGGTGGTGGTGGTGGTGGTGGTGGTGGTGGTGGTGGTGGTGGTGGTGGTGGTGGTGGTGGTGGTGGTGGTGGTGGTGGTGGTGGTGGTAGTAGTAGTAGTAGTAGTAGTAGTAGTAGTAGTAGTAGTAGTAGTAGTAGTAGTAGTAGTAGTAGTAGTATATTGAGTTCTCCATATTCATGGCTTTTCAGCACTCACGTCAGTACATGGTTCAATCATAAAAGAGACACTCGACTTACGAAAAACACTAAATGACGCAAAACGTGGATGAGAAGAGATAAAATGATAAAGCACGCGATCAAATACGCCACTGAGCATCAACCCTCCTATTCCACGTGCTGGCCGCCCGATACAGAAAGCTGCGCCTCGCAGCTTCCGGATTTATGCGGGGCACCTCTAAATTGTTCGCGTCAGTTCCACGAGTGCTCCTACTGGAAATTTCGGAGCGGAACTTAATGCTGCTAGCCAATGTAAGGGGGACAGATGTTGCAAGCAGTCTTCCAACCATGGCCAAATCGTGCTGCTGAAGAATGTTGTCGAACTTCAGCCAATCCAGGGCCTCTAGCGTCGCTGTAATGTGCTCTCGTCGACTTAAGCCAGAGACGATACGTGCGCCGAAATTGATGACCTTTTGTATTCGGTGTTTCTGAGCTTTGTTGCAGCTCCCCCAAACAGATATATTGTAATAGATATGGGGGAAAACCAATGCCTGAACCAGCAACTTTTTCGTTTGGGGGGCAATTTTGTGCCGTAATTTTGACAGTCCGACGAGAACACCGTAGCAGCGGCGAGTTACTTGGGATATCTGTTTTTCCCATGACAAAGCTGAATCTATTTATATGCCGAGAATTTTGGCGTGCGGCGCGGACTTGATTTCGTTGTTCCCAAATGCGATAGAGAAGTTTTCGTCCAGTTTCAAACGCCGAGGTGGTGGTGGTGGTGTTGGAGTTTAGGGGCGCGTCGACATCTAGGGTCATTTTGCGCCCATTACGCCCAAACGCCGAGGTTTTACAACTATTAGCTCCGTTTTGCTAGGGTTGATTTTGAGCCGATTTTGGGTAACCAAGTTAGAGCCATGCTCAAGGTGTGCTCTACTCGTTGTTTTAATACTTCCAAATTTGCAAGGGTGTCTGACTCCAAAAATTGTACGTCATCAGCGTAGGCGACCTGTTTTCCGTCTGGGAGATGAGATCCAAGGTCGTTCGTGAAAATCAAATATAATTTTGGACCACATAGAGAACCTTGAATCACACCGTGGGTTACTGGTAGCGCCCCAACAGAGCTGCCCTGAATTGTTTGCGTTCGACCATGCAGCCAATCCTTAAACCAATGATCGTCAATGCCATACCAACCCATCTTCTCTAACAGCCGACCGTGTTCCACAGTGTCAAACGTACGAGACGTATCCGCTGCTAGGAGGGTCGCCACACGACCACAGTCGATACTTGTTGACAGAAAATTTACGGTCTCTAACATTGCTGTCTCCGTAGAATGCCTACTTCGAAAACCGTGCTGATTTTGGCATAAAATATGATTGTTTTCCAAATACGTGGAAAGCTGGAGACAAACCAATTTTTCGCAAAGCTTGCCAACAACGCTCAATATCGATATTGGTCTAAAATTCCCTGGGTCGCTACGATCGCCCTTCTTATACAGCGGCAAAACGCTCGCCTCCTTCCATCCGGCTGGAACGTCACCAGTGCGCAGTGAACTATTCACTACGTGCAGCAAATGTGGCCCTATTGCGCTAGAGGTCATCCTCAGCATTTCGATAGTTATTCCATCATTGCTACAAGCACGCGAATTCCCCATAGTCTTAAGCGCAAATGAAAGTTCGGGAAGTGTTACAGTCCTAACTCTAAATGCACTACTGCATACGCGAGGCGGTCTTGGGGAGAGTGGCTCCCCTTGCGGAGCAGCGGCCAGTGCAGTGGCGACATCTGCATCAGCGCTGACGAAATGCGGTGCCTTCACCCGGCCGGGAGAGAGAGACTCACCACCCCGACCAGGATCCAGCGCCGCCCACCCCTTGACCCCGGCCGGCCGGGCGGGCAGGCACTGGGAAACCCAGGCTCCCAGCCCGAGGCGACCTGCCACTTGACCCGCGTGAGGCCCCACGGGCCCGCCCGCCCCTCCAGGATATCAGGACCAAAGAGGTGTGTTGGTCCCCCGTCACAACTAGCACCGTGCGACGAGGGATCTCAACCTCCAGGACTCCGTCAACCCCTGGGGACGGGCCGAGGGGGGCGCGGCTACCCCGATAAAACCGAGCTGGTGGGCAGGACCGGGGAAGTTGCCCTGCCTGCTCATAGTAGGGATAGTTAGTGTTGTAGGGATAGGTGAAGGACATGGATTGGGACGAGATGGGCACTGGAATGGGGGCGTTGGATGGAAGGACGAGTGAGGCACTCTTAGTCTGACCTCTCCCCGGCCGCCTGGTGGTCTGGCCGCCGGATCCTTGAGGCACGCAATCCCCCCCCCCCCCCACCACGGAAAGGTGATGCCTCATCGGGGGTTGGGGGGACCCACGAATACTTGAGTCATGTCATGTCAACCCGCGAAGTCATGAGACTGGACATTGGGAGCGCCGACCCTGCAGTCGAGTCGCTCTGGCTCTCAGTGACGGGTGCCGGCCGGCGAACTGCGAGCGTCGGCGCCATCTACCGGCCACCCAGCGCACCCGTCACCAGAGGGTTGGGGCTCATAGAGCAGCAGCTCCAGGCGGCGGTCCCCATAAGCAAGCCAGTTGTGGCATTGGGGGATCTAAATATCAACATGGACGCGGATAACTCCAACGCTCGCAGCTTGAAAAACATCCTGAACGACCTGAGCCTCAAACAGCTGGTGATGCAGCCAACCCACCTCCTCCCTACACTCATGCTACTGGACCTCATCATATCGAACATCACAGACCTCTCCACACCTGCAATTGTAATCCCGGATCCAATAGCAGATCACCAGCCCATTCTCATCAACGCCCAGATCCGCAGACAGGGCCTAACGCGCCCCGCCCCCGTCACCACCAGGCCGTGGAGACGCGTGGACTGGATTGCTCTCTGTTTGAGCCTACTGACCGCTGATTGAGGGTCACTCTACGAGACTACAGACGTTGATGGGAAGCTGGCGGCACTCATGACGGTTTGGGACGCGGCCATAGATGAGCACTGTCCGCTCATCACCGTGACACGGCGTCATCCGCACTGTCCGTGGCTCCGATATAAAGCCGAGCTCACGTCAGCCATGGAGGAGGAGCGTGACGCAGCGAGGAGAGAATGGGAGACATCCAGAACACCGGAAGCACGACAGACCTATCAACAGAGCCGAAACCGCCTGAAAAGCAAACTTATCCGAGCTCGCCGTGAGTTCCTGTATGGTGGCCTGCTGACTGACCGACCAGAGTTTTGGCGCCGTCTGAAAGAATTTGCATTCCGTCCGACAGAGGGACCCACCGAAAGTGTTGATGACTTGTCAGCCCGTGCGGACAAGTTCAATTCGCACTTCGCAAAGGTGGGCGCACGTATACCGGCGGAGGTGGTGCGCGACGGTAGCCCCAAGTATGATCCCCGACCGCCCAGAGTGTGTGCGTCAGCGCTGATGCTGCACCCTGCCACTCTACCTGAACTCTCAAATGCGATAGGGCGAATGAGCTCATCCAGGGCAGTCGGAGTCGAGAGTCCTGCTGAACGCAATTTAAAAAAAAAATGTTTCGCCTTCATCGGCCCACATCTGCTCCATCTCATCAACTGTTCTATTACCACGTAGACCTTCCCCACTGCATGGAAAGTCGCCCGTGTCACGCCAATCTTTAAGTCAGGCGATCGCTTTGATCTTAGCAATTTGAGACCAATCTCAACGGACATGTTTCATGTCGGGACAAACCGTTTTTTTCAAGTTCCACTAGTGATTTTTAATTCTAAACACGATGGTCGCATTCATTTATTTTGACAAAGTTCTTAAAGCACTTAGATAATTTAAAAATCACTTCGGAATGCCTCGCTTTGTGATTGGTCAAAATACGTGTGACGTCACATTTGCTAGCGAAGGTAGACTACCGGGCGTTCCATTTTGCGCATAGGACTGATCGTGACTGCTTAAATGGCCCAGCTTAAATGGCATCCCACCGGTAGGCGACAAAGAATCGCAGAAATCGCTATCATAATTGCTTTGTGTCAAGGTGTAAAAATACAACTTTTAGTAAGCCCGACACGATATTCATCGACCTTCCACGTTCAGACAAGAAGCTGTGGAGCGATGTTGCGCGCAGAAATGGTCCTCTGATCGCCGTGGTGATGTAGAAAATGCACTTGCCTAAAGCCTCTTGATTTTCTTACCTCAAGATATATTCCATTAGGTGCATGCATTTCATCTCCCTGATGCCAATATTTGACCTGGTGCATTTGGGTGTTGACTTTTCTGAGGCTGGTGTGCTTCGTCAAGCAGTTTGTCACGCTTTGCAATCTGGCTCTACATCCAAGTATGATTCATCACACAATCCTACACCTGTGGAGTGTCATGTCTTCCTACACCTATTGATAATTTATTGCATTCACAGCTACACCAGCGCAATTGACATCTTGCAATAAAGCCCATTAAAACTCTACAATATGCCTGTCATTCCATGCACCAACAGTTAGTGAATTATTTGGGCTTTAGGGCGCATCGACCATGTTGATCATATAGCGCCCATAACTGTGTTCCTGTCTACCTAGGTTTTATGTTCCGTCCAGGATTACTTTCACGTTTAAGGAGCACTCACTATGCCCAAACGAGACCGATATATTTACCTCCCTGGATATATGACAGCAAATCGTATTTGCGACAGAAACTCCAATTGTTGTCCATTCTGAATCACACGTGACCTATCACCAAGAAGATTTGTCATCGTCAGTGCGGACAACTCTCTTCAAAAGTGTCGTCTTCGTTCGGCTGCGAAACGAGGGCATACTAGAAGGACGTGTCGGACCGTTAATGGGACATCACAAGGAGCGCACATCAGTCTGTCCTGATTCTGCAGCAGGTAGCCGTGTGTGGCATAGATGTGTCCTATCCGTATCCTGGCGAGCACTACCTCCTCCCTCCGTGAAATTCTTGACGATGACTCCCACCGCTCTAGATTCGGTTTAATGGTTCTCAGTTTGTTTCGGCCAGATAAGTTCCAAAGATATTGACGTTTTTCCTGGAAGAACGTATTAGTTGTCTGGCCGAAGTGTGCTGCGGGGAGAGGAAGCGAACGGGTGTAATGGCTTCGCGCAGCACGTTTCGCTGATTGGTCAGCCAACTCGTTTCCCGCTATTCCGACGTCGCTGGGAATTCAGCAGTGTTACATTTTTTCCCGCTCGTTTAAGCTTAGTTAGTCGCATTACAACATCCTGAACTATGGGGTCACGGGGATAAAACGTCTTTATCGCACTAAGGCCACTTATAGAGTCAGAGAGTATGACGTGGTCAATAGCGTTACCTACCTACAGCATAACGAAAAACTTCTTGAATGTTGCAGCCCCGTGATCTATTGCTACAATCAACTTGAAAACTGTACTGCCACCTGTAAGAATGTTCAGCACCTAGAAATAGTCTGCAATCAGGAAATGAAACACCACAATATAAGTTGGATTCAGTATGATACGAAGAGAGTGAACCAACAATCTACGACGACGCACGAACAAATCCGAAGCGGCACGTCACTTTTCGTGTGTGTGATTGTGGTTTTAGGGCGCATCGACCATGGTTGGTCATTTAGCGCCCACACGTCACTTTTCATCACTGTTCTTTTATGGTATAACTTACGTGGACGCACATCACTACCTTGCCATTGATTTCTCAGTACCCTTCCACTGGTTTCTGATGTGGCCTGATACCTACCCTTGTCCTTGTTGCATTATATTGAGCCGGCTCCGACTGGCTGCCGTGCCCTAGACTGCAACTTCCTGGGTACCAGAGCTTCGAATACCAGAGGTCTTGGGTTCAACACTCACACCACCCGGAACATTTCCCAATCCTGCGACCCGCCGGTGAAACAATGTGGGCGGCGCCATTAGCAGTGATCGTGCACAAAGTGCGTCGAGAACCACCCAACAAACAAACAACAACAGCAATAATAGCATACCCAGCCACCAGCAGCTGGTTGGTTATTGGTTTTACGACACCTCGACCTTTGAGTCATGTAGCGTCGCCAATCGCTCACTCCGGTTGGTCGCGGGCGAAGAATAGCGACAGGTGAGATTCGAACCCACAACCTTTCGGTTGTAAGACGAGGGGCTTACCCTTAGGCTACCCGTCCCCAGCCACCAGCAGCGTAGATACACGTGTAGGTAAATAAAATGCAATACAATACTACATGCTTCTAAAAATAATACATCTTCGATGTTTACGCTCTGCATCCCGACAGTTAGGCCATGGAGGCATGTGTGTAAGACTAGAACATATGTTCATAATTTATCCGATAATTTCTTCAGTACTTTCAAAGATTCAATACAATTATTGTTCGGATGCATAGCCGAGCGATCTTATTTGTGGTATTTGAAACTGGAGCTAAGGCAACTGCATTCGGATCCATTGGTTCAAGTGTTGGACCCAGCGAACCTTATCACTGGTGAGGAAAATTTCTGTGATCATCTAAGAATTTCATAATTATCGCAGCAAATTCCCAAATCAAAATCGAATCCATATTTATTTTCGGCATATCTTATCCCCATCGCTTCACCAGTGAAACTTGCCTAAAATATGCCCTGGGATCCAAAATGGGTCACTGAGGGTGTGTCCCTCAGAACGACATTCCCCAGGAACGGTCAACTGCGGCTTCTCGTCTTCCTCTCCCTCTTCAGCGAATTTCACTGTACTGGGCGGGCCTCTTGGTGATGTTTGAATTCACCCGTTTATGTTTTCGAATTGGTGACGCTCCACGTGGGGAAGTGATATCCGACCCACCAGATGCAGATGGTGACGCTCCACGTGGGGAAGTGATATCCGACCCACCAGATGCAGATGGTGACCCGCTCCACCGAGCAAGGTGACGCTCCCGGGGGTGATATCCGACCCACCAGATGCAGATGGTGACGCTCCACGTGGGGAAGTGATATCCGACCCACCAGATGAATGTCACGCTGCACTAAAATTTCTTGACGTGTGCTTACTTCTGCCAGGTATATTTTTTTTTATATTCAACTGTTCCAACATGCTTTAGAATCGTACATGCTTGGCCCTTGAGTAAGAATTCGGAAATAATTGCATCGCATTTTTTCGTGAATAACAAATTAGACATGCGCATCCTCGCTCTAAACCCACTGGTTTAGAGCGAGGATTACCTGAGGAAATGATCTGACACAGTTGTATAGAGGTGGACGTTGTATGGTTCAGGAGGGTGCTTAGGTTCTAAATAATGACGTTCCCTGTACTTGAACTGTCCTGTACTTGAACGAGGGTGCCGGAGGAGGGTGCCAAATTTGCACTAATGGTACTAGCTATCCGAATCAGATGTCTGCGATAGCCACCCCTCGTCCACCATCCCGCCCCAGGCAGCAATTCATGAACCAATGGCAATAGCGTCACCGGGCAGCATGTCCTCTCATGTGCCAATTTCATAAGTTAACACATGCGCAGTGTTCCAAATCAATAAAAAGATCCAGATTGAATTGATTATAAGCAAATTAGCATACTAGTTACCTGAACTGTAATGTTACTCTGCCAAGACCATGAACACTGATGATCATATATTCAGGAAGAACAAGTATCAACACACATCTTGAAGTGTTAACTAAAAGTCAGTGCAGTGATGTCTGTTCAAGCTTGTATTTTGCCATAAACCTTTACTCTGAGTTAATTATATATCAGGTTATTGTCATGTTAAGGTTCACATTACCAAGATCTTTCTAGTGATGAAGGGACCAGGGGGGGCAGCATTTCCAAGGTGTTTCATGGCCATCCTTTATCATACAGTACAGCTGGATTGTTGTGATATATGAATGACATTGTAAGCTCATACCATCCCTGCCTCAAGTTATAGCAAGCTTGACATGATATGACCAGAAATCACCATGTTGATTCATTTATTTTTTTTAAAGGGCATGAATATCTCGGAATATACTATACCCCAATGCCTAGATCAAAATATTAAAACTGGTGCTTTTCAGCAGCTCGCATGCAGGCATACACACATTCACTCGACTAGTACCGAAGTGGGTCCCATAAGACAGTGGCAGACCGGCTCGGTACCAGCCTGGGGGCTTGATGGAAGGGAAATATCACCTCCATTATCCAAAAACGTCAAGTCAAGCAAGTTTAAAACTTGCACCAGTGAAGACGTAAAACATCAATGCTAGCATTTTTGTAGCAGCAGTGTATGGCTGCATTCATACAAAACTATTCCGCCCTTTTGATGTTACAGCAGCCATAACATATTTATCTGCCCATCCACTGCATACATCTGATGACAATGGGTACCTACGTTAGAGGAATGGCTGTGGCTGTGTTGCATTTAGAAGCAACAGTTGATTATACTAAGGTACATCATTTTTAAATGCAACTACCGCTTCGATTTCTGTTCAATTCATTCAGTAGTCAGATGGAGATGTTTTTGTTTCAATCCGTTCTATTATTATTTCTATTTTCTCTTTCTATGATATATTTATATATATATATATATATATATATATATATATATATATATATATATATATATATATATATAATGGAATACAGACTCAAAAATTGTATCCCGAATCAAATGTCCCCAATGCCCAATATAGCTTAGTTCCATAAGACAGTGATAATTTATTCGTGAAATGGGGTGGAACATACCACTTTCTGAACATTCAATCGACATCATTCTCCAAGAAGTATCGACATCCTGGTCCTTGATGCATGTTTATGAAGTCGTGTCTCCTTTTTAACAGTATCCCATTTAGAAGTAGCATGTGCATGCTCTCGATAAGAAATGATGATACACGAACATTTCACAAAGCAATTTCAGGTAAAGCGATTACCTATAATGTGGTATGGCGTACAATACCAGTTTATAGCATAGTTAATATTCTCTCTATCCCGGATATAGCTCTTCTTAACTTATGGATCTTAAAACAAATGATAAAGGTACAGTCATAAGAACCTACACCGTCAGCTCTAATTTGAGTCGAAGACATCAAAACATTTTAAATGACACAAATTCCAAAGCAAATTTCGTCATCCTACTGTGCTCGTTTCGACATCTCACACCTAACGGAAAACCATTATTCTACCTCTGTCATAGATGTCAACAAACCACAAACTAGCTGTGAAGTAAAGTAACTATATCATTGCCATGAGTTTGCATTTTAGAAGCAAAAGTAGGTATAAGGTTATATGTAATGATATTGACGCCTTCAGTTAGATACTATCACACTCCTGCCTACCCAGTACCCAACTCCATAATACTGATATTTCAGCGTTCTTGTCCTAACTTCCACTCGTTCTTATTTTTGTTCCTGGATGAACCTCTATGGCTAGTGTTTCTCCCAGAAGACAACACTATTTTAGACTGGTGCTCACCATCGACATCGCAACAGAGACCTTCGTTCGGAAGGAAATCATAGACTCGGACCAAGACGAGATCCTGGCTAAGTTCCTTCTGCCGAGGTCATCACCTCCAGGTGTATCAAGATCGGCTGCCTATAGCTATTCGAGAGTAGGTTTTGATTAATTGCGACGCTGTCTATAATTTTCACCGTGGGACGTGCTGGATGGCCTAGATGTTGGCAATGCTGTTGACATGTTTCACTGGTTAATCGAAGGTACTATTCGTGACCATGTGCCGGTCGTGACTCATCGCCGTAGATTCCCGCCCTGGTTTGACGGTGAGACCAGGCACGCACTAGTCGCTAAAGAATGTGCACATCGTCGGATAAAAAGACGTCCGAGTGACAGTGTCATTCGGTGCGATTATACAGAACAACGGAACTTCTTCAAACGTCTAATCGGACGCAGCTACTGCAATTATCTGAGGAGACTACTGGAGGGTTTTAAGACGAGCCCAAACGATACTGGTCGCTTTAAAAATGTTTTAAAAGGAATAGTTCCGTTCAATTTCTGCTAGACGGAAACACGTCAATCAGCGATGACGTTGGACGCACCAACCTGCTGAACAGGGCCTTTTCAGCCAAAATTACAGCACGGGAAGTAGTCCAGTGCACACTATTTCAGGACTACGGATTGTCCAATCTTACAGATGTTCGGCCCTGTTACTATAAGCTGTTACTATACAAGCTTGAAAATCCATATCATGCTTCATACAAAATTATCTCTCTAACTCACTCATACCTGACTGGTCGCCGGCAGTGGTTGATAGTCAACGGGGCGGTCTCGGACTGGGTTGATGTCACTTCCGGTATGCCGGAAGGGAGCTTGCTGACCCTTCTGTTATTTGCAGTATTTGTGAACGACATGCCATCCAGGCTTGACTCGGAATGTCTAATGTTTACTGATGGCGTCAAAAGGTGTACGATGGTGGCGTGTGTAGCCGACGCGACCTGCATGTAGTGAGACATTGATTTCCTCTCTAAGTGGTCCGCAGACTGGATGCTATCTTTAAGCCCTTTGAAATGTAGATCGTTCAGGATGCTCTTCGTCGTACTCTTGTGCGTTTCGAATATAAGGTATAACGATACAATGTTGCTGCGTGAGACTGTGATGCGAGACCTGGGTGTGTATCTGGACAGTACATTGACATTCGCACAGCATGTGGCAAAAACTGTGTCATCTGCTAACCGAGCTCTCGGACTGTTTATTAGATCACTGCAAGCAAGTGTCTCTGGTAGCAAATTCTTGAAAATTGCTCTGTTGGCGGCATATAACACGAACATTAGATCTTGCCTGTAGTATTGCTCCGTCATCTGGGCAGGCGCAGCCACAACACATCTGACCAGGATTGACAGCGTAGAACCTAAATGTTTAAGGTGGCTAGCTCAACACTGTGGTGCCACACCTCAACCGGAATCTCTACAATATCAGGACCTTCTTCGCTTTTATAGCATGTCTGTGTTCACACGTCGCGTACAATCCGACATGCTATTGCGAAACGTCGTATGAGGTAGGCCGGACTCATCAGTGTTATTGCAGAACTTTGGATTTACAAGAGAAACGAACACATGTTTAGCGATGACACCAAGTGCGGACATATTCACGAACCCGCTGAATGCATTTAAGACGCAGGTGGTTCTATACTGTACGGCGTCACACGCTCACATCTGTTTCGAGTAGCCATCGGGCATCGATGGAGTTTCAACAGCGGTTTACCTGTTTGAACTGAAAACTGTTTACCTACTCTGTTCACGCTTTTTAGCTATGACTTCTCCAGTAAAGGGCACACTATGCTAATGGAGATTTTGGGCAATAAACAAATAAACAACTGAACTCAATCTGCATTTCTTAAACTGAACTGAACCTAACAAGATTCGTTAGTGATCCATACAAATTTTGTTAGCAATCGATTGGCAACTGACTCACAGCATTTGAGAACAGTGCTATATGTAGTTTGATCAAGTAGTAACAACTAACGACTAATATTTCTTGGACAACAAAATTACTGATGAACACATCCAGAACTGCAGAGCATCCTCTAAAAGGTTTCGTCTACCGGAGGCGCGTTCATTGGCTGCTGCACGGGCCACAATTCCTGCCCAACTAACTCAGCACCACCCCCCCCCCCCCACCACCATTAATGCAAAATCTTTGGCATGCGTGCAGTGACCGCGGGGTCCGTAGCCGCAACTGAGGGAGTCACTGCTCCGGTAGCCAAAATGTTGGGAAAGGCCCTGCTAAACTAGACAAAGCAGCAGCTAATAACCTGATACCACTATTTTGAACAAAAAGCCATACTATTCGACAGGTGTAAAATCGACGTAAGATAATCCGCTACGTTAATGTGTCTGCTACAGTTATGGTACATCAAAGCGTGATATTAACTGCGCGAATTAAAAGCGGAAATTCTGTTTGAACTTCCGTTAGACTGACAGCACAATAATTCAGCAAAACTGACGGAGAATTGACGTAGAATCATGTAAATACTTCCGAACCGTTGATATTTTTGTTGGAACAGAATTACGCTTACGTTGAAACCTAATCGTAACTCACACAAACAGAGCAAATATCATGCCTGCGCCGCACCTCGAGCGATGGTGGTGGTTATTGGTTCTAAGACACGTCGACCGTTGAATCATGTAGCGTCGCCAATCTCTCACGCCGATTGGTCGCGGACGAAGATAAGCGACAGGTGAGGCTCGAATCCACACTCTTTCGATTGTGAGACGGGCAACTTACCCCTACTCTTCCCCGGTAGCTCGAGCGAGAAACACACTTCAAGATGGACATAAATTTGCCCCAAGAACCAAGCTCGCAGTCCACATCTCTACTTCTGAAGAGGTTATTGGCCTTATTGCGTCACATGGCGTCGCCAACCCCTACGCTATTTGGTCGCGTGCGAAGAGGTCGCGTGCGACAGGTGGGATTCTAACTGATATCCTTTCAGTTGGAAATGAGCACCTTGCTCCTACCTTACGTGGGTGCCTCTTCTAAGTTTTGTTTTCGACCACCTAGAGAAACGTAATTTTTGCCAACTGGTTTCATCCTTTAACTGCCAGGGGAGCCAACACATTTTGTTTACCGTTGAATATTCAGGTCAGGTCAAACCAGTCGAAGTCGGAGCATTGCCGACTGACAGGTCTTTTTTTCGCCTTCTCACCGCTAGCCAAATGACACTTTGGACAAAATCGACATACATAGATAGCTCAGCTTCTGGAAAATACATCGGTGATATTTTAAACGCGTTTGACCGAAATGCTTGATCAAAGGTGAATCAATCCTACTCGACAAGACAAGATCGTTCACTTTTAGGGTCACACCTTTCACACACAATCTATTTCTATATGTGTGCATTAGTGGGGTAAAAAGGAGCGCAAGATTATAATTCAGGCAACAAATATTATTGAAGTAAAATCATTGCAACAAGATCAACTTAGGCCACCCCAGCTCACTTGGGTCCATGATCTAGGATATCCTTGAAAGGGTGCAAACATTAAAATGCATGTAGAAGATGTGTGAGATTGACATGTGCCTATGATTGTGTGTTAGTGTAGTAGCATGGGCGAATGTAAGATTTGCACAGGGACATTGATACGGAACGGGAGAAAAAAGGATGGATGCTGACTACGAAAAGCTGACGGAAACATCCACGCGTTTCCACACCCCTGTTCAGGAAGACTTAGACACTGAAGGAACAAGCACGGTGTAAGGAAACGAAATACACCAGGCGGGTTTGCCTGACGAATCTGATGACTTCCACCAAAAATTATATCCATCCACTCGCTATCATACTCAGCCGGACTGGTCAGCCAGCTGCACGGGTGCAGGCAGTAGAGACGGCGTGTTGTGGGCCCGGCGTGCTGTGCCGGAGCGCGTGAGTCACCGCGACGGCTCAGCTAATCACTGCCGCCGTGCCACAGCCATTGCCATGTCGACGTCGACAGTCGCGGCGGGCGGCCATGTTCGTTCCACAGCTGATGCACCCACCGACCGCATGCAGTAACAACAGTGAGGACCACCTAAGTGCTGCGTGTGCCAGCGGTGAATCAGTAGCCGGATAATGATCGTGTTTTTCACACATACTTCGTCGGGCGCGAGTGGGAGTATTCACTGCACGTGATGAGTATTATACAGCACACTACAAATTGATTGTGTTGCGTAGCTACCGCAAGACTAGCTATATCAGCTATACAACAGTAGGCTCGTCAGTTAGTTACTTGGGCTTTAACACGCGCCCTGAAGGGCCTCGGAAAATTACGCGCACTGGAGGCGGGGGTGGATTCCGCCCCCCCTAAGATCTCGACTAGTACTGAGGCTAGAGCAACGAAATTCATAGGGTGGATGGGCACGACAGTGAACTCTATTGTGTGCAAATTTCATGACCTTAGGTCTTTAACTTCAAGGTCAAATGAGGTCAAAATAGTAAAATATTCTGGTTTTGCGTGAATTGGCGTGTCAATGTTATGGATCGCTGTGATTATGCTTAACCGGTCCCGTCTCGGGGGGTCTTCAACCGCCCCCTCCCCCCTCAGGTTTTTCGCTGATAGCGGACGAACGGCGCGCGGCAGCGCCCCCAAATTAGGCATACATCTTCCCACATCAATTTGACATGCCGATTAAAAAAATTTAGGCCAGGTCATTTAGGGTCAACGAGTTAGTCAAGGTCAAGTGAGGTGAACTCCAAAAAAGTTCAACCAGTCGTCGCGCTTTAACGGATGCCCCCTCCGCCTGTTCTACTTCTTGGAGATTTTAATGCACATCACACGATTGGGGAATGTGCTTCCAGAACGCACGCGGTCGCCTCCTCGAGCAGGTTTTCCTCGACGGGTCATTATGCATTTTAAATACAGGCGCACACACCCATATAACATTCCCGTCACGTGTGAATTGGCTCCGCACAGCACGCTTTGCTGATTGGTCAGCCAACTCATCCCCTTGATTTCTACATGGCTGGGTATCCAACAGTGTTATATATTTTTTTCCCTCTCGCTTAAGCTTGGTTAGGCGCAGCAGAACATCTTGCACGATGGGGTCATCAGGATAAAATGTCTGTATTGCACGAAGGCTGCTGAGAGAGTCTGAAAGTATGACATGGTCGACATCGTTTCCTACGTCAATGAAAGACAGAGCCTTTGTGATCGCCGTGAGCTCGGCGGTGTAAACTGATGCGTGAGGAGGCAGCGTAAACTATCTGGGCGTGTTTCCGCTTACAAAAGCACAACCCATGCCATCAGCAGTTTTCGACCCGTTGGTATAAGTGGCCGTACATGTACGGTAGATGTCAATGAGTTCCAGGTCTTTTGACCGAAACAGTTCTGGGGGAAGCTCGTCCTTAGATGTAACAGACAGTGTTGTGTCCACTGACGGCTGCACCAATTCCCAAGGGGGGACTGGCAACGATACCATCCTTCGAATGCAGCGCATCTGAATGCCGCTCCCTTCCACCAGCTCACATAAGCGCACACAGAAAGGAGGAAAAACATTCCGACGTGTAACGAGAAACAGCGCAAGCGTACGGTGTCCGAATAGGGCATCGTATGCCGGATTCATGGGGGACTGTCTCACCCTGCAGGCATACCGCAGTCCCAGTTTGTCCCGTCTCAGGGCGAGCGGTGCCTCATTAGCATCTGCTAGAATGCTTGCAGTCGGCGAGGTGCGAAATGTTCCTGTGGCTATGCGCAAGGCGGCATGATGGACAGCATCGAGAAAGCGTTTGTTGGAGGCGCTGGCACATCCATAAACAAAACAGTCATAGTCGAGTTTTGAGCGAATAAGCGATCGGTACAAGAGTAAAAGTGTAGCCTGGTCTACACCATAAGTAGTGCGGGCGACACACTTCATAATATTCAGTGTTTTCCAGCACTTGTCACGCAGCGATGTCAGGTGGTTTCTTGTATGTGAGTCGGGAATCAAATAAAACACCTAGAAACTTCGCTGATGACTGAAAGGGGATCTGGTCTCCGTAGAGGCGAATTGTCGGATCTTGACAGGTGCGCGGCGACAGAAATGCACTCCAACAGTCTTGTGAGTAGAGAAGCGGAAGCCGTTCATGTTACTCCTGTTCTCTGAATGGGATACGGTGAGCTGCAGCTGTCTCTCCATAGAAGACGGACGTGAGGCGGAGCACCAAATTGCGACATCGTCGACGAAGAGCGACCTACCGACACCGCGGGGCAGGTCATCTCCAATGTCGTTGATCATCAACGCGAACAGGGCAACACTGAGGACACTTCCCTGGGGCACTCCGTTGACTTGTGTCAGCCGTTCCGACATCTTGTCTCTTACACGGACGCGGAATGTTCGATCCGTCAGAAAATTCTGCAGGACGCGTCCCATAGCGCCACGCACATCACACCCCCAGAGTTTCATAAGTATGCCGTGGCTCCATGTTGCGTCATAGGCGCCTTGGATGTCGAAAAACGCTGATCCTAGATGTGTATTTTTTCCTTGAAACTAGTGCGAATCACAGTGTCCAGTGTTAGACGATGGTCAACTGTGGACCTATTCTTTCTAAACCCAGATTGGGCGCTGGCGAAGAAGTTCTGGTCGTCTAAAACCCATGTCAGGCGCGCATTCACCATCCTCTCCATCAGTTAGCAGAGACATGAAGTTAGGGAGATCGGTCGATAGTGCAGAGGGTCAGAGCCACTCTTGTTGGGCTTCAGTATGGGGATGACAGTGGCTTCTCGCCAAGAAGACGGAAACACACCGCTCTCCCAAAGAGTGTTAGAGCACGACAGAAGTGCTGTGAGCGCGTTTGATGGGAGATGTCTCAGCATCTCATTGTGGATACTGTCGGGTCCCTCAGATACGCTGCGTAGCGTAGCTATTTTGGACGTGAGTTCGACCATGGTGAATGATGCATTATATGCGTGCCTCTCAGGGGTCGTGAAGTCGATGGGTGAGGCATCGCACTGAACTGTTCATCGCACTGTGTTGGCGAAAACTGGCGTTTAGATCGCAGCTCTGGCTCCGGTCAGCGAGGGCTCTTGAGAATGTGTTTGCTACGTCGATAGGATCAGCGATTATATCGCAACTGACGTGCAAAACAGGTCATGATGTTGGGCGAAAACGCCCAGATATTCGCTTTATCTGGGACCATACAAGTCTAGCAGGAGTGGAGCGATTCAGCGTGCTTACGTACTGTTTTCATGACGCTCGTTTCGCTTCGAGTATCGTACGCCGTGCAGCCGCCCTAGCTTTTTTGAAGGCGATCAAATTGGCTGTGGTACTGTCACGGTCAAATTCCATGAATGCGTGTCGAAGAGCACGAATAGTCTCTCGACATTTATCGTTCCACCACGGTACCGGTGCCCGTCGGGGTTTTCCAGCGGTGCGTGGGATGCTCTTTGTAGCACAGTCCAAAAGTAGAGATGCAAAATCATCTACCGACACAGTAAGACCATTGTAGTACAGACTAAAAGCATCTTGAAGTCGTGCTGCGAAGTCCACCCAGTCAACGTTTCGAAGCTTCCGTCGTTGTGGCCTTGTTCCAAGGATGGCGCCATGTGCGAATGTAAGAAGTATAGGAAGGTGGTCATTGCCTCTGGGGTCTGAGTCGACTGACCAGTCGAGAAGCCGTGCCAGGCGAGGACTGGCCACACTGAGGTCGGGCGCGGAAGTGTTGCCTGACGGGAATGTTATATGGGTGTGTGCGCCTGTATTTAAAATGCATAATGACCCGTCGAGGAAAACCTGCTCGAGGAGGCGACCGCGTGCGTTCTGGAAGCACATCCCCCAATCGTGTGATGTGCATTAAAATCTCGAAGAAGTAGAACAGGCGAAGGGGGCATCTCAAGTAGTCGTACCAGGTCCACTGAGGGGACCGGTGTGCCCGGAGGGATGTACAAAGAGCATATCCTGAAGTGGCGGTGTCCGAAGTATACCTATGCCGTCACTGCCTGCAAGCTTGTGTTCAATGACAGAGGTTGCGCAGCGGCACTGTGATTGACAGCTAACAAGACGCCTCCATGAGCAAGTGTCGTTTTGGTTATCTTTTCGAAAAACCTGGTAGTATTTTAAATAAAACGGGGTTCCGGATAAAAGCTTCGTCTCCTGCAGGCATACCACTACCGGAGTGTGCACACTCATCATGACTTGGAGTTCTTCCAGGCTGGTCCTTACACCTCTGCAGTTCCATCGTAAAACTTGGGACGACATAGTTGTCTAGGTGTGACTATAAATGAATAGAAGGGTTACGTACGGTATCCTGCTTGCGCTTCATTGCCGACGGAGCGTCTAGAACAAAAGGGGCTGCTGGAAAGCAAAGCCAGTACACTACATAGGATGGGCGGAACTTGTGTTGTCGGATGCCCTTGGGCGAGACCTGGGGCGATCCCAACCGGGTGGTGATAGTGTCCACGGGGGAGCTCGCTTACGCCCTGCCGGGGAAGGCCACGGTGCAGCTTTCTCGCCACCGTGGGGTGGGGTCGGCGGCGGGCCCATCATCCTCCCCGTCTCTAGGGTGCATTGGGGACTGGCTCTGATAGTTGGGGACTGCGGGTGTGTCGCCCTGGGGGTTGCCCGTCCACTTGGGAGCTCGCCGACGACTCCCTGAAACTTGTTCGCGATGCCCGGCCAGACGCGCCCATGTCGGGCACCCCCCGGCGGACTTCGACCGTGAGACGTAGTCGAGGCGCCGGAGGAGCGACCACTGGTACCCGTCGAGAGGTCACGGCGGGTTCTTCCAAACTAGTTGGTGCGGGTTGGTGAAATTGGGTGGTTTTTGATGGTATAGGGATGGGCCGGGCTGGTGTGTGATCGGTGAAGGTGGTCGGCAAGCATTCTGGATGGATGTCGGAGGCCCTGGCGCGTCCCTTGGTTCGCTCGACCAGTTGCCATTTCTCGGGAGCTGTATCTGGTGACGGTGGCGTTACACCCTCAGAGGCCGGTGGCGGCGAAGCGGCACGCTTTTCTACCTCTGGGGAAGTCTCGTTCACTTGGTTTTGTGGTGTCGTTGGCGAGCCGACAGGTGCGCCGAGGGAGCGAAGGAGCCCACACAGTTGTGCTATCAGTTCTTTGGTTTTATTTGTTTGGTGTGGAACTGATGTTTGGTCTGACTTTCGACGCATACGATGTTTTAGGGTGAGACTGGTCGTATATGTCTCTGGCCTCACGGAAGGATATTTTTATGGCGTGTTTAATTGCGATCATTTCCTTTTCCCTGATGTAAATCAGACAAGTGCGGTCAAAAGAAGCATGTGGAACCTGTCCTCGCACACAGTTCACACAGTTGGGTGTGTCTGAGGTGCACTGTTCAGTGACATGTTCGGTGGAAGCGCATCTACCGCATGCTGGTTGGTTCCTGCAAAACGTGTTTGTATGTCCATACCTCTGGCATTTAAAACAGCGCATCGGGTTTGGAAGGAAAACGCGTACCTTGACACGAAGGTAACCCACTTGTATCTCTGACGGTAGGTCCGCTGTGTTAAACGTTAAAATTATGGTGTTTGTGGTGATCATCTCTGTGCCTTTCCCGACCTTCATCTTTATCGCCCCTGCCACTCCAAATGTACACAACCCATCAACAATCTCCTCCTCTGGCACGTCCCTCAGGTCACAACAATTAATTACCCCACGCGATGTGTTTTTGGTCTGATGCGGTTCTATTTTTCTTTGCATTATCTCGTCCATCCTCTTATCACCCTTCCTTACGCCGTAGACAAACTCGGATGCCTGCAACGCTTTCTCTGCCTCTTTCGCTAACGCAAACTCCACCTCCAAAGAGCCGTCCCTCAGCTTCTCGCAACGAACAATCTTCCCAAACCGGTCACAGCCGTCTCATCTTTGAAAATGGGACAGAGCGGCGATATTTTTCGCCTGACCTCGAAAGATGAGGATACCTCGAAAGATGAGTGTTGGAGGCTTAGCCTCCACAGCTACCCAAGTTAGTATGGCTCTTCTCGGCGCCGACTGATCGGGTGGCCTGGTCACCACGAGTGGGACCAGGAGTGTTTTTTGTGTGTTTTAGATGCCATAAAGTATGTGTTTGTTTCGACTCCTCGGGCGCCCCACCCCTTAGGGGCCCTACCGGGGGGACGCCTGGGTCCCGCGGACGGCAGGTCACCAGGCGCCCGAGGAGCTATACGGGGTAGGCGGCGCCTTCGCCCGGCCGGAGAGAGACTCACCACCCCGACCGGGATCGAGCGCCGCCCACCCCTTGACCCCGGCCGGCCGGGCCGGCCGGGCCGGCAGGCACTGGGAAACCCAGGCCCCCAGCCCGAGGCGACCAGCCAATTGGCCCGCGTGAGGCCCCACGGGCCTGCCCGCCCCTCCGGGATATCAGGACCAAAGAGGTGTGTTGGTCCCAGGGCCAGGGAAGTTGCCCTGCCTGCTCATAGTAGGGATAGCTGGTGTTACAGGGCCTGGTGAAGGGCATGGATGCTGGGATGAGATGGGCATTGGAATGGGAGCGTATGGATGGAAGGACGAGTGAGGCACTCTTAGTCTGACCTCTCCCCGGCTGCCTCGTGGTCTGGCCGCCGGATCCTTGAGGCACGCAATCTCCACCACCACGTAAAGGTGATGCCTCGTCGGGGCACAATTTATTAGATAGGAACGTGTTATGGAGCGGACCGCCCCCCCCCCCCGAAACTACGGTTTTCGGAAACACTTCGGTGAATATATCACTTCAGAGGTTACTTTAGCTCTTCACGCTAACACGAAGCATGGCTAGAGAAACACACATCTCATTATTAATATGCACGAAGCCAGATTAGACATAGACCGCGTCACAAAATCATGATAAAAATAGAGCCTTTAGCACTGTATTTTGTTCCAGATATGATGGAATTTCATCTACAGCTGATCGAGGTCGAAATCTTAACGAAGGTACTGCACTTTCAAATATTTGTATCCTCTGTTTCAAACGTACTGACACATATTGATAATCGTGTTACCATCACACTGATCCAGCCAAGTCGACAGTCATTGTGAACTTAGCTAGATAAATGGCCACACTTCCGCAAAAGCATGCTTCCCGAGCACGGAGCAGCCCCTGAACGAAATAGTATTTATAGGCTCATTGAGGAGTTAAAATGAGTACATGTCTGCTATTCATGGCGATAGCAAAGCTTCGTTGTGCCCGACATAGTATATCCTGGTGGGAAGATGAAATATCTTAGTGACACCACGTGCACTCTCATATTTCAAGACTGTTTCCAGTGTGCGTACTCGCTGAACACAATCGTGATAATCGAAGCTTTCATGAATCGCATGCTGGACGAACAATCCCACGGTGTTATCAATTAGGGTATAATGCAATGGAGATGTCATTGTCAAATAACGACTGAATATTCTAATTTTGGATAGCAATAGGACACAGATGCAGATGAATCAATCAGCAGTCCTGTGGCGCATCCCAAGGACAGCGGACATCCAGGGAGCGGCTGCAGCTGGAAGTTTCTGTGTATGTTTCACAAAATGTTCAGCAAATTACTATCTTTATCCCCCTCTCTTTCTCTCCTTCCTCGTACCCCTGTTTCCCAATGAACAGGTCCCACTCATCGCTGCAGTTTTCACCAACACGGCTCGGGCATCTAGAGATTTCATGGACCATGGTTCGTTTCCAATTATTTGAATATTTCTGCCTTCCAATGGATGAAGGATAGTTGCTGCCAGCATGTCACCCATGGGATCATCACCTCATGTGGTGTACGTACCAGATTATACTTGATATCATTAAAGGTACTGGCGGCTGATACCTGGTTATATATGGCTACGACGAAAATGTGACATCACGCGTGTCATATAACGGGGGCAAGATGAACTCCATAATGGTGTTTGATCAGATTACGAGGATACTTATAGTCTATGATTATCTATTTCGCAAAACCTGATGATGAAACCGCATGTGACCAAAAAAAATGGCCAGTTTTGGACTGACGCTGTTGTGTTGATTTTTGGAGCTTAGTGGCGAACCCATAGCGAGATCTCATGGCGCTCGAGGCTATTGCTGTCTTGGGGTATACACCTTCATCACCGAGGCTACTGTAGAATGAAAGTTGGTAAGTATTGGTCATGTTGATACCGATAGCTAATGGTGTGTCTATGTAGTGCGACGTGCTGCGACCAATAGCGAAGTGTGTTGGTTAGCTATGGAAGCCAGCCGTCTTGAAACAGCAGTTTGGTTAGCCATTAGGGCTATGGGGCGCATCAGGGCCGCGGTAGCTCAGTTGGTAGGGAGTCGGACTCTTGATCGCAAAATCGTGGGTTCGAATCTCACAACCGACGGAATGTACCGAGTCCAACCGAGACCAATCAGCGTGAGGGGTTGGTGACGCTATATAACCTAGCGGTTGAATGTGTCCTAAAAAATCCGAGTGCCCGGGGCGCATCGACTTCATTGGTCATGTAGCAAGCCATTGAAACAGGTGCTCAACTGTTTGGTAATCTCTATCGTTTGGTATGGCACACAAAATTCCGGGAACCAGTTGTCTCTGGGGCCTTGCGTTTGTTCATGCAAATTTACGCTTCGTCGTTAAGGAACAGGAAAAACATGTATCTAATATGCTACGGCAGGATGTTGCCAGAACATTTTTACTGGGATATAAGAAATAAACAAAAAGTAACAAAATTGACGACTCTGTGTGGTTTGATTAGCTGCCATGTAGGAGCAGTGCTTTGTATCTAGCATCAAAGGCAAATTCTGTTGTTGCACATTCGAGGGTTCATGCCAATTATTTTCAACAGGGGAACCAGTGGCACCCAATGGTCGGGTCAGGTGGCTCGCCCGATCCAGATGAATTTTGAACACCCTAACTGGCTCAATGTTATGTGAATGCTATACAAACATTCCATTCGCATAATCACGATTGAACCTTGGAAGCAAGGGTCATGAACAAGAACGGCCTTGACAACAGGAACGGTAAAAGGATTAAACAAGGAACAGGAATATTTGCCCCTCACCTCTTCGCCGAAGCTCACGATGTCGACGTTCACTTTTTCCTTCTTGAGACGCTTAGCTACTTTAATAATCTCTTTTTCGTCGCATTCGATGGGAGAACCCACGAAGAATATGATGCGTGTCTTGTGGTTCTTGCTCTGCCGGTGCTTCAGTGCCAACTGAAATATAACATTATGTACTTACGAACAAGACGAAAGCTGACGAAAGCAGACCGTGTCAACAGACTCTCTAGCTCGTACATACAAACAATACCGCATGGGTGATGCGATCTGACCCGACCTGACCATCACGCACTTGTTCATTAACATTTTCCTTTTTAGCAGCACCTCGTTGTTGTTATTGTGGTTCAGGGGCGTTCAGAACACGGACGCAATACCCGGGAAGTTGACAATGATTTCGCAACACCATTCCACAAAAAGAGCAAATCTGCATTCGTGACTTGAAACCGTATAGTGGGTCGATCAGCACAACGGTGCAACGGTGTAAGGATCAAACGAGCTGCAGGGCATTGTCACCTGATGTGATCTTGCCCTATCACATACCAATTCCCTGCCATGATCGTAAGCAAAAGCATGAGTAGGAAAACCCATTGAAATAAAGGACGGAACAGCCGGATTGATAATACATTTTATTTACATTGATTTGATTTTGATTTGATTTAGATATTGATAATACATTTGATAAAGATTGTCTAGGTTGACGACAGCGAAATTAAGGAAACCTAGGTGTCAACTTGCAGGACACAACATTGGTAACATTAATCATGTCCGTAACAGCCACTGCACGTGGAGGACATGTATTGTTAAATAAATAAATAAATAAATTGAGTGTCTACAATAAGTAGTAAACAACATAGGGTCAATGCAAAACTATATCTTCACTACCACGGCTCTCTTTAACGTGTGCACTGGAAGACCTCTAAAAATTGCACACCCTAGGAGGAAGCGAGGTCCACGTATAAGACATAAAATTGCACCTTCCTTACATTACCAAACTGTGAAAGCCAGAGCTACCGAATTCGCAAGAAGACTGGAGGTTCTAGGAAGCGATCTTCTGTGCAAAGTTCAAGGCTCTGGGTCAATTCCTTCTGGGCTAAATGATGACAATGTCCTAGAAGCTTGAATAAGAGTATCATAAATGAATGACTGGTTAGTGATTTTATGGCACGTCAACTGCTTTGGTCATATATCTTCACCAATCTCTCAGGCCGTTTGGTCGCGGACGAAGAGCAGCGACAGGTGGAATTCGGATCCACAACAGTTTGATTTGGAGACGAGCATCCTACCCGCGGACTACGCACCCCCTTAACCATCCCCGTCTTTCCTGTCATATCCTCACACCCAGTTTCGTGTGGGGGGATGGGGGGTAGGGACCCCCTCTTATCTCCAAACGAAACGTCACACGAAAACGAAATAGGTAGCATCAGAAAGCGCTAGACAAATATGGCCACACCACCCCAAAAAAAATTGTCCCCAACAAATGTGACGTCACTAGGGGCCTAGGTTTCCACTACTTACTTCATGTTTGTGGCTCTGGGGTGTTCATTTTGAGGGAGAATTGAGAAAAAAAATCATTTGGAATCAGAAAGAGAAGAAGAAAACGATCAGGACCATACAATCTGTGGCCACCCAAGAACCAAAATTATATCCTCATTTTTGGAAATTTCAAAATCTTGAGTTATGAAGTTTTCTTTAATTTTCCTTTTCTAATCGGTAGACCGGTCCGAAAAATCTTCGAAGTCAACTTGCTCCAATAAAAAATGCTTACTGTAGCCTGAATCACCGATTTTAACTATAATGGGCAAACATACAAAACTAATAAGTAACCACGAACAGAACAAAAATGAAAAATTCATCTGGGGTGTTTTGTTGCATCCCTAAAGATAAGCAAACGCTGAAAGTTTCATCAAAAAAATTTATCCGTTAAAGCGTGACGACTGATTGAACTTTTTTGGAGGTGACCTCATTTCGCCTTGACTAACTCGTTAACTCGTTAACCCAAGATGACCTGATTTCAAAATTTTGACACAACATGCTAAAATGGTGTGGGAAAAGGTACACCAAATTTCGGCGCGTTGCCGCGCGCCTTTCTTTCACTGTCCGCGGAAAACCTTAGGGGAGTCAACGACCCCCTCCCCCCGAGACGCCGCGGGATGAATGGACCGGGACATGTTGATAGCATATTTAGAGAACGAGTCAAGATGGCATTTTCTTTTTTAAGGTGCATAACAATAGGATAATTTCAAGACGTCACATGCACTGGACACTCAGAACATGCCGTTGGCATATTTGGAAACCGATTCAGCACACCATACTATTCATAGAGTGGTTACTGAACCATAATGACAAGTTCAGGATTAAGCTTAATTTTCCCCGTCATCCATGCAGCACCTGGATGCATAATATGATAAAATATAAATAAATAAATATATATATATATACATATATATATATATATATATATAATATATATATATATATATATATATATATATATATATATATATATATATATATAACAGCGACGTCACTGCTGGTGAGGTGCGCTTGGACCACACGGTATTTAGCCCGTGCCGTCTCGGCGGGGGGGGGGGTTGTTATCCGCCCCAACTCGTAAGGTTTTACGCGAACAGTATAAGAACGGCACGCAGCAGGGCGCCGAAATTTGGCATACCATTTCCCACATCAGTTTGGCACGTTATATCACAATTTTGAAGTCAGGTCATCTAAGGTAAGCGAGTTAGTCAGGGTGAAGTCAGGTCACCTCCAAAAAAATTAAACCAGTCGTCACGCTTTAACGTTTAAAGATACATAATGAAACTTTGTTTGTTGGTCTTTAGGGACGAAACGAAACGCATCAGAGGAATTTTCCGTTTTTGATTACTTTGATGCTTGCCCATTAGCGCTAAAATCGAAGATTCTAGCTAAAGTAAACATTTTTATGAGAGAAGTTGAGTTCGAACGTTTTCCGTCCGCTCTACCCATTGGAGAAAAAATAAACCTTTATTTTTAATATTTTTTTAATGTTTGGGGGTGGGAAAATTTGTAAGGGCCCTGGTCGATTTTATTTTATTTTCTGATTCCAAAAAATTTTTGTTTTATCAAATCTCCCCCAAAATGAAAACCCCAGCCAAAAAGATGAAGTAAGTCTTGAAAACCTAGGCCCCCTAGCGACGTCACTTTTGGTGGGGATAAACATTTTGGGGGTGTCGGACCCTACTCGTCGAGGGCTTTCCGATTACACCTCTTTCGTTTTCGTGAAACGCTTAGCTCGGAGATTAGAGGGGTGTTTGTATCTTCCCCCCACCCGAGATGGGAGTGTTAAAGTGCGAAATCATGTCTTCAATCATGCTTTAATTACAAAACTAACTAAGAATGGGAACGTGGATTACAATTCGGTAGCCGGCGTGCAACGTGCTCCAAAAGTGGCACACATTGCTTCAGATTAGTACACGCAATGAAGCACCCTTTCAGAAGTGTATTTCCAGTTGGTTGCTGGGTGGAACTGTGTTTGGTGGCTGATATATCCAGTATTCCGTTGACAGCTTTGTGTCATTCAGGGAAAGGCCAGTCACAGGGGGCATTCGCGAGAACCAGCAAGATACAGTCTGCACGCCTCGACTCCCCGGCACGGTCCACTGCAGAGCTGGCCAGCAACTTACGTGTGCGATCCGCATGCTGCTGATAAAGTTCGAGTCGCCATTAGGCGTCACCTCGTGCAACTTGGAGAGAATACGGCCGGCGTCCGTAGTCAGGGTAGTGAGCACCTGACCCCTACGGAACACAAGTACACACAGCGTCATGAACTCGTACATGGGCGCCATCAATGGAAAGTTGGACAGGGTAGACATGGGTACGATCCTGCTGTGCATGCCACCAACACCGGCACTTCAGTCGTTCCACAAGTATGGCCGCAGAACGCATCTCAGTCGTTATGTCGCTTTGCCAGTCCGCTCAGCGATGAAACATGAAAGGTGGAAGGTACTAACCAGAACATTTTGCCGCGCACACCTTAAAGGGAATGAGCAGTGTATTTCCTTCTAAAAGGCTTGCCGAAAATATACACCGTGCTTTCGAGACCAGAAGTCACAATGAAAATGAGTGTGATGAAAACCATTCTTAACCTGATAACTTTAGGTTTCCAATTGTACAAGGATCCGCGAAACAACTTTGAGGCGCTACACAAGTTTGTGAGCTGTTTCACTCATTTTTTTCCGAGAGAAAACCCCACCGACAACGAAAACATCACGGTTCAAAGGTACGACTTGTTCATTACGTCTTCAGCGAATAACTATGTTGCTACAACTATGAAATAATCGCCGTGTTTACCGCAGTGCAGCAGTACAGTGGTTACAATGTAAGTGGCCGGTGCAGTCGCAAGTATGGAAGTGTGCAGTTAAAGACTCGAACCAAACATAAAAATATTGTACACAAAAAACTATTAGTCGAACACAAATAACCCGCCGAAGTAAAGTTCGTTCTTCAGAATGAGAGCGGTAGTCCCACCGAGGCACAGCTGCTGCCATCACACACCAGCGCCCCCTACGCAAGCTCGTCAGCTTCGTTCGGGTGTTTCCTCATGATGTATGGATGACATTCGTAGCACAACCATCGACTTGACACACAACCATTAACCAATGTTCTTTGTACCATGCTTTGTTCTTCAACACCAATCCTTTTCCACCATCTTTTTTATTTCATGGAGCCACTGGTATTAGTAGATTTGGTACAATCTATTGAGTTCAAAGAAAGATTCCTGAGAGCATTGGACTAGCGCAGCATTGGAAAAGTGGTCATTTTTGGAACTTTTGCCATCCAAAGGAATTATACACTCCGGAAAAAATATACGCCTTGCATTGCTGGATGAAGACATGTTTAACTAGCAAGACAGCTAGATGTCATTATACAATAGTGATAACTTGGGTGGAGAGGAAGATTCAGTCATACTGGGTCCCCTACCACATAGTTTCCAGTATAATTGTGGATAATACACATTTGCTACTTCGGGTCATCTGCAGGCACATTCCAAGAGGAGGCAGGAGTGGAGCTGACAATGAGATGCCAGCCGGATTGGAAGAACATCAGCTTGCTAGCATGCACAAGTACAACTGATGTCAACAGATAGCAAATTATGGATCAATGCAGTCTGAATATGATCTTAATGCCACTGAACATACCATATTTCATAATCTTCCATCTTCCATAACATTCCATTTGTGCATGTGTGATTTCTGATGAAGTGCAGATGAATTAATAAACAGCTACCAATGCATTCATGTGTATGTTCTCCATTTGCGGGCAAACCTCAGAACAGAGTCCAGACGTGCCCAGAAGAATGTATGGATGAACACCAAGAGCTAGAGTGGCATTCACACAACTGGTAGCACTTCCACAACATCCCCAAAATACTGGTGGATACGAGCCATGTTTGGCCACAGCATAGGAATTTTCATGGGCACTTACCTTTCCACACACGTTTTACACACATTTTGCCGCCATTAAGCATACAAAGGTATTAGGTTTGACTAAGTTATGCTAGATTACTTCTTTTTGTAATTTAGCAATTTATGAAATTCCTTTGGGGATCCTTCGGATTTATCAAAAAGTTTTTTGAATAAAAAAAAAACACTCAGGCTAGCATAGGCTGTTTGGCTAGAACAGGCCATTTATTTTAATTTTTAAAGGACAAAATTGCTTAGAAAATTTCCATTTAAAAAGGCTTCCTTGCATCCAGTCAGGCTGCAGCTTTTTTTCTTCATTTTTGACATTACATTTCATGGTATATTTCCCAACCAAACCCGAGCAACTTTTTTGGTGTCATTTTGCCACCCAACTGCACTTGCCCAAAAAAATGTGTGGTCACATCATAAAAGTACCTACATTATGAACACATTCATAATCATTGCACAAAAAATAAATTTCAAGAAATAAAATCACCTTAAACTGCATATTTGTCCATTCAGAAAGTCCGAGACCAGAAATGTTCAAAGTATAATGGTATTCAATGGTGAATGGGGACAAGATGCACCTAACAATTCCCTGAACATTTCATGAATGCACAAATAATGCTTGAATGCATGCACATCTATAATATCTGCAGTCAATGTGCACTGAAGAGGCCCAGCCCATAGGTGAAAAAGTACCAACACGGCAACGTACGACGGTGGAAGTTTACCACTGCGGGTCATTCCTCCGTGGTGGAAACTCGTCCCCGGAGACTAGGAACAAACAAACTGCTGGTTTGATTCGAGCTTCGCAAAAAATATCATTTACGATTTCTCGAAAAAGTACAACCCGTCGAATCCCTCGAAATAAGATGAATCGCCCAAAATAAATTGCAATTTGCTCCCCAACAATCCCATTTACACCCCCCCCCCAGACACGAATGAAGTTTTTTTTTGCATGTAAAGGAGTTTCTTCATGTCATACAAAAATATTCGGCAGCGACAACTTTCCACCGGAAATAGCCTATGGCGGAAATTGGTGGGATGGGTTTTGACCGACACACAGACGCTAGAATGTCAAAACTGTGTGCCGGCCAGATGCCCATGATTTTTTGCGTTTCTGGTAAGTCGCGAAAACGACATCTCCATTCACATTTCATTTGTTTAAAGCCATAACTTCAAAACGTAGAGGCGAAACACTGCCAACGACGGTGGGCGAGAGATTATGATAAAAATAGGAAGAATGAATGCAGGGTTGTATTATAAAACAAATTTATATCAGGTACAGCTTCATGTTATTTGTAAAAGGGCTCTTCACAACTGTACATTTTTTCTTCAGCTCGCGCTTATTGCTTCCTTCGCTTATTTTGCACCTCTTTCTCACGAGTAATTTCCGGTTAAGTGCTTTTTCACGGTTTCGTATATCAGCTGGATTACCTGCGGCTGTTTGCCAAAAGGTGTAGCTAGTGAGCCACCCTATTCTGACGTCATGCATCATTATAAAGAAAATGCATATTTTATTACTGTATATTTTATGCAGATAAATTATATTACAACCTAAGATATATCACTCCGTCTAGATTACACAAAAATATACTAAGAATTAAACCAGATGATGTAGGGAACAGCCAACAATTGGATCTGTACCCGGCTTAGGTTAAACACCTTGAAGAGTGTGTTGACCACGGTTCTTCTGAGTTGACGGTTTTGGGAATTTCAAGGTTTTGTGAAGGTGCCGTGAGAACAGGGTAGGATAATCATATTATGCCGAAGCGGAAGAGAGCTGGGGAGAAGCTTTCCCCTTCTGAACAGAGTGCGTTGTGGATATCCAAGATGTACCTTTAATGGCAGGCCCGACAGCTTTAGGATACACAAGAGGAGGCATGGAGGTTTTCAAAACGCCAGAGTAAAAAATTATGGCTTTGAACCGGGAGCGAGGTTTGCAAGCTATGCTCCTTTGGAATGGGCAAGTCATATGACAGCATGCCAGTGCCGCTGAATGGAATATGATAAATGTTTTATAGGAAGCAAATGACGGTAATTGTTGAGTGTTCCCCTCAGGCTTTTCTGATGCCAACCACTTGTGCCAGCTGACTGCTAGCTAGCCAACCAATGTGGGAAAAGTGGTTCACTAACCAGGAGTCATAGAATAAAAAGGTCTTCCTGACCATAGGGCCGGAGAATTAAAAATGGCCTTGGACCCCCCTCCCCACCAAAACAATTGCCCCTTAAAAAATGCTGGAGAACAGAAAGCTACTGATGTTGCGGCCCAAAAAGTTTATGGATTTAAAAAAACAAGCTGGAGAATACAAATCAGAGTTGTGGAACAATCAGTATGGTATATATTAAGGCTTCATCACTTTTTAAAAAGTATGCCAAATTCTGCGGAAAAAAGTGGACAAAATGACTCAAATATCAGCATGCATTTTTTTTTATCGCTACGAAATGCAGTGAGTGAATTACGGGCAAATTATGATATTCACAGATGAACAGCAAACACATCCTGCTGGCACAAAACTAACTCTGGGTATCATAGTATCAACATTCAGCTTACTTACGGATGTAAAGTCAATCATTTGTTTCAAAGTGTGTGATCAGTCTGCATAGTGCACACTGCACCATGAAAATGTCAGTGTGAATACATCCATAATATATTAAAGAATAATTGTATAATACAAGCTATAAGTAAGAATCAGTTAATATTCAGCATTTCTCAGCTGTGGCACAATGCACACAAGGTGTTTCAGCTAAAACAGGCACCTCTTTTCCAGGTTATTCACATGACAGAGGGAGTATTTACTTGTCATCTCCTCTAAAAAAAACATTGCTGCAGCCAGAGTATCGTCCACCATCTATGCCTGGAGGCAGAATGTCAGTGCTTTTAATGGGGTGAAAACTTCAACATTGCAGCAGCAGCATTCAGCATTTGTTCAGCAAGCATTTGTCCAGCAAGCATTTGTCTAGCAGCATTCAGCATTGAGCGAGCTAAAATATTTAGAACACTGCTCCACAGAGGTTATGGTGGTGCATGCTTCTTTATTAAAATCATCTTAATCTTATCTTAAAATCATCAGTATTCCAGAGAGGGCTAATTAATGGATAACTAGTGTATTGTTTCCACACAGAGCAACCAAGAAGGGCTCCTGTGGTTCATAGTTGCGCTTATCTTGCCGCCCCGGTAGCTCAGTTGGTTAGAGCGCTAGCCTGCACTGGTCTCCACTATACTGGTAACACAGGGTTCGAGTCGCTTCGCGCGCTCGCATTTAGCCCAAAGCTGGGAGTGTCAGTTGGCAACTGGCCCGATAAGGTCGGGGACGAGTTACCGGGTGGCCGTGTCGGTGCATTGGCGGCACGTTGAACTTTCGGTCTAAATTCTGCCGTTGAACTTGAGTTTATGGATCGGGTGGTGGGGCCAGGGTTCACGCAACAAGCTCTGCTTAGCAATAGAATCCTGGCTCCTCAAGCCACCCCAGTAACAACTCGGATTATTTTTTTAATAAATTAAATTATATGTCTTCATGTCTATGTCTGTATGTCTATGTCTGTATGTCTATGTCTTTATGTCTATGTCTTTATGTCTATGTCTTTATGTCTATGTCTTTATGTCTATGTCTTTATGTCTATGTCTTTATGTCTATGTCTTTATGTCTATGTCTTTATGTCTATGTCTTTATGTCTATGTCTTTATGTCTATGTCTTTATGTCTATGTCTTTATGTCTATGTCTTTATGTCTATGTCTTTATGTCTATGTCTTTATGTCTATGTCTTTATGTCTATGTCTTTATGTCTATGTCTTTATGTCTATGTCTTTATGTCTATGTCTTTATGTCTATGTCTTTATGTCTATGTCTTTATGTCTATGTCTTTATGTCTATGTCTTTATGTCTATGTCTTTATGTCTATGTCTTTATGTCTATGTCTTTATGTCTATGTCTTTATGTCTATGTCTTTATGTCTATGTCTTTATGTCTATGTCTTTATGTCTATGTCTTTATGTCTATGTCTTTATGTCTATGTCTTTATGTCTATGTCTTTATGTCTATGTCTTTATGTCTATGTCTTTATGTCTATGTCTTTATGTCTATGTCTTTATGTCTATGTCTTTATGTCTATGTCTTTATGTCTATGTCTTTATGTCTATGTCTTTATGTCTATGTCTTTATGTCTATGTCTTTATGTCTTTATGTCTATTTTATGTCTATGTCTTTATGTCTATGTCTTTATGTCTATGTCTTTATGTCTATGTCTTTATGTCTATGTCTTTATGTCTATGTCTTTATGTCTATGTCTTTATGTCTATGTCTTTATGTCTATGTCTTTATGTCTATGTCTTTATGTCTATGTCTTTATGTCTATGTCTTTATGTCTATGTCTTTATGTCTATGTCTTTATGTCTATGTCTTTATGTCTATGTCTTTATGTCTATGTCTTTATGTCTATGTCTTTATGTCTATGTCTTTATGTCTATGTCTTTATGTCTATGTCTTTATGTCTATGTCTTTATGTCTATGTCTTTATGTCTATGTCTTTATGTCTATGTCTTTATGTCTATGTCTTTATGTCTATGTCTTTATGTCTATGTCTTTATGTCTATGTCTTTATGTCTATGTCTTTATGTCTATGTCTTTATGTCTATGTCTTTATGTCTATGTCTTTATGTCTATGTCTTTATGTCTATGTCTTTATGTCTATGTCTTTATGTCTATGTCTTTATGTCTATGTCTTTATGTCTATGTCTTTATGTCTATGTCTTTATGTCTATGTCTTTATGTCTATGTCTTTATGTCTATGTCTTTATGTCTATGTCTTTATGTCTATGTCTTTATGTCTATGTCTTTATGTCTATGTCTTTATGTCTATGTCTTTATGTCTATGTCTTTATGTCTATGTCTTTATGTCTATGTCTTTATGTCTATGTCTTTATGTCTATGTCTTTATGTCTATGTCTTTATGTCTATGTCTTTATGTCTATGTCTTTATGTCTATGTCTTTATGTCTATGTCTTTATGTCTATGTCTTTATGTCTATGTCTTTATGTCTATGTCTTTATGTCTATGTCTTTATGTCTATGTCTTTATGTCTATGTCTTTATGTCTATGTCTTTATGTCTATGTCTTTATGTCTATGTCTTTATGTCTATGTCTTTATGTCTATGTCTTTATGTCTATGTCTTTATGTCTATGTCTTTATGTCTATGTCTTTATGTCTATGTCTTTATGTCTATGTCTTTATGTCTATGTCTTTATGTCTATGTCTTTATGTCTATGTCTTTATGTCTATGTCTTTATGTCTATGTCTTTATGTCTATGTCTTTATGTCTATGTCTTTATGTCTATGTCTTTATGTCTATGTCTTTATGTCTATGTCTTTATGTCTATGTCTTTATGTCTATGTCTTTATGTCTATGTCTTTATGTCTATGTCTTTATGTCTATGTCTTTATGTCTATGTCTTTATGTCTATGTCTTTATGTCTATGTCTTTATGTCTATGTCTTTATGTCTATGTCTTTATGTCTATGTCTTTATGTCTATGTCTTTATGTCTATGTCTTTATGTCTATGTCTTTATGTCTATGTCTTTATGTCTATGTCTTTATGTCTATGTCTTTATGTCTATGTCTTTATGTCTATGTCTTTATGTCTATGTCTTTATGTCTATGTCTTTATGTCTATGTCTTTATGTCTATGTCTTTATGTCTATGTCTTTATGTCTATGTCTTTATGTCTATGTCTTTATGTCTATGTCTTTATGTCTATGTCTTTATGTCTATGTCTTTATGTCTATGTCTTTATGTCTATGTCTTTATGTCTATGTCTTTATGTCTATGTCTTTATGTCTATGTCTTTATGTCTATGTCTTTATGTCTATGTCTTTATGTCTATGTCTTTATGTCTATGTCTTTATGTCTATGTCTTTATGTCTATGTCTTTATGTCTATGTCTTTATGTCTATGTCTTTATGTCTATGTCTTTATGTCTATGTCTTTATGTCTATGTCTTTATGTCTATGTCTTTATGTCTATGTCTTTATGTCTATGTCTTTATGTCTATGTCTTTATGTCTATGTCTTTATGTCTATGTCTTTATGTCTATGTCTTTATGTCTATGTCTTTATGTCTATGTCTTTATGTCTATGTCTTTATGTCTATGTCTTTATGTCTATGTCTTTATGTCTATGTCTTTATGTCTATGTCTTTATGTCTATGTCTTTATGTCTATGTCTTTATGTCTATGTCTTTATGTCTATGTCTTTATGTCTATGTCTTTATGTCTATGTCTTTATGTCTATGTCTTTATGTCTATGTCTTTATGTCTATGTCTTTATGTCTATGTCTTTATGTCTATGTCTTTATGTCTATGTCTTTATGTCTATGTCTTTATGTCTATGTCTTTATGTCTATGTCTTTATGTCTATGTCTTTATGTCTATGTCTTTATGTCTATGTCTTTATGTCTATGTCTTTATGTCAATGTCTTTATGTCTATGTCTTTATGTCTATGTCTTTATGTCTATGTCTTTATGTCTATGTCTTTATGTCTATGTCTTTATGTCTATGTCTTTATGTCTGTCTTTATGTCTATGTCTTTATGTCTTTGTCTTTATGTCTGGTATGGTGTTCTTTGCGCTCTGTTCGCGCAGTGGAGAGACAACTCCGGCTGGCTGTCCGGAAGGTTCAGGGCTAGTGTGATAGAACAGGCTTCGTCATGTCCACGTCTAACACCGTCGCTGTGCACTTCTGCGGCAGGCGCTCTTGCACCGACCCCATTATTATGCTCAAAGGGCACCATATCCCATTCAAGCCTGCTGTCAAGCCTGGATGGACTGCCGACTAACATACAGCACCCACATCAAAGATCTTGTGCAGACATGCACTAAGAGGCTGAAGGTGATGAGTACTGTCTCCAGGTGCTCGTTTGGAGCAGACAGAAGTATTTTGTTTCTTGTGTACCGATCGCTCCTATGCTCAAAATCGACTTTGGATGTTTTATATATGATGGGGCGTGCGTTACAAGGAAACGCCGTCTGGACGTAATCCACAATACAGCCATTCGTATTGCCACTGGAGCTTTCCGTACTTCACCGGTCGGTAGCTTCATGGCCGAGACTGATGAACTTCCTCTTGCGTTACGCCGTACACTACTGGGAGCGAGATACTCATGCAAGGTCGCACAGAACCGGAAGCACTCAGCATACAAATGGATATTTTCAAGGCCATCCCCGCCACTCCGTCCACTCGGTATTCAGCGTGTCCTACCTTTTTCTGGACGCCTGGCCCCGACATTTCGTAAGTACAAGATCACGCCAGGTTCTGTGGCACGCGCTGTCACTCCGAGCCTCCCTCCCCCCCCCCATTGACAGGTTGTCCCAGTCCAGACAGATCTTGCTCTGTCCCGCTCAAAGAAGGGGAGTGCCAACCCGGAAGAATCCCGTATGTTGACATTGGAGAAAATACACCAGTACCGTGAATTATCTCGCATATACACAGACGGCTCCAAGTCCTCGTCGGGATGCGCGTGCGTCGGCCGAATGCGTGGGGCAATAAATAGGAATGTATTATACAGAAGTGAGGAAGTAATTACAAAGCTTTACTGTGCATATGTCAGGCCACATTCGGAATACTGCATCCAAGCTTGATCTTCTAGCTATGAAAAGGATTGTCGGCATTTACAGAGTACAAAGGAGGGCTACAAAAATGGTTAATGGTATAAGCAACCTGGCATACGATGAAAGATTGAAGAAATTGAATATTTTCACCTATATATAGAAGGCTGAGAGGAGATCTCATAGAGGTCTTTGAATTTGTCCATGGTCTGGAGAAGGGACATCTTGGAGAAATGTTCTACTTTAAAAGAAATGATGCAATTAGAAGTCATCAATTGAAAATTAAAGTTAACCGCAGCAGGATGAGGTTAAGACAGTCTTTCTTCACCAACAGGGTAGTAGAGCACTGGAACCAGCTGCCAGAAACCATTGTTAGTATGCAGCACATTGAACATCTGTAAAAACATAAAGACATAAAGACATAAAAGATGAGTGCAACTATGAGCCACAAGGGCCCTTCTTGGTTGCACTCTGGTTGGTTATTGGTTTTACGACACATCGCGTTGAGTCATGTAGCGTCGCCAATCTCTCACGCCGATTGGTCGCGGGCGAAGAGTAGCGACAGGTGAGACTCGAACCTACATTGGTTGCACTCTGAACACTCAACCTGTTGCCCACCAAATCCGTTAATCAGCCCTCCCTGTAATACTGAAAAGCAAGCCCTCTATTCTTATAATGATTATCTATGCTGTTTTTAAAGATGTTCAATGTGCTGCTACCGACAATGGTTTCTGGCAGCTGGTTCCAATGTTCTACTACCCTGTTGGTGAAGAAAGTCTGTCTTAACCTTGTTCTGCCGTGGTTAGCATTAATTTTGAATCTATGACCTCTAATTGCATCATTTCTGTTAAATTAAAACATTTCCCCAAGATATCCCCTCTCCAGACTATGGACAAATTTAAAGACCTCGATGAGATCTCCTCTCAGCCTTCTATATCTAAGTTGCTTATACTATTAACCATTTTGTAGCCCTCTTTTGCACTCTCTCTAAAAGCCAACTATCTTTTTCATGGCTAGGAGACCAAGCTTGGATGCAGTATTCCAAATGTGGCCTGACATACGCACAGTAAAGCTTTGTAATGACTTCCTCACTTCTGTATGATACATTCCTATTTATTGCCCCAAGCATTCTCAGTGCCTTCTTCCTGGCTTCCTCGGTCTGTTCTGATGCCCCCAATTTTGTGTTTAGAATAACACCTAAATCCTTCTCCTGTTGAGTCACTGATAGCATTTGGCCACCCATCAAGTATGGAGCCTCCACATGCTGTTTACCTACATATATGATTTTGCACTTATCAAAATTAAATTTAATTTGCCATTCTTCGGAACTGGTTTGGTGGGCAACCGGTTGAGTGCACAGAGTGGAACCAAGAAGGGCCCATGTGGCTCATAGTTGCGGGAATCTTTTATTTCTTTATGTCTTTATAACCAGTAGCAGTTGATACACCCCTAAGGCCAAATAGTCACAATGTCTTTATGTCATCTGTGGTCAATTACATATCTACTGACTGATTGCAAATCCATAGAGTGAATCCACCTCTGCAGCCATGCAAAATACTACAAAACTTGGTAGCTCAGTACAAAGATATGGAGAGTACCCTCAACAGAAAGCCTTCTTTCCGCATTTATGTAGGTCACATCCATAATCCTGATTCATGGTATGGACTCAATAAAGCAATGTCCCTAGTTGAGCTTGGTGCCAGAGGTCATCGCCATAGAAACATCATCATGTCATAGACACTATCTCTCCAGGAGTTCATATATTTCTTTTATTAAATGATCAGGGAGTCTTCCAAGTCTCAACCGTAGCAATAGCCATGTAACTTTTATGTTCCAGTTTAGGTTTCTCGGACTTACAGACTGTGCCTACTTGGTGCGCATATTTAGTCGGTATCTATTTTGAGGCCATTCATATCACACACCAACTTAGGCCTGACACTAAAATATACAGTTATGAATGCCTCGCCCCCCACCCCCCAAAAAAGAAGTATATAAACTTATTGGAACCTAAGTCACTTCAATCACCCCCACTTACTAAGTTTCTCTCCGGAAAGCGCATTTAAAAAAATCATCAGCTCGTTCAGATCTAGGTAGATCTCCACAACCAATCACAGCAAAGATATCTGACCAAGGACATGCTCTATTCATTATGCCACTCCAGAAAACTAACTATTCTATCCTCGATAATTGATTCAAGTACCTTGCAGACTAGGGATGTGAGGCTTACAGGTCTGTAGTTTTCAACCTTCCCTCTTTTGTCTTTCTTGAAAATGTGAACTACATTTGATCTCTTCCGGTCTTCTGGAATTTCACTTTGTGAACCTGATCTACAAAATATTATACTAAGTGGAATTGTCAGTTCATTTTTTGCTTCACGCAGTAGCCTAGCATACATTTCATTAGGTCCTCCTGCCTTGTTTGGCTTTATTTTCCTAATATGATTGAGAGCAACATCACTATCAATCAAGTCAACATTATTTATCCTATCCCCTGTCATTGACCCATAATCTACGGTTGCCAGATTGGTTATATCTTCCACTGTAAATGATGATTTAAACTGCTTCCTCAGCTCCTCAATCATCTCAACATCCTCACTTAATACAGTGCCATTCACCTTCAGTGGACCCACTGTGCTAGAAGCTTTACTCAGCTTGTAAAAGCTAAAGAACTTTTTGCCATCTCCATTACAGTTTCTAGCCAAGTCCAATTCTTTTGTTCGCTTTTCCGCTCTGGTTTTTGAAAAAGACCAGAGCGGAAACCGTTCTGGTTTTCGTTCAAAATACGAATTTGCATTCATACGCATTTACCGTTGTCACCTCCTTCAGACCGATGAGGAGCCTCTGCAGGCTGGGGTAGAACCGGACCCTGTAGGGAAGCGAAAATATGGATCGTGCCCCGTCCTAGTCTACCTCTGGCGGTGCTGGTCGTTCGGAAGCTGATGTAGCTGTTGACCCCATCGCGGGCGACTCAGCACAAGGCGTCCGTCCTGAACCTGGTGCCACAAGTGATACCAGCGCACTGTTAACAAAGGTGAAGGATATCGACTCGCGCGTAAAACGGAACGGGTCAAAACTCGACCAGACCATTAAGATTCTTCTAAGCATAAGTATGAATGGCAGGAAGAAGGGACAAAGTGAAGAGACTAGAGGTTCTGAAACCGCGAGAACGCTGCTGCGATCTGGCAGAAGCGTCGCCGCTCTGGAAGTGGCAACTGGCCACCATCTTACCGCTTCTCCATAAGTTGGCCTGCTATACTGCTCTATCTGCGTACCTGTGTCCTGCTCTGCGGCCGATACAAACACGAGAGGGGTCTTCAAATATGACTTCGGTTTGGGGGACACCTTCAAGGAGGGGCAAGTGCTGCCAAAGCAGTTCCGACTACTGAGAGTCTCGGTCAAGAACCACTTCTGTGGCCTGCATCGCCAGAAGGCTGTGACCGCCAAGCAAACAGCAGAACAATTGGCGAAAGGCCGGTTTGCGACAAACAAGGATGCTGCGCGCCACGTTCTTCGAACAGGGTATTACGTGCTAAAGCGCTCTCTGTCGCGGGCATCGTTTGAGGACTTGGTCGTTCTGCAGCACCAAAACGGCACGCAAGAGGGCAGCCTCAACCACTCCAGCATGTTTGTACCGACCATGCGCTTGCAGTTCTCCTCTACCATGAGCAGCACGCTACAGAAGTTTATCGCACGCCAGCCCTGCATCTCGATGTGCGCAGACAAGGTTACTGTGGCGAAGCGGACTGTCGACATCACCGCCGTGGTGGCTGTCGTCACCGAAGCGCCGGCGGACAGCATGATACAGTCGTTTGTTATCGCTGCACCAGTGGTTCAAGATCACAGTGGCAATGGACTAGCAGAAGAACTGTGTCGGTCCCTGGCGAACGTGGGTGGAACTCACCCTGACAAGCTGGCAGCAGTGTGCATGGATGGCCAATACCAACACAACAAAGTGCCAGAAAAGTTGCTCCATAAAATGAGTGCCAGCGATCCCCGCTTCCAGACAGCTCTATCTGTTGTAGTGCTCTGGGACGGCGCTCATTTGCTAAACTTGGCGGAAGACGACGCGCGGCGTTCCGACAGGTGCGAATGGGTAGGCCAGGCCATCTCGTCCATGACCAGAATCACCAAGCGCTACACCACCGATAAGGGCTTGGAAACCCTGCTGAGCGCCGGAGAAGAGCGTGGCGAGACGGTACTGCGACCCAAGCTCTGGTCTGGCACGCGGTTCGCGCCATATGCCTCAAAACTTTGCAAGTGTTCCTCTGGAGTGCGGATACGATGGTGGATGTCCTGCAGCAGCGGATCAGAACATGAGAGGCGGATGACAGTGAACAGCGAGATCTCCGACTGCTGCGAGGTTAGTTCAAAATATGAATATTCCGAGGTGTTGCACGAGTCTAGACACATGGACATTCGCAATATCCAGACACTATTTTTTTATAAGTTCTCATGTGACAAATGACTGGTGATTAACATACTGTTATTCTGATAATTCCGAATTCCGAATTCCGAATCACAATTCCAAAGTGTGCCGCAGATCAGCTGTCTTCCAATAAGTGTTCCCGGACGTGTGCGTGGGTGCGTACAAGAAAGTGACCAAGCTTGCGTCGGGGTTTGGAAGTTTTTTGCTAGTTAGTTCTTGCGAATAGCAGTCAAAAATGTCATCCATGTTCTTTTGGTCCAGTCTAAACAGAATATCTGTGAATATTTGAAGAAGCTAACGTTCCAGTTAAATGTACGCGAGCAGTTCTTCTTTGTGCCCAGTTGCCTATCAAGCCGTGTATTGATCCGATCCGAGGCATGCCGAGTAATAGTAATGAACAGTTATTTGTTATTTAACAACGCTTTCAACTGCTATAGTTGATCGTGTATTGATCCGATATTGATATTGAACCGTGTATTGATCCGATCCGACTCCTATATTTCGCGTCGGCATTTGCAATGCCGTGTCCGCGCTGCGAGGGGAGAAGCTCATTGGTCAGCTGCGCGGCTCGAATCCATGACCTCTGCCGTATGAGACAGACGCGTTTACCAATTGAGCTACTCCTGTCATCGAGCCGGGCTGATGAAGCCAATCAGTTACGACGGCCTGCTTTCGGGGGAAGGAAAGCTCAGTTGGTTAGAGCATCTGTCTCACATAACAAGGGTTCTAGCCGCTCTGTCGACCAATAGGCTTCTCCACTCGCGGGCACGGCGTTATAGTTGCCGACGCGAAATAACCATAGCAGCTGAAAGCGTCGCTAAATGACACGATAATAATAATTACTATTATTACCGCCTGTTTGCTCCGCTGCCGACTGGTTAGCAGGGTGGGAAGTAAGGCACTTCTTAAGAGATTTCATCTCTTAAAACATTTTTGCACTCCGGATTCATACTAGATAGAATGGGCTCCATATGTACTCCGATACAAACATGCAGAAGGAACAAAAAATACCACTAAAATAATAATACAAGATTGAAAAAAAAAACATATCGCCAAACATGTTATTCTACTTACGATTGCCAAATAAACTCGGCACTTTTCGTACCATCAAGCACACAGACAACACCCAAACACACACCACACCACAATCAGCGGAAATGCCGACGACAACGCGACAAACCTCACGCCTGCGCACTGAACAGTGGCCTCCGGTCGCTACGAATTCTGCCGATGGGTCTCCAGAAACCTGCTTTCGAGCCACCCTATAGTGGGAAAAACTGACCGAATGGGGACAGGATGCACCTAATAATTCCCTGAACATTTCATGAATGCACAAATAATGCTTGAATGCATGCATATCTATAATATCTGCAGTCAATGTGCACTGAAGAGGCCCAGCCCCCATTTTGAAAGAAAAACATTCACGCTTCAAAATGTGGTAAGTGAAAACAAGATTTTCCAGACAAAAGCAAAGTAATCAGTTTTGTTCATTACTACGCTTGTCGGCAAAACATCGCAGCAATTAATAATATCATGTCCTGCTCCTTGAATTATCTGAAGATATCCCGTAAGATATCACACACAGCACAAGCTTACAGCTTTGGTTTATCCAAATCAATAACTCGAATTACCGCGAAGATATTTGATATAGGTAAGTAGGTAGGTACCTACATAGTCAGATAATACAACCTCTCATACCTGGAGCCAAACACGCAGTCAATTCCATCCGCATAGCAGCGAAGAGCTTTAAAGAAAATCCTTCGTTGAATAAAAAATAACTACGCTCCGCTAACCAAATATAGGAATTCACCGTTACTAGCCCGACCGCGTAGGATTACGTCCGTTCTTGGATGCAATTAATTCACCACTCTCCATTTCCAACTCCGGCCTGAGCTATTTAAATCATTGCCACGAAAAGCCATGGATAATGCATTCCTTCTTGCTTCCTTGAAGAATGATATGTTCTGCATCAAATGGGATGGATAAAACCGTTCATATTTATATTATTAAGCAGTCAGGAGCGATATACATAAAAGATATCGGAAGGATTTTCTCCATGAAAATTGCCTGAATGGTACCAAAACGTTCCTAAAACCTGCTAACACTGCTCCAAAATGAAGATCCATAGAACCAGAGATTTCACATTCTTTCGATTTCATGACTTATATTGTTTCCGAATTTCATCAACAAGCGGGAATAGTTGTATTCATGCCACTCCGACCGCAAGGTTTCCCCACTCCGGACAAATGCAGATTTACGTGTGTTGACCTAATCATCCACACTCTTATAAGCCTCATTCTAATCCAATGATTAATTTCTTCCCATAATCCTGATTATTAATTGAGAGAAAAGTTCCCCGTAATTCTCTTGGCAGTTTTCTTTAACTTATTTTCTTTTCTTTTTTTGGTATTTCATAGCAAGCATGGTGCGAAATGAGACGCTAATTTCCGCTAGTCCGTGACGATAGTCTGTTTTACAGCGGCAATTTCCCCGCCTATCTAGTCGCTTTTCATCCTTCCAAGTCATTCCTTGCTTCAACTAAACATTCCAGATATGAACTAAAAAGTGCATGGAAATACATTTAATATTAATAAGAATTGACTTCAATTTGTCAGGTTTCTCATTTGAAAAAAAAAAAATTTCATGGTCGAGAGAATAAAAGATTTTAGACAGATTATCTTCATTGCTCAGGAAGTTGCATCATTGCTCAGGAAGTTGCCTTATAAGTCATTCACGTAACGTGAATGACTTCAGACTACGATGTGTGGTGGACCCCATCTGGTTGTCTGTGGGACACTAGGATAGGAACCTAACAAATGACTTGAAGGCGTTGTATTCTTGAAAAAGAAGAATTATCGGGCTGTTTTACGACGCATTCAACCGCAAGGTTGTATAGCGTCGCCAACCTATCACACCGATTGGTCGTGGGTGGACTCTGCAAATGCAGCCGGCCGCGAGATTCGAGTCCCACGGTCCACCATCTAAGCTACCGAGGCCCCCGGGTTTTTATTCTTCATTCCAGGAAACATCACTGCATTTATCAATATGTATACACCTCGTTATTTATAAAATGTATATACTCCGTTAATTGGTGCTTGAATATACAGCACCAATAATTTTGCAAACTGTGAAATTATACACCCCATAACATAGTGCTTCTCAAGATTATACACTCCATACTTTGGCAAGCAAAAATAAATTATGTACTCTGAATCCAAGACCGAGAAGTGAAAATCAAACACTGGACTAGTGTGGTTGGCCCAGGTAAGACAGCTTTTGAAACGTCATTGCATCAGGCTATCATCAGAAATTAACCACAATTGGAGAGATTCAAACAAGTCATGTTGCAACCATATATACACACAGTTGACTGGAGCTCCTCAAAGTATAGTTTTCAGACCTCTAGCCATAACAGAATCCTTAACCCATGGTCATTTTATCTAGAACTGGCAGACACGAGCGGCCGATAGCGGCATCCGAACCAACACACACGAATCAGATGCCAAGTAACTCCTGACTATTTAGCAAGACCCAATAGGTAGCCGCCCAATAGGACGGCTCTAATGGCAAGAGGCATGCTACTATGGCGACCATACCGACCCAGCCGCCACAACAAGGCAGACTCAGACCGATTCGCGCCTCAATGCCCTACTGACTGCTGCCCCTCACCAGTACAGCACCGCTCCATTAACCGTAGTTCCTCGGTAGGACAGCCCTCACCAGGACAGCACCACTCCACTAACCGTAGTTCCTCAGTAGGACATCCCTACTGACCGCTCCACTAACCGTAGTACCTCAGTAGGACAGCCCTACTGACCGCGACACCTCACCAGGACAGCACCGCTCCACTAACCGTAGTTCTTCAGTAGGATAGCCCTACTGACCGCGGCGTGACGCTAGGCGAGGCCCTTTTGACCGCAGCATGTCACTGGGGTGGGCATGCCAACGACTGTGTCTCACCCAGCCGAGGTCAGCAGTCCGCAGTTGTTCTCGGGGTTGGCGCGCGTCTTGGCGTGGCAGAGCAGACCAACGGCGTCCTGTTGCGCCTGGATGCGCGACGGTACGAAGTCACCATTCCGCATGTAGTCGCTGTTGTCGATGCTGTCGCAAGGAAACGGTCGGTGCAGTTAGGTTGGTACAGGCCCGACTCCACTCCGGTTTTTTTGTACCATGTGTGCTGACCAGACTTTGTGGTAACTTGGAAGCCTTTGTGATCTACTAGCACACATGTGCCACACAATAACCATGCCACTCTAAGAAAGAAAATCCATGAAGTGAAATTCAGCAAGGAAGAGACTGCGGCAAAATGCGTTCGGTATGCATGCATGTTAAAAGTGGAAAGCCCAAAAGCATAAGCTGTGCCAAGGTCAGGATAGGTACATTCCCAATAGACAAATCAGAATGAACACTGCCAGGCACCCTCCATGGCTAACAGTGGAAGTGGAACAATTGCTTGTGTTGAAGCAGACATCAGAAAAAACACTGTAGCTCTAAGACTTCCATGGAATAAGCAGTACAGCTAGAAAGAACCATTTGAAGTGCACTGGGACATATATAAGACTGGCTAAAATTACCTCACTCCTCTTTGGACTGAGACTGTGAATTGGAAAATGCTGTAGGGTGTCCCAGTTTGGGCTAACTTCATTTTCTTGTTTGCTCTACCCATTAGTAAAAGAAAACTTCAGGAAAATTAAGAACCAAAAAATTGCAATTTTCCGAACATAATATGCTTGATTTTTTTTGGGATAAAGATTTTGGGGTCCAGGTAGATTTTGCCTTCCTTTTCTGATCCCAAATCCTTTGGTTGGTTATTTTGGTCTAACCCGTCCCGTCTCCAGGGTGGGGTCTTCAACCGCCCCCTCGGGTTTTTGGTGGATAGTGCTTCACTATCAGTGTTGGAAAAAAACTGGCATTTGTTGGTGCCATGAATACCAATACATTTTGTACTCCAGGAGTATGACTAGACTAAATAAAATATTTTGTACTCCAGAAGGGAAAAGGAAGAAAAACATTGTTTAGTCAAGTGCCACCACCCAAAGTCCATACCTGAAAACAACTAGCAGTTTGAGCAGTTCCTATGTGCCTACCCATGAACAGCCACGATACAGCTTCGAAAGGCAGTACTTCTGTTAGTAAGCACACTGTCGACGTTGCGCTAAAAACGTCTCCACACAATGGTGGCAGATGACATCATGTGAGAAGACGCTGTACTTGTGTCAATTTAGTAGATATTTGATTCAATATTTATTCAATATTGATTCAATATTTATCAATATGGTTGGTGATTGGTTTTACGAGACATTGACCGTTGAGTCATGTAGTGTCGCCAATCTCTCACGCCGATTGGTCGCGGGCGAAGAGCTAGCGACAGGTGAGACTCGAACCCACAACCTTTCGATTGTGAGACGAGCAACTTATCCCTAGACTACTCGTCCCCTATTTATAAATATTTATTCTCATATATTATACATTTATATTAATCAATATTTATTCAATATTTATAATTGGATATTTGTGTTGGAGTTCTTGCCAATAAGTACCAGAAATGCATAGTTGGCAAATCTGGGGGTACTTTGTATTGCCGGAATAAATACTTCAAGCATCATTTGGCCATTAAGATGCTTTGAATGTGCAATTGAAGGTCATTTTGTAAGTTTACTTTTTAAACACAATGAGCCCATTCAATGCAAAAAAATCACTTGAAATTTCCTCAGTGGCTCTGTAGCAAGCAATTTCTCCGAGGTAATGACACCAAGAAACCAATGCCATTTGTGAACTTATGAATGATTATCATTTTTTTTTGGGAGGGGGAGGGAAAATGTGCAAAGATAAATAATGTGCCCTGAAACATAACTACATTTAGTATTGTTATTATAAGAAAATAATATTAACAATATTGTCAAGCAATGCACTCGTTGCAATTGGCAAACAGGTCGAAAATTCAAATTTCTGCAGGTACAAAAACTATTTTAAAACAACTAAAAGCTGTTCCAAGTTCAAACTGTCCTCAGTGGGTCCAAAATTCAGGATCAGCGCCGATGGGTCATGCACCACTGAGCTGTACATCAAGCCCATGACAGTGTCTGTCATCCTCCACAACTCAGCACATCCCATTAACATGAAAACCTCAGTGCTCCATTCATAAATAAGAAGAGCTACCCAGATTTTCTCTGGGTTAAGGGTTAAGGTTGTATCGATTAAGTGTTTGTTGAAGGATGATCCCGGTGGTGTGGTCCGCCCAAGATGAGTGAGAACCATTCATCCTGAGCTCTGCCAGGAGATATGCTATTGGTGTATTCACATCACATGATGCCTATTTATCATAAATATTTGTTTGTGAAATTTCGGAATACATCACCCACCTACTCTCAGGCAATATCTATACACTTTGCAGATATCATGGGTATATTTTTTAGTATTTTGGCTACTGAGGGCTGCGGCGAGGGCAGCGACTGGCGTGTGCGACTGGGCAGCGTGTGAGGTCGTGTGGCGAGGGCAGCGACCGGCGTGTGCGACTGGGCAGCGTGTGAGGTAGTGCGGCGAGGGCAGCGATTGGGTGGGGGAGCGTTCGTGTGCGACTGGGCAGCGTGTGAGGTGTGTGGCGAGGGCAGCGACTTGCGTGTGCGACTGGGCAGCGTGTGAGGTAGTGCGGCGAGGGCAGCGATTGGCGTGTGCGACTGGGCAGCGTGAGCGGGGGGCGAGGCGTGTGCGACTGGGCAGCGTGTGAGGGGCATGCGGCAGCACTGGCGTGTGCGACTGGGCAGCGTGTGAGGTAGTGCGGCGAGGGCAGCGATTGGCGTGTGCGACTGGGCAGCGTGTGAGGTAGTGCGGCGAGGGCAGCGACTGGCGTGTGCGACTGGGCAGCGTGTGAGGTAGTGTGGCGAGGGCAGCGACTGGCGTGTGCGACTGGGCAGCGTGTGAGGTAGTGCGGCGAGGGCAGCGACTGGCGTGTGCGACTGGGCAGCGTGTGAGGTAGTGCGGCGAGGGCAGCGATTGGCGTGTGCGACTGGGCAGCGTGTGAGGTAGTGCGGCGATTGGCGTGTGCGACTGGGCGGCGTGTTGGAGTGCGGGGGGCAGCGATGGCGTGTGCGACTGGGCAGCGTGTGGTAGGTAGTGCGGCGAGGGCAGCGACTTGCGTGTGCGACTGGGCAGCGTGTGAGGTAGTGCGGCGAGGGCAGCGATTGGCGTGTGCGACTGGGCAGCGTGTGAGGTAGTGCGGCGTTGGGTGGTGAGCGGCGTGTTGGACTGGGCAGCGTGTGAGGTAGTGCGGCGAGGGCAGCGACTTGCGTGTGCGACTGGGCAGCGTGTGAGGTAGTGCGGCGAGGGCAGCGATTGGCGTGTGCGACTGGGCAGCGTGTGAGGTAGTGCGGCGAGGGCAGCGATTGGCGTGTGCGACTGGGCAGCGTGTGAGGTAGTGCGGCGAGGGCAGCGACTTGGCGTGTGCGACTGGGCAGCGTGTGAGGTAGTGCGGCGTTGGGTGGTGAGCGGCGTGTTGGACTGGGCGACGTGTCCAACACGCCGGTTTTCCTCTCAGAGGTTAGGTTTTCTGTGGTATATACGCCCCATTAATGCGATGACATATGTTGTAAAACCATGATGGATGGGATGTACGTCATGGCAATAGATTATGTGTCGCATCTAGTAGCCTTCGTCAGTTTCGCCTTTAAAAACTTGATATGATTGACGCTGTTATGGGCGCTGCATGACCTCTGCAGTCGATGCGCCCCTAAACCCCAATAACTAACTAACTACTGAGGGCATTTTCCACTAGGTTGCATTCCTTGGCACAATTGCACCTATTCATGACTTAGCTTGCTGACATATTGCTGACTTAGCAGTTAGCTAGGTGTACATATATGTTTGTATGGTACATACAGCATGAAATGCTAACATTTATTTTTAATCCCATTAAAGCAGTACTACCTGGTTATGGATAGGGATGCACCGGATAGTTAATTCTGATATCCGGCAGAATAGTATATCCGGCCAGATCGTTAGTAATATCCGGTCCGGATAATCCGGCCGGATACTGAACCTTTTAGGTTCCCACCATTCCACCTCTTTTCCTCATGTGTATGCATTAAAAATGCAGGTGATTGCAGGCCCCCAAAAACCCCTCTTCATTAAGCAAGCAAGTAATGGCATGCTTTATCCCAAACTGGCGGATCCAGTGGGGCAAAATGGGCATTTGCCCCCCAAAACGAAAATGGTGCGGTAAAACCACGTTTTCGCCCTCCACCCCCTTAAACGGCGGCAAACTGAAATTTTGCCGCATTGCAGACAGGCCAACATCGCTCCCCCCGTCCCCCGTGGACACGACAAATACCAAACCAACAATTACTTCCCTCCCCGCCGGGCCGACCCACCCCCAACCCGGTCGCCGACAAACACCATGCAACATTGCTCTCTCCCCCAGATCGACGACACAGCACCACGCCAACATCGCTCCCTACACCCCCCATCGGCCGACAAGTGCTGGTTAATTTTTGCGCCCCCCCCCAAAAAAAAAAACTGGAGCGCCCCAGGTCCCAAACCTCAGCTCAGTATAGAGGATTTTTATTTGCCGGCGGTTGGCATTTCGCTCACATCCGAAGTCCGTCCGCCCCTGACGCCAGGCGTCAGGGGCGTCCCTCTCCACAATTGTTTCAGGTTTAATCTTCTACGTAGTTGGCCTGCGGCTTAGGTGGCATGGCAGGGCACTCGCGTTCCCTATTCGTTTGGGCTATATTCAAGCTGTGCGACGACCGCGATACCTATGCAGAATGCAAAATCTGCAAAAGACTTATCAAGAGAGGCCACGAAAGCGCGGGACAGAAAACCTTCAGCACGACTCCGCTCCACAATCACGCGAAAATGAAACATCCGGACGAGTACGAAACGGCGAAACAAGCGAATCGCGAACGTTTTGCGTCTGTCTCAACCTTTAGAGAGGAAGGTACGCCAAAAGATCGGAAGATTTCCGCTATTAAGAAGCAGCTATCGATCCAAGAATCATTTAAGTCAAGGAAGATCTGGGACATTAACGACAGCCGCGCCAAGGACATTAACAGGGCAGTGCTGATAATGATGGCCGTGGACAACCAGCCGTTCTCAATCGTAGAAGACGACGGCTTCGTCGACGTCGTCGCCAAACTTCAGCCGCGGTATCTCCTGCCCAGCCGGCGCTACTTTTCCGATGCCATGCTGCCGAGGCTGTACGATGAAGTGAAGGGCGAGGTTCTGTCTGAGCTAGAGAGCTGTGACGGCAGCTACGTCTCCTTCACGTCAGACATCTGGACATGCTCATCGTCGCAGGAAACGTTCGTCAGCCTTTTTGGCCACTGGATCAAGAACAATTTCCAGCGTCGAGACGTCCTGAAAGCGGCCCACTTTCCGGCATCACACAGTGGCACCAATATCTCGGAGATGCTGACGAAGATGTGGGACGAGTGAAACATAGTCAGAAGTCGGCGGCATCTACTGATCCGTGACGGGGCCTCTAACATGACTCTGGGTTGCGAGCTGGCCGATATTCCGGCCGTGCACTGCATTATCTACCGTCTTCAGTTGATGGTTAGCGACGCCATCTGGTCGCAGCCGGCTGTGAATGGGCTCCTGACCAAGTGTCGGAGGCTGGCGACTCACTTCGGCCACTCGTCAGTGCCCTGTACTACCCTCAAGGAGCTCCAGCGAGCTAAAGACCTGCAACCGCGACTTCTGGTGCAGGACGTTCCGACGTGGTGGAACAGCTCGTACTTGATGGTGCAGAGACTGGTGGAGCTGAAGCGGCCAGTTCTTCTCTACCTGGCAGACCACGAAGATCTGCCGCAGATGACTGCGAGCGATTGGCAGCTGTGCGGAAGCCTCCTGCACGTGCTGAAACCATTCTTCGATCTCACGAAGGAGATGAGGTCGGACAACGCCACGTTGTCCAGCGTCATTCCCAACATCACCTGCCTGGAGCTATACCTGACAAGGATTGATCAGAAGGCGGCCAGCACCAAAAGACCCCCTTTTCCGCTCTTGGCCCCCCCCTTCCTAACCCAACCGCTGACACCTCAAAGGGGTGAATATCCTTATGGAGAAACACTATGTGACTGCCGCAGGGATCGACCCCAGATACAAGCTCAACTTTTTCAAGAAGTCTGAAGAAAAGGACAACGCCAAGACGCTGCTCCTCAGCGAGGTTCTTCAGCTGCTGGGGGCGCAGGACGAAGAAGTTGCTGCCACTGTCAGCAAATGCGCCGACAGCCCCGCGTCTAGCACAGGGTCAAGTGGTGAGGAAGACCTATTCGGCAGCTGCTTGACACAGATGGTGAGCCAGGGCCAGGCACCAGCTGCGAAGCAACAACGCCGTGGCGGCCAGGGTGACCTGAAGACTGCAGCGGAAGAAGTGCAGAACTTCTTCACGGTCCCCCTCTCACCTCGCAAGACGGACCCAGTCCAGTGGTGGGGCGAAACAGGGCGAGCAAGTTCGTTCCCTCGCCTGCGCGCTCTATCGCGTAACTCCTGTCCGCCCCGTCGTCCTCCGTGTTCTCCGAGAGAATGTTCTCGGGGTACGAGAACATTCTCTCGGAGTACGAGAACATACGAGTCGGGGACCAGCTCCTGTTTCTTCACCACAATGCGAAGCATTTCTGAACCAGGTCGTGTTTTGATTGACGTCACTCAGTGTAACTCAGCGTCACAGCGTCACTGAATGCTAAGTACGCACTTACAATCTTCGAAGGGACAATAAATATCATACGCTTGGTCGTCTTTCATCGTCTGCTTGTTGTGTTAGGGGACACCCAAGTGGTGAACACTAACTGGAAATCGTCGCAAGCAATGGAAAATATCCGGTATCCGGCCGGAGAGCAAGAAATATCCGCCCGGATAACGAATAGTTGTAAATTCGTGATATCCGGCCGGATACCCGGCCAGATAGTCTATCCGGTGCATCCCTAGTTATGGACAACTCATTTTTTTAGTGCAGCAAAGTTTGTTACATGCCTTAGTTTGCCAAGATGTTTATGCATACAAAAATGCTAACATTAGTTTTCAGTCCCACTAAAACAAGGTTAATTGTCAGCAAGTGCATAGCTATTTTTTGGAATCCAGCTAAAAAATTCGTACTCCAGCTAACAATTTTGTACTCCACTACCAAGAAAAAAATATGGAAATCCTACACTGCCCACTGAAGTTTGTTAGTTACTTATTTGGGCTTTAGGGCGCATCATGCTCGCATGCTCACCGAAGTATAGGAGGTTAAGGAATGATGTGACTGAAAAGTACAAAATTATTAAAGGGCTAGATCAGGTCAATCTGAATGATCCTCTTCTATTCAGCCTATAGGGATCATCAAACATCATCCATGTTGGATGGTTCTTGGTTTTACGACACATCGACAGTTGAGTCATGTAGTGTCACCAATCTCTCACGCCGATTGGTCGCGGGCGAAGAGTAGCGATAGGCGAGACTCGAACCCACAACCTTTTGATCGTGAGACGAGCAACTTACCCCAGACCAATCGACCCCCAGCAATCCATGTTAGTCAAATCAAGGTGTAGGACAGTAAAGCTACAACAGGTCTTCAGGCAAAGGGGTTGTTGCTCAGTATAATAGACTGCCTGCTGGTGCCGTGGGGGTCCCTCATTAACTGTATTTAAAAGTTGGCTGGACAAAAATCTTTAGGCTGGATATTGTCTACTGTTCTAATTAGTAGTGCATGACATGATATTTTTGATAAGTTAGTATGCATGGTCCAGGCCCCTTTAAGCAGTCAATGGTGGAGTTTGAAAATTATTGGTAGGACACTTTGATCCATATGTATGTTATGCAAGATCTAGTAAATAGGGCTTGATAGGTATGGTAAGCATGGATGGCTGTGTTGGACATGGGTGGATAGGTAAGGATGGATGGCTGTGTGAGATGTTGGTAGATTATTTCTTGGGAATTTGTGAAGTGATGTTGATTAGTGGCTTTTTTTCATGATTATGGTATCGTCCCATTACAGTGTGTGTCATTGTGGTTTTAGGGCGCATCGACCATGGTTGGTCATTTAGCGCCCACGTCCCATTACAGACTTAACCTAGATGGGTCATTGTGGCTCTTATATAGTCTGAATGTTTTATGACTTTATAACTGAAGGGGCTTGGGTTTTGGTAATGTAGCAAAACATTATGGAAAAGAGAGAACTAAGTAACATAACCTAGCCTAGAGGCTGGAAGCTGCTAGAAATGGCAAGATGCTAGAGGAAAAATCTTGTTTTAAAAAAATGGAAAATGTTCCCACTACCCTCGTGTAAAAATACAAATTAAAAAGCCTAACCAAACATAGCCTAATTTGATTTGGAAGAAATTAAATAATTTGTTTCGTGAAAAATCTCACCAAAAATGTGGAAATCTTCTAACCATAAAGGACAAGTTTAGCCTAACCTAACAAAACGTAACCACTTTGTTTGCTTCATGGTGGTAAGATATGTGTAAAACTTGCATTGTGGATACCTTAAGGTGCAATAATACTAGTGAATGGAAGGGATTTACTCAGAAACCAGGGGTGTCACTTTGCATGCACTATTCCAGAATACCTGTGTCCACCCTCTGCTCAGCAGGTATTTTTGCAGCTGAATTCAGACCATTGTTATTCAAATTATTGACAATCTTTTCCTGTGGAGTGTCACCCTTATCACTCTTTCATTTCAGCACAATGGGCATGCTGTGATGATTGCCTGTATTGTATGGCTGATGGAATACCTTATCATTACCACAAAAGGAGTCAACAGCTTCTGATCAAAGGTTAATCAGTAAAATGCTGAAGTTTAAACAGTGCATATCTTGTTCATATTTAGTTTCTGAAGAAACAGTTGGTGCTGATGCTAGGAAAGCTTGAACAAGTCAATTCCATGCTATTTTCTCATGTGTGCTCATGGGCTTCTATGGAAAAAACTGGATAATTACCCTAGTTGTCTTCAAGAAAACTACTCTTCATTTACACTTCTCAATATTTTATTTTTCATTGCACTTCGTTTTTTATATCCTTAGTGTTGGGGCACCAGGTGTGTCTTTTCCTCCATGGGTTGGCAGACCTTCTTTTGTACTACCTGGTGGACTTGATGCACCTCTGGTTGTATGCTAGATGAGGGCCTTGCACTTCTAGCTTTGGAAAGGACAATAACAATATGCAGGTGCCATATCAGTGTATGATTTCCATATTTTTTTCTTGGTAGTGGAGTACAAAATTTTTAGCTAAGTACGAATTATTTAGCTGGATTCCAAAAATAAATATGCACTTGGTGACGATTAGCCTTGTTTTAGTGGGACTGAAAACCAATGTTAGCATTTTTATGCATAAACATCTTGGCAAACTAAGCCATGTCAAAAACTTTGCTGAAAGAAAAAAATGAGTTGTCCATAACCAGGTAGTATTGCCTTAATGGAATTCAAAATAAATGTTAGCATTTCATGCTGCATGTACCATACGAATATATATGTACATATAGCTAACTGCGAAGTCAGCAATATGTCAGCAAGCTAAGTCATGAATAGGTGCAATTGTGCCAAGGAATGCAACCTAGTGGGAAATGCCCTCAGTAGCCAAAGTACTCAAAAAATATACCCATAATATCTGCAGTGTATAGGTATTGCCTCAGTGTAGGTGGGTGATGTATTCCCAAAGTTCACAAACAAATATTTATGAGAAATAGGCATGATGTGATGTGAATACACCAATAACATTTATCCTGGCAGAGCTCATGATGAATCACACTCACCCATCTTGGGCGGACTACACCACCGAGATCATCCTTCAACAAATTCCAAAGGACTAGTCTCACAATTAATGAGCCGAGTTCACCCGCGATTAATTTGAATTATTTGGGGGGCTTTAGGGCGCATCAACCATGTTGATCATATAGCAATTTGAATTATTGCTAACTTCCGTTGTTGTCAAAAATCTCAAGCACCCCAACATGCATTTCATGACCCGGTCAACCTTTGAGCCATTCCGAGTTTGTGCGTATGATTTGCCACCGACGCATAATACACAGCTTTGCCTCAGACCCCAAAATTGGCTGTGGTTAAATTATTAGCGAAGGATGAGGTTATAAGCCAACTTCATGAGCAATGGAAGAGAAAATGGTAACAAAAGTATACTTAATGGATGTCAACGAAGTTCACAAATGCACACCCGATGCCCGAGGCCGGCTCACAACGCACACCTGGCACAGCAAAAACCACATAACTATTGGATATGGATGGACTATTGTTTTGGAATATATGATGGTTTAATAAAAATTATACTAAAACAATCCGTCTAAAACAGCTTTATTCTCACCACCAAGAAACAGTTATTTTGCATGGAAAAGCTGAGAAAAAAAATTGAAAATGATTCTTATGAATATTAAAAGTTCCTTTATGTACATGTTTAGTTCATGTCTGGAATGTTTATTTGAAGCAAGGATCGAGTTAGGAGTATCTAGAGCTGCTAGACGGGAGTACAAATTGTCCCTGTAAAACCGCTCACAGGCGATTTTATTTTTCTTCTTAGATAGAGCTGGTCGGATTCGCTACCTCAGCCCTAGAAGTACAACTGATCATGGGGCGGGGAACAGGGAATGGGTCGGAGTAAATTTCGGAACATGTATTACGGACCCTTCACTGAATCTGATGAACCCAAAATGTGGTTATATTTCAAGGCGCATGTTTATCTTCGCACACATTTACAAAAAAAATGCGACAGTCATGCAAAAGTGCACAAATGACATTGGTTTCTTTGTGTAATACCCTCGGAGAACTTGCTTGCTCCGGGACGGATTTGAGGAAATTTGAAGTGATTTTCTTGCATTGAACGGGCTCATTGTGTCTAAAAAAGTTGTCCCTTTAACAAAACGACCTTCGATTGCGCATTCAAAGCATTTACTGGTGAAACCAGGCTTCAAATATATACTCAGGTGACACAAAGTACTCCCAGATTTGCCAACTAGGGATTTATGTTGCTTCTTGGCGAGTACTCCAGAGCAAGGCTATAGAACACCTCCAGGCTCCAGTGTATATTCATCAGTTTCCAAAGAGTAATATGAAATAGATGTTCATTAATCTAAATATGTCATATATCAGATTAAATATTGATAAATATTGAACCAATATTGAATAAATATTGAATCAATATTGAATTAATAATGAATTAATTATTGACTTTATTGACACAAATATAGTCTTTTCACATATGAAGCACCGGAAGTTGTGTGTAGGCGGTTTTAGCAAGGCTGTTTACGGATTTTACACCGATTTAACACTGACGAGCGTGCTCGTGCTCTGTACGCTTTGTACTGCCTTTTGTGTGTGTGTGATTGTGGTTTTAGGGCACATCGACCATGGTTGGTCATTTAGTGCCCATGTACTGCCTTTCAAGGATGTGTAGTGACGTTGACTGGTTGGCTCGCTGGGGTCGCGGAAACTGCTAGTTGTTGGCAGGTATGGACTTTGAGTGGTAGCACTCAACCAAAAAATGTTGTTCCTCATTTTCCCTTCTGGAGTACAAAATATTTAATTTAGTCTAATCATAATCCTGGAGTACAAAATGTATTGGTATGCATGACACCAACAAACTCCAGTTTTTCCAACACTTTGCCATATTTCCAGAAATGAAGTCCTGAGCCAATGTTACCATTCCCAAGTTAACAATTTACAGGTCAGATCTACATCCTTCGTGTCAAATGCTATTATAAGTGCATAGAAGACCATACAACAATTTGTGATGCATGCATGTTATTCTGTCATGTGATGCATGACCATGCATGTTATTCCCTCATTCTCCAACTAAAGATGGGAAAGGTGTGGGGCTGAACATGTGACTTTAATGGGGATGGATGCAATAAAGAAAAATGCAAAACTTATCAGTAAAAACCTAGCCAGGTCTTCCAAAGCATGATCAACAAAAAGTTCATGTTTGGTTGCCTGTATGGTATAACCTACTGATGTTTGGTATTCTAAATTACACTGATGTTAGGTCACCTAAAGCCCATTAACAATGCATCGCCTAAAACCTACTGATGCTGTATTGTGAAACATCATTGTCACAAAAGGATTTTGCATTATCTATTGTGCCAATGCTACATGGTGTGACATGAAAGAGAATATCTTACCTACATGTGATTTACCAAAGAAATGGTAGGTGAATATACTGCCAGGTAATATTCAACAAGTCTACTTGACATGTTTTTACAACCTGTGCTCAGGTGCTTCTATAGAAATAGGTACCAAAGGCCAAGGTAAAGGGCAAGCAACCTTTAGTTAACTTGCAGTCTGAGATTAATTGGTTTTCTGCCTGCACCAACTGCACCATCTACCAATGTATGACATCATAAAAAATGCCTGACATGAAACACTGATGTGTCTGATTGGTTCCTTACTTTCTGCCTGCACTGACTGCACTGTATAGATGGCTGCCAAACAAGGCTATGGACACAACACCACTACCTCACATGCAACAGTAAGAAATGTTTAGCAGTGTGCAAAAGAAAGGACCAGTCAAGGTCTTGTGTTTGCAGTATGACACTGTTAAACATGTGTTCAAAGTTGCTAATAGTTATGAAGTCATATAAAAAATGTCTTGCACCAATTGGTTCAAAGACAGTTTTCAGAACAGAAAATGCTAACAAAGCATATTCTGATCAGCAGCCTCTGGGACTCTGTAAGACATCTCTTAAAACTGACAATTTTCCACTACAGTGTGGCTCAAAAGCAGGTGCAGGTTTCTGGAGATGCATCAGCAGAATTTGTGGTGACCAGAGGCCACTGTTCAATGTGCAGGCTCCAGGTTTGGCACATTCTTGAAATTTCCTTTGGATGTGGTTCAGTGTGGTGTGTGTTCGGATGTTGTCTGGGTGCTTGATGGTATGAAAAGTGGCTAGTCTATTTGACAATAGTAAGTAGAATAACATGCTTGGTGGATGCTTCTTCAATCTTGTATTGATTTTTCAGTGGTATTTTTGTTCCTGCTGCATGTTTGTGTCAGAGTACATGTGAAGTCCATTCTATCCGGTATGAGCTTGGAGTACGAACATATCTCAAGAGATGAAATCTTTAAAGAAGTGCCTTAATTCCCACCCGCACCTCTAGTGGCCCAATATTGCAGACCGGAACTTACATAACTTGTCTGACCTAAATTTATAGAAACTGAAGAACCTCTTAGCATTCCCTGCAGAACATCCATGGGAAAATTTGACTTTCGCCAGTCTTTTAGATGCCAAACACACCTAACTTGACTTCCAGCTACCCTACATGTTTATAGATTTGCCTGTCAAAATATTATAGTTCCATAAATTCCTGCAATAACACCAGCAACAATACGTTTGGTTAGGCTATCATGCATTTTGAAAATAAAATAAAAATTGCATGCTTCCTTTTATGCTATATTACCTGACCACAAACCCTTTTTGGACGTTATTTTTCCTCCCAACTGAAAAGGATGCATTTGCAAAGAAATTAATGGTTACATCATGTTGAGCACATTCATAAGCATTGCAATGGCAAAAGAGATTTCAAGAAGTCAGAAAATACCCTAAACTTCAAATTCATAGGAAAAAGAAATTACATAAACTCAAAAATTGTCTTCAACGGAAAATCTACAAAAATAAGTGCTTAGTTAGGCGGCACCAACAGGAGCATGTAATGCAGGTACCTAGATCTAATATATCTAATCAGTACAAAGTGGGCATAGAAGTTGATGAATTCACTTAAAAGAAAACTAGCTTACCATATCATAGTACTCTCGAGAACCATATTTAATGCACAATCCGAACAGCCAAGGAACGAGCACTCAATCTCTGATTCAGCACAAAAATCTAACCAATAACTACAGTACGGCAGATCAACACCGGCCCTGCCAATATTTGTTGGCAGGCGGTGACGTCACCACGGGGCGAATTTGGGCCCAGCCAGTTGTAACGGCAGGAAGATATAGCAAATTTCCGAGCATATTCCTGACCGGCAAGTATATGAAAGAGATATATATATATATATATATAGGAGTTCCTGTTATCTCTAGTTATCTCGATCAATTATCAATATCAAACTGGTGTGTAGAAATACATACATATATATACATACATATATGCATTTATACATACAAATATATATATATATATATATATATATATTAGGGTGACAGCTATTTGGACCCAAATTTTTTTGTCTCGAAAAACGAAAAAGGCAGTTAATTTTCTGGTTCGTATTAGCCTAAAAACACCACATAAACAGTTTCATCTCGATCAAATGATTTTAAGGCGTGCCTCATCGCACTTGAATGTCAGACACCCCAGACATTTTTTTTAGGACCACCCATCCCTATTACCCCGGGTATGTGTTGGCTAAAATAGAGTCAGAACGTGTTCGTGCTCGTCGGATGTGCCCTGAACAATCGTATTGCAACCTTATTAATTATAATTATAGTTTAATATTGAACTATAATTATAGTTTGTTCCAATTTCCCAATATTAATGCCCTTTTTGGTCCTTTCGCAAATATGGCCGCTCCGGCAACGCGGAAGAAAACGTATATACCGGTCATCGGCCTCGCCGACGAGAGATTGATGAGTGGAGGTTAACCAAAGGGCCCTCGAGCTCATCCAGATCGATGAAGATAAAGTGTTCCTCATTGCGCAACGCGAGGAAGGCCGCCAAGGAAAAATGATAGGCGCCGATCGGCAGCTCGCCGAGTTCGAGCAGCGGCAGTTGAATCGCGCCTCACAGGCCAGCGATCGCAAGACTCGGAAAGCGCAGCGCATGGCCAAGATCGACACTGTTGAGCTCGAGTCTAGCTCCAGCCCCTGTCGAAACTCTACAACGTCCAGCGCTGAGGACGAGCCTCGTCCATCGACTTCCACCTCCTGCCCACCGCCGCCGAAGCGCCGCCGCGGCAGGGAGACTTTAATCTCGCCGACTGTCGCCGCTGCCCTAGACCGCACTCAAGTGACGGACCATCAGGCAGTGTACGTCTTATCGGCGGTGGCCGACACCTTCGGGCACGACGTATCCGATCTCACCATGAATCGGGAGTCCATCCGCCAATCCCGGCGGAACCACTGGAAGCAGGCCGTGCTGGACATCAAGGCGTCGTTTGCGCCGGACGTACCACTGGTTGTTCACTGGGACGGAAAACTGGTTCCCAACTCTACGACCGGCAGCAGGGGCAAGGTCGACAGTCTTCCGATTTTGGTCGCTGGGACCAGCGTCACCAAGCTGCTTTCCGCTCCCAAGCTCCAGATCGGCAGTGGACTGGCGATGGCAAACGCTGTCGTGGAGGCCCTGCACGATGGGGGCGCTGCAGACCCGGTCGTGGGTATGTGTTTCGACACTAAGGCCTCGAACACAGATCCGCAGTCAGGGGCATGTGTGCACATTGAGCAGCAGCTCGGTCGTGACCTGCTCAATGTCGCCTGCAGGCACCACATGCTCGAGCTCATCGCCGCGAAGGCCTACGGGGTTTGTCTCAACACCCCATCGTTCGGGCCTGAAAACCCGCTCTTCAAACGCTTCCAGGACAAGTCGGATTTCATCGATCAGGACCAGTACGAGGCCATGCCCGATGACCACCTCACGGAGGCCATCCAGGATTCCCGGGACAACCCCATCGCGGGTTGCAAGCTCCATCCGTCGCAGTTCCAGCCATGGGATGACTATCGCGAGCTCCTGGAGCTCTCCGTGATCGTGCTCGGCGGGATGCCGGCCAGAGGCATTCGATTCCGGCGGCCTGGGGATGGGCCTGCCGGAGGATCTCACCAAGCGGGCCGTCGTTGATCTCAAGGCCGACTTGTCGCAGAAGACCCTCGCGGACTTCGTGACTAAGTCGTCGCGAATGCTCTTCGTCACCCTGGGGATCGACGACGGCTTCCGACTCGACCGACCCGGCGGAGTAGCACGACCCTCGCTACGTCGCCGCAGCCCGCAAGGTCAACAGCATCCGGGTTCTAAACGACTTCGCCGAGCGTGGCGTCGCCCTAATGGAAGACTACAATTTGACCCTCACCAAGGACGAGGACCAGACGCAGTACATCCTGCAGGTGGCGGAGGCGCACCGGGGAAGATTACCCGACGCCAACAAGAGCACCGTCACCCAGCCTGACTGAGGCCAGGTGACCAGGACCAAGACCAGGACCAGGCCAGGATTAGCTTCGAAACTCATCGCAACGTTGGGTCCAGGAAGACCAATAAGACCCGCCTAATAGTGTATACTAGGGTGTGTCACGAAGGACTTTTTTTTGGAAATTGCACTTTGCTTAGTGAAATTATCGTGCAGATCACCTTTAAAAAAACCTGTGGTCGAAACCAAATCGAAATCAAACAATAAACAAAATATGCGACTGGTCGATAAAGAAACAAATTTGCCGGTCGCCCGGCGTTGAAGTCTCCAGTGATGGCGCTCCGTTGCGATTGGCATCTAACACCACGCGTCCGGCCACCGTCGGAGCGCCGCCGCGGCGCTGTGACGAAAAAGGCGGCAGTCGGTGCTGTGGATGACTGATGATTGGATTCTGGTGATGAAGCTCATTAATAAAACTCAATGAGTGTTTAGTGGGGTAAAAGGCTTTTGATAAGCACCAATCGCTTAATAAGTTGCCTGGATGTCTGACGCATGAAAGAAAGGTTCACTTTACGTCGCTTGTTCGTTCCATTTTCAATCAGTAGATCTATCGGCGTATAATGCTCATATTTTCACTTTTGAAAGCTTGAACATCTTCAAAATTCCTCGTCTGTTTACATCGAAGACCAATTAAATCATTCTGAGACACTTGATATCTTATTGTTATGACAAATAGACCAGGCGAAATCGGCATCATGCTCCGTTCCACTACAACCGAAGGAGACGGGCATACAGCGACGTCACCTTTTGTACGAGCGGCCACATTTCTTGTCCGAACTATCATTTTATAACTGTACTACTTGTCTACATGCTCGACAGAAAACCCGACATGAAATCCCTTTTGCTGCTGAGCACTGGCATTGCTGACCTGTGTTTCACCTTCGCCACAATGTAACCTCTTCACCAATTACCTTCAAAGACGCCTCGGTCACCACTTTCACCATCCGTTCCACCGTCTGACTGTGCACGGGGTATGGCGGTACTTCGAGAGTACCCGCGATGATGTCTAGTAAGTCATCATCAGACAGTTGTTGCGTCAAGGGCGGCTCGGTTATCGCCTCATTACACCAATCAATCAGCTCCATGATGCTGTTTGCCCCCATATTCACTTTTGGAAGCTTGAACTTCCGCACTTCGTCAGTATCATTATCGACTTGAGTTCTGTGACACTGCTGGATTTGAGTGACCGCCCTTTCCTGTGTGGCTTGATCTTGGCCCGCTGCCATTGCTAGCAGTACTGCCTCAGGGTGACACCAGTAGCTGTTGCGCTGTATTACCGGCTGCACCATGGCCGCTATCTCAGGTCGCAAACTTTTGAGAAGTTGCACGCTGTGCAGCGCATTGCCAGGACCGTCAGAACATTTCCAGTTCTTCTTGATGCCGAACCACATGGGAGTATAGTGGCACACGATGAACTTCGCTAGCATTCTCAGACTGTCTGATGGCTGTTCGGTTGATATGTAGAGCCGGAGAATTCGGGCCGCCAGAGTCAGCCACCTGGAGTGGTTTAGTGGACCGATCTTCATTTTCGCAGTTCTACCTGGACACTACGCGCCAGACTGTACAGAATAGCCTGATCTGAACTTGGGTCACTAAGAATCTCCTGCGTCATTTCTGGAACATTTCCGCCATCGATTGGCTCAAAATCGATTGGCAAGGTTTCTACTGCGCCTGCAGCAGCCCGGCCAATCAGCCCACTAAACAACTTAGGTCCTGTTGTGACTCCATCTAAGTGGCTAAATACTGCACGAAGATTAAGTTCATTTGCATGAAGTTGGCACACAAACCAGTGGACGGGGCGTTTTTGTCCGAGCTCAAACAAACGGATAACACCGCCTTTTTGGCCAGTATTAAATATCGTGCCGTCACAGCCAAGCACAGAAACATCCGCACCAAACTCATATGCCAAGGCGTTCAGGTCCAGAAAAATGTCCTCCGCTTTCCCAGTCTGTGGGGTAAAGTGTCCTAAATATGCACTGTCTGGCTGGGATACAACCACAATGTGCTCTTCCGTCTTCTTTGAACTGGCTGTCATAAGCGTGTCGTCTTTTCTACCGTCGAAGTAGAGACCAGATACACGACCTGCATGATCCTCATGGCTCTGAGCTACTACCTCTCTTCTAATCCGATCCCTTGCTCGCCATACATTTTTGTTATCCACTATGCAGCCCATATCGTCAGAAGTGATCCGACCAATGTCCACTTGGAAACCGTTTATGATCGCAGCACACGCACGATTAGACACTCCGTACCGATCTGCTGCTAGAGCCGTATTTAGCAGTTCGTCTGTGTTACTGTTCACCATATACTCTGACTCATTGGCTACAGATGTGAGCGATGATGAATCTGTGGCGGAATCTTCGTCTGAATTAGAATCTAGCTTGGCCATTCCAGAAGGTCCCGGTTGTGGTGATGTGACTCTCTCGGCGGTCAGACGCCTCCTTTCGTCCATGGCGCGTCGACCAGTGGTTTCACGGATATCTGCGGTGCCGATTTGCATTTGGCGAGGTCCTCTCTAGTCTTGGACAAGGGGAAACTCCATTCGTGGCACTTTGTCGGCCATCGCACATTTGCAGCTATCGATATCAGCACATTTGCAGCGGGCTATATCAAACAATTTTCCAAACCACTCATCACCGGACGGACGTACACCTGGTGGTGCCGACTTCTTTCCAGCAGTTTTCATGTATCGCAAGTAGCGATCGCGGCATTCTCGAACCACTGCCGCCTTTTTCGTCACAGCGCCGCGGCGGTGCTCCGACGGCGGCCGACGCGTGGTGTTAGATGCCAATCGCAACGGGGCGCCATCACTGGCGACTTCAATGCCGGGCGCCCGGCATATTTGTTTCTTTATCGGCCTGTCGCATATTTTGTTTATTGTTTGATTTCGATTTGGTTTCGACCACGGGTTTTTTTAAGGTGATCTGCACGATAATTTCACTAAGCATAAGAAAAAACGTTCAGGCGACACACCGTAGTGTATACATTCAAGTGCGATGAGGCATGGCTAAGCATAATTGGATCAGGATGAAACTTCTTACGTGTTGTTTTTAGGCTAATACAAGCCAGAAAATCAACTGCATTTTTCATTTTTCGAAAGTCGAAAAATAAGTGTCACCCTAATATATATATATATATATATATGTATATATATATATATATATATATATATATATATATATATATATATATATATATATATATATATATATATATGTATAAATGCATATATGTATATATGTATATATGTATGTATTCATACACACCAGTTTGATATTGACAATTGATCGAGATAACTAGAGATAACAGAAACTCCAAACTGGAAAAATATAGCATATTTGTGGTATTATATTTGGATTAAATAGGACATTTCTTCAATGTGTATCAACACAGCCCACGGTCAGCCCACGCTATGCCCATAGTAGCGGCCCCTTCAAAAACGTCCAAAATATATCACATCATGCATCTTGACGGGCTGAACACAATGGTAATGTCCAAGGCTTGGTCTATGTAGTAGTTTAGCTTTCAAGGCTACTTCTAAGCTAATAATACAATTACCACCACAAAATTCCAAATGGCGCCAAACAAGACAAGCAGTACGTCGAAACGTATCGTTTTATTCAGCAAAGCTGAAAGCTGCACATGGCTATTTCACACCATGTTTTTTTGTTGCATGCATATGCTTCGGTTTTTGACGATATATTTTCCATTGGATCTAATATGGGGAGCAATGGGTGTGATTAAGCCGTTAACCGGCCGCTGTGATTTGCCTGATTTGTGGCATACGAGCAGCTCCACCTCCTTGATTTGCTTGCTGGCCAAATTAGCCCGGTGCATTCATATTCGCACCAAATATATAGTTAGCTATTTGGGTTTTAGGGCGCCTCGACAACTGGGGTCATTTTGCGCCCATCCAATACATAGTGGTAGGAACTTTCACCAAAATGGAGCTCTTAGCGAATGTGGCCATGTTTCATCTCGCATGACTCCCCGTGTCCCGCTGAACTCAGAACTACCCTTCCTGAAATTATACGTTGTCAACTTTTTGGGCTGATTGTTTATCGATTAGGAACTTGACGTAATGCTTTATTTCACATAGGCGCATGGTGATCAATGGGTGCGTTCCGACCAGCCCCTACGATTTGTTTGATTTTTGTCATATGAGCAGCTACACCTCCAATACTTGTATTTCGGAGCAAATTAGCCGGGTACATTCATATTCCCACCCAATAAATGGGGGTGCGAGCATTCACCAAAATGCATATCTGAGCGAATGCGGTCATGTTTCATGTCAGATGGCACCCCGTGTCAACCTGAACTCAAAGCTATACTTTCTTAATTTATGCGGTGCCAACTTTTTGAGCTGCACACGTATAGATTGAGTTTGTTAGCTTAATGTTCAATGCTTAATTTCACACATGCTTAATCATGGGGAACAAAGTGTGCGATATGACCGGCCCCTACGATTTCTCATTTTTGGCGTACAAACAACTATACGTCCAACACTTGTATCTGCGAGGAAATTAGCTTAGAATTTGGCCTGCCCCCTTGAAAGTTGTGTGTTCACTATTCAAATTATTGGGTTCTCTATCCAAAAGTGCTCAAACATGGTACTTTGCGAAAATTATGGGTGCGCCCCTGCTGCTAACAGACCCAGGCCTTACCTCAGGTTGAACTTACCTCAAAATGATCTCCGCAGCAGAACCAGGGAGCAGAAGACACCAAATTATCTTCATCATCACGCCTCGCCATTTGGGCCCATTTACGTCGGGATTCAACAGCACGGGGTACAGGTAGGAATACTTTGTTAGGCGTGAGAGAGGTGAATTAGTGCACTGAGGCACAAAACACCACTTATAAGGCACACTTGAGCCCATTTTCATCGACTTTTACGCACAAATTCGGACATCCCGCCAGCACGCCATTTCTCCACCCTCGTCAGGCGCAAATAACCTTGTAAATAATAACCTTGGCCGCAATCTCGGCAGTCGTACTATCGAGTGACGTCAGCGCTTTGTCAGCCAATCAGATTATTGGATTTAAATGCCGTCATTTATAGGTTTTTAACTATTTGTGTAGTTTTTGGCTTGTATAAATCACAAACAACACGCACATACGGAATTATAATATAAAGCACATATACCCAACGTAATTTTTACCCGGCTCAAAAAAGTGTAGCAGACCCCATTCCCTGGTTCCGACACTACTACCTGCAGTTGTTTGACTCCTGGATGTTGAAATGTTGAATAACTCTTATGAATGCTTTTCCGGTGTTCATTTCGGTTAAAGGAAAATTAATTTGATCTTGTTTCCATTTTCTGTTGAGAACAAAGCGATTTTATTTAACATGCATAAAGAAAAAGAAAAAATTATATCATAGTGGTATATCAGGTGACTGTCCGCGAAGTTGCTACGCTTTCGCGAAGCAGCTGCGGCGTTTGTGGTTCCGAGAAACTGGACTGAACTGGCGTTCTTCGAGGGTGTTGTTGGGGTGATTGCCGTCATTCTAGTCTGTTTTGCCGTGTTTGCTGGGGGCTTGTGCACTGGTGAGCTGCAATGCATGACTGTGGGGAGCAGGCTTGAAAACAGTATCGTACTGTCTTTTTTTGCATGATAGCTATCATCCTCGGTCCGAAATTTATCCGCTCCTTTTTGTCGCTGTTGGACGTTGTTTGAACAGGACATTGCCATGTTAGACAATATTGTAGGATATATCGAGTCTTATTTGACGGGCGGAATGCGAATGGCCATTTTAAATAGCTGCACATCTTCATAGTAAATTGTTCTATGGAGGATTCCTTGGTATTATTTTCCTTTAAGGTGTACGTGCATGAGCAAGTTTTGCACACATTTGACCTGCATAAGATAAAGAAAAGTAGGCTTTGTCAGGGTGGGTGAGGCTTTTGAAGTTAGAAAACTTCGGGGGTTTTTGTGGGAGTTCTGCAAAATTATTCTTTAAAATAATCATTTTTTCTTCTAAAATGACATTTGGTTACACAGCTGGGTTATGTTTGGATTACGTTGGATTAAGTTTTTAATATAAAAAATATTGAAGAGAATTATGTTTGGAATTATGGTAACTTTTTCCCTTCAGAGGTTTTTACCAATATGTTTTTGAAACTAAAAACATAACCTAACATGACCTAGCCAAAATTATCCTTTACCTTGCATCATGGATGTACAATGTATATAAAACTTGCCTCATGAATATCCTAAAGCACACTAATAGACAAATTTGTCTTGAAATGTGTTTTGGGATTTTGGGGATTTTTTTTCTTGAATGGCATGTTTATGAATGTGGTTCAGAAGATGTGATAACTCTTTTTCTCTGGAAATGTTCTTTAATTTCAGTGATGACATCATAGTTGAGTCTGTACAGTGTGATGACATCATAGGTATAGCACTGAGGCTTTGATTGGCTAATGCTGCAAGTGGTTCACATACCTTAATGAGTTCACTCTGCTGCAACCTGCAGGCTTTGGCACATTTAGGACAGTGAACTCTGGTCAGAAGAACCCTGTGGCATCTAAAAGTCCAAACTCGCCTTCTTAACCTGATAGTAAAGTTGAACCATGGTGTATGGGACTGGGTTGCAACCCACACACACCAAAACCATTTTTGTACTAGTGAGCAGACACAGAAGTTGTATTGCAGAGTAGGCTTCTGCTGCATCACGTCTTGCCTCAAGACCTCTAACAAATACTATGAGAATTAATAATTCATTAGGAAAACCTAACCCAACCCAATCCAACTGTACCATACATTACCTTACCTAACCTAACCTAACCTAACATATCCTAACCTAGCCTAACCTAACCTAACCTAATCTAACCTAACATAGTATACTCTCATCTAAACTAATGCAAACCAATATATTTTTATTTAAAACACAACCACAATGTATATTGTGACATCACCCATATGTCATGGTCCCAAACCATGCAGCCTATTCAGTTTCTTTTTTAATTCTTTTGGAATGATGGTGGTACACCATCTATGTGGCAGAAGCAGACATTAAGCATGTTCAAGGTAAATTAGTGTTGAATCAAGCATGTGAAGTGTTGAATTTTCCTTTTTCACATCCAATTTTCACATTTTCAACAATTTTCATATCCTAGGACTGCCCAGAGAGGGATAGACAAATGGGACATTATGGAAGTTACTGCTCTGATAAACCAAGAAATAGGCATTTCCTGAGAAAATGAGTGGTCATATCTATTGAAAAAATCCAATAATTCCCAAAACACCTTTGAAGACAAAAATACCCACTAATACAGGTTATGCTACATTGTTGTTTTTATTTTGCTTGCCAACCGCAAAGTAATCATTTGCAGAGGATGTGACTTGTCATTTGGTCTTTATTCTGCTATTCAATGTTGGATTGGATAATTCCAAGAAGTCACAAAACACTGTGGCACAACTTTACCAGTTCAAGTGTTAGCACTGGGAGTATTTTTTTTCGTAAATAAGACCATCAGAGTGTAGGGTCAAAGTTATATTTTTGCTATAGGGCTGAATTTTTAATTTTGTAGATGTAGTAAAGGTTTCAATTGCTGTGAAATGTGATCATGGTTCCAACATTGTAAAGATAAAGACAAAAACATAAAATATAAATGCAACTATGAGCCACAAGGGCCCTTCATTGGTTGCACTCTTAACTGAAACTGTTGCCACCAAATCTGTTGATCAGCCCTCCCTGGAGTGCAGAATAGCAAGTCCTCTATTCTTATGATTGTGCATGCTGTATATGACCTCAATGAGATCTCATCTCATCCTTCTATATCTAAGTATGGGCACTAAATGACCTCACAGTTGGAGCACCCTCAACCCCTTTTAGCCTTGTTCTGCAATTGGTTCACATTTTTGGTCAAGCCATCATTTGCTCAGTTACATTTATTTTTTCCTGTCACAGAACATGATGTTTGCAGTGAAGAACCTTCGCTCATGCAAGGAATATTATGGCCGATTCAAATGAGCGATATGCTACTTGTTGAATGTGGGCAGGATTCCTCTTGCCAAACTAAAAGGTTTAATTAATGAAAACTTTGAAGATGAAGAAGTTACAGCAGAAACAGAAGAAACAGTCAAATTTGATTGCTTCAGCATGATGAGTAGGGAATTTGAGCCCACAGTTGTCCAGGCCAAATCAAGAATATGAACTTATTTTCCTCGTGAAACGAATCTCGAGCTTGCAAGGTCATCATTTCTCCATTTGATTTTATTCATTTACTTGTCCCTATGTATCCTCCTACCTGCTGCTTGCTGAGTGAGGCATTGATACCGGCTGACTCACCCCATGGTGCAATGTCCTTACCTTACCCAGTCTCAACACCCAGCCTTACATCCTTCGCCAATATCCTATTGCCTATCATATCTCAATTCCTGTTGATCTCACCCATTTTGATGGGCACTATAATAGCCACTGTGGTCTGTGGATGTGTCCGCAGTAAATACAATACAATACAAATACTCAATCAATCTTTATCTAAGTAAAAACATATTCAATTTATTCAATATTTCCTCATATGCCAGGTTGCTTATATCATTAACCATTTGTGTTGCCCTCTTTTGTACTCTCTCTCTAAAAGCAAACAATCTTTTTCATAACTAGGGACCATGCATAGACACAGTATTCCAAATGTGCCTTGACATGCACAGTAAAGCTTCCTGGTGGCCTCCTTACTTATGTATGATACATTCTACTTTCAACATTATTTACAAATATAATGAGCACGAGCAGTCCTAGTACTGACACATTGGGGGACTACACTAAGGACATTTTGTCATGACTGTACCATTTAGCATCACTCTGCTGTATATCTGAAAGCCACAACTCTATCCATTTTAGAATGCTACCTGCAATTTAACACATTTTAAACGCATGAACATAAACACATTTTAGGATGCTACCATAGACCTGAAGCTGCATCATTAACTGTGTATGGGGTACCTTGTCAAAGGCCTTACTAAAGTCATGATATGTTACATCAACCTGATTTTGATGATCAAATTGTTCAGCAACAAAAGTATAAAAAAAGTCCAAGAGCTTTCTTAGACACAATCACCCTATTCTAAACCCATGTTAAGTATCCTGAATCAATCTGCTTTGTTCCAGAAAACTATATATTCTCTCCTTCATAATTGATTCAAGTGCCTTGCAGACTAGGGTTGTGAGGCTTGCTAGCCTATAGTTTTCAACTTTCTCTCTTTCTCCTTTCTTAAAAACAGGAGCTACATTTGCCATTTTCCAATGTGTTCAAATTTCATTTTGTGAAACTGATCTACAAAATATTATACTAAGTGGAATTGCCAGTTCCTTTTCAGCTTCCTGCCCTAGCATAACTTTAATCAGGTCCTGCTGCCTTGCTTGGCTTTATTTTCCTGATATGATTGAAAATAGCATCACTATCAATGAAATCAGCATTGTTTATCTGATCACCTATCACTGAACTATGGTGTATGGTTGACAGATTAGTCATATCCTCCAATGTAAATACATTTAAATAGCTTGCCCAGCTCCTCAACCAGCTCACGATCCATACTCAATATAGGCCCATTTACGCCCATGGACCAATTGTGCTAGAGACTTTACTCAGCCTGTAAAAAAAACTAAAGAACTTTCTGCTGTCTCCATGCAGTTCCTACCCAGATTGATTTTTTGCAACTTTGCTGCTCTGGTTTTCTGCTTCACAGCATCTCTAGCTTTTTTATACAACTTTGGATTCATGATATTTGAAGCTTCCTTAAACACTCTAAATGCATCTTTCTTAGCCTCAGATGCTTTTGTCAAATCTGACAAGTCCTGCTGGCTTTCCTGCCTTTCTTTTGCACCTTTGCTTTTGGGCGATGTAACCTATAGTAGGATGTAAGCTCAATATATTGTTTAGATGGTGAACCAAATTGTAAATGTTCAACTGTGGTAGCAGTATTTGAGAGCATTTAATTTCTAATTTTGGGTGCCATCATTTAGAGTATGACTAAGACTTGTCTGGCAGTTTTTTTCAGAATGTAAATCAGAAGTGCTGTATGGTACAAGGTCATCATGGAAAAATGTTCCTAGTGGAGTCCCCCAATGGTCAGTACTGGGGCCACTATTGTTCATTATATTTGAAGATATCATTGAAAATGTTCTAAGCAGTAAGATTTCTTAATTTGCAGATGATTTTAAGATCTTTAGGGCAATAACAGGACATAATGAGCAGGTCTCGCTGCAGAAAGACTCACGAAGTTGTGAAGTGGTCCGAAAAAATGGCAAATGGAATTTATTTTCGATAAGTGCAAAATCATACATATAGGTGGGAAGCATATGAAGGCTCCATACCTGATGGGTGGCCCAGTACTATCAGTGACTCAACAAGAGAAGGACTTGGTGAGAACACAAGAGAACACAAAATTGGGGGCATCAGAACAGACCAAAGAAGCCAGCAAGAAGGTACTGAGAATGCTTTGGGCAATAGATAGGAATGTATCATACAGAAGTGAGGAAGCCATTACAAAGCTTTACTGTGCATATGTCAGGCTACCTTTGGAATACTGCATCCAAGCTTGGTCTTCTAGTTATGAAAAACATTGTTCACTTTTAGAGAGAGTACAAAAGAGGGCTACAAAGTCTATGTCTATGTCTTTATGTCTATGTCTTTATGTCTATGTCTTTATGTCTATGTCTTTATGTCTATGTATTTATGTCTATGTCTTTATGTATATGTCTTTATGTCTATGTCTTTATGTCTATGTCTTTATGTCTATGTCTTTATGTATATGTCTTTATGTCTATGTCTTTATGTCTATGTCTTTATGTCTATGTCTTTATGTCTATGTCTTTATGTCTATGTCTTTATGTCTTTGTCTTTATGTCTGGTATGGTGTTCTTTGCGCTCTGTTCGCGCAGTGGAGAGACAACTCCGGCTGGCTGTCCGGAAGGTTCAGGGCTGGTGTGATAGAACAGGCTTCGTCATGTCCACGTCTAACACCGTCGCTGTGCACTTCTGCGGCAGGCGCTCTTGCACCGACCCCATTATTATGCTCAAAGGGCACCATATCCCATTCAAGCCTGCTGTCAAGCCTGGATGGACTGCCGACTAACATACAGCACCCACATCAAAGATCTTGTGCAGACATGCACTAAGAGGCTGAAGGTGATGAGTACTGTCTCCAGGTGCTCGTTTGGAGCAGACAGAAGTATTTTGTTTCTTGTGTACCGATCGCTCCTATGCTCTAAAATCGACTTTGGATGTTTTATATATGATGGGGCGTGCGTTACAAGGAAACGCCGTCTGGACGTAATCCACAATACAGCCCTTCGTATTGCCACTGGAGCTTTCCGTACTTCACCGGTCGGTAGCTTCATGGCCGCGACTGATGAACTTCCTCTTGCGTTACGCCGTACACTACTGGGAGCGAGATACTCATGTAAGGTCGCACAGAACCGGAAGCACTCAGCATACAAATGGATATTTTCAAGGCCATCGCCGCCACTCCGTCCACTCGGTATTCAGCGTGTCCTACCTTTTTCTGGACGCCTGGCCCCGACATTTCGTAAGTACAAGATCACGCCAGGTTCTGTGGCACGCGCTGTCACTCCGAGTCTCCCTCCCCCCCTCCCTTGACAGGTTGTCCCAGTCCAGACAGACCTTGCTCTGTCCCGCTCAAAGAAGGGGAGTGCCAACCCGGAAGAATCCCGCATGTTGGCATTGGAGAAAATACACCAGTACCGTGGATTTTCTCGCATATACACAAACGGCTCCAAGTCCTCGTCGGGATGCGCGTGCGTCGGTCGACGCGGTATTAGATATTTCCGCTTACCGAAACAGTCGTCGATTTTTACTGCTGAACTATATGCCATTTTGCAAGCTCTGTACTATATACAGGATGATCAGTCCACAAATAACGTGGTTTTTACTGACTCCTTAAGCAGTCTGCTGGCAATGAAGTCTTTGAGCCCGGATAACAGGCTTGTCCAAAGGATTCTTCGCATAGTCAAATCTCTAACTGTTCTCGACAAAAATATCGTCTTCTGCTGGATCTCTAGTCATGTTGGACTTGCTGGAAATGAAGCTGCCGATATGCCCGCCAAGCACGCTACCAGTAATGGCCGTGAAATTCGCCTACCTCTTCCGCCAAGAAATATGTATCTCCCCTTTTATTATATATACGATCTGAATGGCAACGACCCTGGATTTCCAAGCCCAGTAAACTGAGAGTTATAAAACCAGAACTAGGATTATGGCAGTCCTCACACCGAACCTAGCAACGAGAGGAAGTAACGCTTTGTCGATTGAGGATAGGGCATGCCTTTGAGACACACAGCTATATACTGACCGGTGATGACCGACCTTTGTGCCCACGGTATTCTGACCCGCTTACTATTTATCATGTTGTAATAGGCTGTTTATCATTAGAACCTCTACGACACCTCATTTTAGGACGTGTAAACAGTGACACTTTGCGTATGCTGCTAAATGATGACTCTGGGGTTGTGTCGTCTTGGGGCATTTTTACCTTCCTTCGACAAGCAAATTGTGATGTTATCTATCGCCGTCCCTGAATATTTTGTCTTACTGTCTACTGTAGGAGCATAGTACATATCCTTTAAATACAGTTATGGGCGCAAAATGACCATGACAGTCGACGCCCCTAAACCCCAATTCATCATCATAACATGAGCATGTTCACCTCATTTGGGACTGTACATCGGCCACATACAGCACCCAGCAATTCCGTCTTTGTGGCAATGAGAGATTGCACTTGTTGTCTATTGACAGTGATGGTGCAACATAAACTATTTTCGTAGCAATGCTTCTCATTTAAGTATGGGTTGTTCTATGAAGTAGCACATGGAGCTGAACATTACTAATATACTAGCGGACAAACGAAAGTGATTAATTCTGGAAGCATTTTCAGATACCTCAAAGTAAACTGATCTTAAGCTATATTCTCATGGCTACAGCATTTTTCATCAGGCTCTGAACGACTGAAATAAATGTCATGTGTGCTAAATAATGACAAGTTTTAGTTGCCCCGAGATATTGTAGTCCAAAGTGTTAAATAATGGTTTTCATTAAGTGAGATGTTGAAATGAGTACAATAGGATGCACAAATCTGCCGTGGAATAATGCTAATTAAAATGTTTCAATCCTTCAAGTTCAATTTTGAGCCAATAGTGTCTTCATCGGTGCATACATTTGGTTTAATTTTGGAGACACCTAATATTTGCTGCCCCAGTAGCTCAGTTGGTTAGAGCTCTGACCTGCGCTGGCCTCCCCTGTCCTGGCAACAGAGGGTTCGAGTCGTTACGTACGCTCGCATTTAGCTCCCAGCCGGGAGTGTCAGTTGGCAGCTGACCCGATAAGGCAGGGGACGAGGTACCGGGCGGCCGTGTCGGTGCATTGACGGCACGTTAAACTTTCGATCAAAATTCTGTCATTGAACTGGAATTCATGGATCGGGTGGTGAGGCCAGGGCTCGCGCAACAAGCTTTGCTTAGCAATAGAGCCCTGGTTCCTAAAGCAATCCCAGCAACAACTCGGATTAAATTTATTTGAAAAAAGAATGCCTGTGTCAATGATAACGATTACAATGCTCTGCTATGAGCTGGTCACATTGCTTAACACCCCACATCATAGATAATTTCTGCATTTTGTGTCACAAGATGCATGTGTAATCAACCCATAATGGTGAACATAAGCATGCTACTTATATGCAAAATACTCTTAGGAACGAGTCATGTAGGCTTCACATCAACAAGCACGATGTCAATACGTCCTTAATTCCAAATAGCTAACTAGCTGCATCACTGTTACAGATTGTAGCATGCCCACCTGGCTGTTGGTGTGCCGGTCGGCCAGCCGTGCCATGCTGCTGCGTCCTGGTGGGCACGCGTCGCTGCACCATCTGCCGCGCACGTGCTGCCACGAGCAGCTCCCCAGCCTGCTGCCACTGTCGTCTCACCGCGGCCTTCACGTCGGCATCTGCTGGCGTGACAAGGAGCTGCACAAGCCGTCCTCAAAGGTGGAGGTGGCCGTGGAGTCGCTCAAAGACCAGTTGAAGGAGGATGCCGAGGCCATAGCCAAGGCAGCCGCACCTCCAGAGCCCGCCCTCAAACCGCCGGTGGTGGCGCCATTCAAGCCTGACGTGAAGGAGCCACCAGCTGCCAAAGTTCCGGCCGTCAAGGAGCCGCCGAGACGTACTCTGTGGATCCGGATCGTCGACGAGCTGAAGCACTACTACCACGGCTTCAAGCTGCTCTTCATCAACACCAACATCTCGCGCAAGTTGGTTTGGCGAGTGCTGAACGGAAAGAATTTGTCTCGTCGTGAGCAGCGGCAGGTGAGTGATGCACTGATGCCATATGTGGGACATCGTCAGACTATCCATTCAGGGATATTTGCTTGGGTCGACACTCAGGCTATTTACTGTTAACCTGGTGTTGTGGGTATGTGTGTTTCAGTGGCTTTGTTCGCATCACCACTTGATAGCAATATATATTTCATTGAATAATATCCCATAGCTCATATTGGCACAAGAACCATCTTGAAGCCATATGATGTTGTATTTGAACATAAATTGCTGGCATTTTTTATCACGTAGGCCATTTTATACACTTCACCAAGTTTCTGATAATTACAGTTATGTAATTGATGCCCGTGGTATAGCGGCCAAGACGTGTCTCCAAACTGAAGGGTTACGGATTCTAGAGTCGATGACTGGCACATGCTTCGGCTTCCCATGACCATTTGGCGTGAGTGGCGACGCTGCACAGCAACCAGATGTGTGCGCCCTAAAACACATATGGTTCCCCTTCGAGTTATGCAAGTTATGCCATATATTATGTCAACAAAGCAAATTACATTTGCCTATCTAAGTTCTGAATAAGTTGATCGAAATCGTATACCATGCTTTCCAAATTGTGTATGCTACAGATCACCTGCTGCCTTCGAGGTAGCTGCTGACATGGCTGTTGTTCATTGACCTACACTGACCGCTGTCGCGCCGTAGACATGTACCCTAACGCTGCTGGCCTGCCTCACCTGAACTCTGATATCATTGGCCCTGAATTGAGGATACGTGGCGAATGCAGGCCATGCCCCCAACCGAGAAGTCGCCCCCTGAACTGGGCTGCAATATCACTGACCCATCTCACTTGGTTTGTAGCATTGTAGACTGACTGAATTTGGACTAATGTGCGTAAACTAGACTGTAGTCGCGCTGACCTATGTGCTGATCTGGACGTTCTGTCAGTCGGTGTTGCTGACTGTCTGACCCGGACTGTAGTGATGCTGGCCGGCCCCATGTGCTGTACTTGGGGTGCAGCTTTAACGATTTGCGTAACCTGGACTTTAATGTGACCAATCTGTGTGACCTGGGATGCAGACGCAAGGGCCGGGAATGATGAGCCTTATCTTGGCTGTAGTGATACTGACTTGGCAGACTTCTTTGGCCCGGACTATAGTCACTAACCTCTGTGATCTGGATCATAAAGTCACTGGCTTGCCTGACCTGGACTACCTGCGATAAATTATTCGTGAAATGGTGGCAGGATATACCACTTTCTGAGTACTGAATAGACATCCTTTCCAAGGATGTATCGATATCGTGTTTGTTGATGTGTGCCGATGAAGTCTTCATTACTCGTTCATAGGAGTATTTTGTGTATAAGTAGCGTGCTTATGCTCACCATTATTGATTGATTGCACATGCATCTTCTGATACAATTACATATGCTGGGATTATGCATATGTGGTGTGTTAAGCAACGCGATCTACTGATAACAGGACATTGCAATCATCATCGTTAGCATAGGTATCCATATATTATTGAGAGAAATTGAGCCTGAAGGATTGAAACACTATTTTAATTCGCATCTTTCCGGGGCAGATTTATGCATCCTACCGTACTCGTTTCAACATCTCACCTTATGGAAAGCCATTATTTTATCACTGTGGACTACTTTACCTCTGGCCGCCTGGTCCGGACTTCAGTGATGCTGACCCACGTAACTTGAACCGTTGCAGTTAGTTCGCACCGTGTCGGACTTGTTCCGGCTGCTGCCATTCTCAGTATTCATCGTGATACCGTTCATGGAGCTGCTGCTGCCTGTGGCAATCAAGCTGTTCCCCAACATGCTACCGTCAACCTTTCAGACAGCTAATGCTGAGGTGAGTGAATACTAACTCACGATCGAGTCCAGACTGAGAAGTGCATGGCCGTACAGGTATTAACACGCGCGCCGGAGGACCTGTCACGCAATACGCACCGGAGATGGGGAGATTCGCCTCTCCCCTTACTCTGAAAATACTGAAGCTAGAAGCACAACATTTGGAGGATACATTACTTTAGTGGCTGGCTGCAACGAGCTCGCTTCAGTATACATTTCATGACCCTGTGTGAATGTCTTCGTGGTCCAATGCGGTTGAGTTGTTGGCCACTACACAGCTCCGCAACACCACTGTCCCGGTGGTAGCTCAGTTGGTAGACGTCTGGCTCTTGATCGTAAGATTGTTGGTTCGAATCTCATTACCAACGCCGTTTCTGAGTCCACCCGCGACCAATCGGTGCGATAGATTGGCGACGCTATGTGACCTAGCGGCTGAATGCGTCGTAAAAGAACCTAAGATTCTTCTCCTTCTATTTGTATGGCTGCTTGACGATCTGGTGGGCTCCTGATCGTATCCTCGCTATGCTAGAAGCATCGTAAAGGGTGGGGCCAGGTCCATATTGTTCGCACCTGACGTGGTCACTGAGAAGTTGTGTGCCATGTTTGGCAGCGTACCTGCGGAGTGGATTTTAAAAATGTCTAGGGAATGCAGAGTGCATCTATCATTAGTGTGGTTGACAAAAACTATTGGGTATGCTGTGCACACGTAACTATCCCCATGCCCTTGACGAAATGCGTTTCGGCTCCTAGTGAACATTGCCATTTCCCTTACCTTCTTTTTAATTTCTGAGCCCCGGCGGAGATGTTAAACAATTTGCTAACCTTACTTGTAGTGATTGTTCATAAAATCATAGCATGTTTACCAAAACAAGATCAGACAAATTATATTTATCTCACATTCCTAGGGTACAGGTAGCCTAGGGGTAAGTCGTTCGTCTCACAATCGAAAGGTTGTAGGTTTGAATCTCACCTGTCGCTACTCTTCGCCCGCGACCAATCGGCGTGAGAGATTAGCGACGCTATATGACTCAACGGTCAATGTGTCGTAAAACCAATAACCAACCAACCAATCCCACATCCATAACTTTCAGTTTGGCTATGGTCTCGGTAAATGGTGTCTGTACATGCCAAGGACGTCCAACAGAGCGTTGACATCCCGGAGGGGGTTTGCTTCGTAGAGTGAATTTGCCTATACCACGTACTTGTAGTGGAGGCCATACCTTTTGCGACAGATCAAGCCATAAAGATTGAGAATGGAACTAGAAAAAAGAAAGTCTTGCGGCGTTGGTACAGTTTTGCTACGCTCACTTATATCACATGGATTGGTTCTGTATTAAGTATTGTCGTTGCAGAATTCCAGTGGTTATTCAATCTTCAGGAGTGTATGTATGAATGTATCATCGTAGCAATTAGAGAGTTATTGGTCGTTTTCAACTGGTAGTGAAAGCAGTTGCCACCCATGGCTCGCATCGCGGACACCATTTAATCGAATTGCAAAGCAATTATGTAGGTCCGCTTGGTTAACTCAGCGAGTAGAGCACTGACCTGCAAAATTATCCCAGCCTCCGTACAACAGGACAATTCGCTTCACGCGCTCGCTATTAATACCTCCGGCTGGGATGGCCAGTTGGCGACTGGCCAGGCAAGGTCATGGGCGCAGCCATCAAACGGCTACGCCAGATTTTGTGGGCACTTTACATTTCAGATCAAAATTGTATTACGAAATTTGAATTGCCAGAACGAGGGTTAGGTTCCCGGCTAATGCAACAAGCCTGCGCTTAGCATGGCCTCTGATTCTGTAAAGCTTTCCTAACGACAATTCGTACAATTTTATGCAGGCCTGAGCAGGTCTGTAAAAGGTAACACTACCTTTTGACAACAAAGCACTAATTTTAGTTCGAGGGAAGCTGTATGCGCCACATCTCCGGAAATCGCTGTTTTTAGCTATTCTTGAAGCTCACCTGTTTTTATATCGCGAATCTGTGATATTCCACATGCTATTTGCTAGGACGAACGTGGCAAAAAGGACGCTTCTAGATTTGAAATCCGATTCCAAGTTATGTGGTCGACATATACTTGGCTCACTCAAATATTGCGGTTAAAATTTGTCTGAAAAAAAAGTCATGCGCATTTGCTATTTTTTGTGTAGAAGTAAAGTAATTGTTGAAACAGAAAATGGTTTATTCCGTTTGTTTTGTAGTACGAAATTGTAGTTTATTTTCTTAAGTGTATTCGATGTCACGCCCCTTGACCAACAGCTAATGCAAAGCATCACCCTTAAGCCCCAATCCACCACCAATGCAAAGCATCACTTATGTCCTTGAATATTCCGTTTGTCTACTCTCTGAGGTGATGTCATGCCAAGCATTCTTAGCTCAAAGTCATAGCGCATGGTCATGGCTCAAAGTCATAGCTCAAAGCATTCTTAGCTTGAAGTCATATACTCGTATATGTGTGGCTGTTTCCCCATATTTTTCGCGGAATGATGCTAATGCATCTAGATACTCTTTAAGGGCATGCTTCAGCATGTATATGCTGTGTAAATCGTTGATACATGAATTCAGTTTAGGTGGTGTCATGCCATCTACTAGGCCTAGAAATTCTGCTACGAAACCAGAAATACAAATGAGATGTCTGGAGTCTTTGGATACTTTCCGACACTTGTGTCCGGTAACCTGAGGGTTTTTAGGGATGTTATGAAGCACCCACATCACGTCTGCCACAGCCGATGCATTGTTTGCCGTTATGTGGCTGACGGCGATTTCATCTACGTGCGCGGCTGATGGCAACCAGGGTTTGGGCAATGCTTTAGCCCACTGAAAGAAGTCAACGTAATGCATCTGGGTATTGTTATCGGAAGTTGGGGGATACTATGAAATACAGCTGCAGAACCATCGCTTAAGCAGCCGAGAATCCCAACTGATGGTGGCAAAATGGAGGAAAATTGAGTTCAGAAACTAGAGATAGGTGGTGATAAACATCATATATTCACTTATTCGTGATCAACACTTGCGTGGTTTTCCAATGGCATGATGGTTCGCGTCCATTGTGCATTCTGACCTCTGAACAAACCATAAGCTCCACCAGCCTTTATGAGTAGTTCATTCAATAATATCAAGGTGTGCTGTTACTGCACCAGTAAGCGTGCTGATTCAGCAGATCAGCAGGGGTGCATAGTTTACATGTGGGTAGGATGCTTAGCTCCCAGCCAAGACGTTGGGGTTCGATACCCATATGTCGCTACTCTTCGCTCGCGACCAATCGGCGTGAGAAATTCGGAACGCCATATGACTAGAAAAGCATGTCGACTTCTCTCGTAAAGCCAATCGCAAACCAACATAACCATCTTCGCCAGTTAACATCGTATACCTTATCCCTTCGATGGGTGGTTGGTTATTGGTGGTTATTGGTTTTACGACACGTCGACTGTTGAGTCATGTAGCGTCGCCAATCTCTCACGCCAATTGGTTGCGGGCGAAGAGTAAAGGCAGGCGAGACTCGAACCCCTTCGATGGCTGAGTGCCTTCGTTATGCTGATCAGATCACGGACATATAGTTTATATTCGTATTGGGCTAGTTGCCGATGAGGGTAGTGATGACGTCATGGGGGTGGACGGGAAGGGAGCGCCTTCGTATGGTGGTCAGTGCCCCAGATCGAGATCCCTGGCCCTGCGCCGAGTTTGGCGATGCGCCACATTTGTGACCGACTTCTTCACTCCGCCGTCAAGGCTAGCCGCAATGTTAATTAAGTTATGGCAGTCTATGCCAGATGAAGGTCCAAGGCTGGATTGGAGATACCAGCATGTTCTTCAGAGCCAGGAAAGACCTCGACCCATCCAGTCGCTCAGTGGGACCGCGGTAGCTCAGTTGGTAGGTCGTTGGACTCTTGATCGCAAGATCGTGGGTTCGAATCTCACCACCGACGGCATTACGGAGTCCACCTGCGACCAATCGGCGGGAGAGATTGGCGACGCTATATGGCCTAGCGGTTGAATGCGTCGTAAAAGTACCTAAGGTTTGAGTCACTCAGTATGTTAGTCGGCACCTCGGACTGTTGGCCCGCTCAGTATGTTAGTCGGAACCTGGGACTGTCGGCCCGCTCAGTATGTTAGTCGGCACCCTGGACTGTTGGCCCGCTCAGTATGTTAGTCGGCACCCTGGACTGTTGGCCCGCTCAGTATGTTAGTCGGCACCCTGGACTGTTGGCCCGCTCAGTCTGTTAGTCGGAACTTGGGACTGTTGGCCCGCTCAGTATGTTAGTCGGAACCTGGGACTGTTGGCCCGCTCAGTATGTTAGTCGGCACCCTGGACTGTTGGCCCGCTCAGTCTGTTAGTCGGCACCCTGGACTGTTGGCCCGCTCAGTCTGTTAGTCGGAACTTGGGACTGTTGGCCCGCTCAGTATGTTAGTCGGCACCCTGGACTGTTGGCCCGCTCAGTATGTTAGTCGGCACCCTGGACTGTTGGCCCGCTCAGTATGTTAGTCGGCACCCTGGACTGTTGGCCCGCTCAGTATGTTAGTCGGAACCTGGGACTGTTGGCCCGCTCAGTATGTTAGTCGGCACCTCGGACTGTTGGCCCGCTCAGTATGTTAGTCTGCACCTCGGACTGTTGGCCCGCTCAGTCTGTTAGTCGGCACCCTGACTGTTGGCCCGCTCAGACTGTTAGTCGGAACCTGGGACTGTTGGCCCGCTCAGTATGTTAGTCGGGACCTCGGATTGTTGGGTAGCCCTGTTTGTTGATATGGATCAGTGACGGATGCAGATAAAGCAGAAAACAGTCAATTATGATGCAAATATGTTTCTAATTATGTGATGTTTTCTGCCCAAATGTCAAATGAGTTTGAACACATTTCTTGGACACGTTCCCGATTAGGCAATGGCGCCCCTTCTCAGGGACTGACGCTCGGTTGGGAAGACCGAATTGCATCCCACTCCCCTCGGAGTTTTTTTTTCAGCCCACGGCGCTTCTGGAGAGCTCGAGTGCGCCCGACCAGCGAAATGTCCCGTTTTAGAAATTCACCTAAATTCAAAACGTGTCACTTGGAAGAAATTTGGAGTACCTAGAAGAGTATCCTTTCGAATTTTACCCTATCATTGGTGCTACTCCGCGAAAATGGCGTTCCTGAATAAATGCTCCACTCTCCCGGCAAAAAAAAGAACGGATCCACCAGTAGCTTAAATGTAGTAAGAAGTACCTTGGGAACATGCGGGACAGTAGTGCTATTTGTGGAAATGAGCGAGCCGATTCCGCTGCGAAATGGGCCGCTCAGAGGCCCCCAACGCGTGTTCTTCCACTTCCCGCCAGGGATCACATCTCTGTCATAACAGCACATATGAATGCTAAGTGGCAGGGAGTTGGCACGCACAGTTGAACAATAAGTTGCGTTCCATAAAACCACAGCTGGGAGACTGGTCATCATGCTATCTCAGATCCAGGAATGATGAAGTGACTCTATGTAGATTACGAACTGGCCACACACACGCTACTCACCAATACCTCCTTTGCGGGAAAGAGAGGCCAAAGTGCCCTCGCTGTCTGGAAGCTCTCACGGTGCGACACGTGCTCTTTTCGTGCAAACACTTCTCAAGGGAGCGAAGGTTATTTTTCGGAAATGATGTCAGATATTTAACATATCGCGAGATTCTAGCAGATGACTCTGAAGTGATTCATTCTGGCAATATATTCAGGTACCTACGGGCGATACGATTTCAGTCGATATACTCACCTCAGTAACACAGTAGGACTCTAACATTATAAATCACCGTTATGGGCGCTAAATGATCGCATTTTATGGTCGAAGCGCCCCAAAACCCAAATAACTAACTAACAGTAGTGCTATTTTCTGTATTTTAATGTATTTTATTAAGGGCCTCGTGATGGGTGCTGTATGACCGAAACAATCCATGCGCCCCTAAGCCCAAATAGCCAACCTAAGGGCTCGTGAACAGGCATGTCCCGTAGAACGCACCGGTAAAATATTGTCCTTTGGTTTTGGTAGGGTGGCGGAGACACAAGTTAATCCCTCTTTTGGGCTTGGGTGGGAGGTGCATGGCCGTATTGTATGCATTTTCTGTCCGATGCACTGTAGTTAATTTTGATCGGTTATATATGATGACACAAAATAACATCAAATGGATGAAAACAAAGTGATGTATATGCGATGTTACAAACTTGCCATGGAAGTTTAATGTACGTAGCACAGCAGTACAATGCATACGTCCATATTATTCGTTTATATCTAGTTTTGTTGTGAGACCTAAATATAAAGATAAAGCATTGCAGTTGTTTTGTATTGTATTTGTGGAGTATATGTAGTATTATGCACTATGCTTAGTAGTTACTGTAGTGTATCGCATCAGTACGAACATCATATGACCGTCCGCGGTTGATTTACCAACAGGCCATTGCAATCAATGAAGCAATCAGGGTGAGAATGTCCATCAACGTCTTCTTGCTAAGATTATGTTCCCTGTGGTCGTTGGATGGATTCCACACATTTCTTCTTGGCCTCATTTATTGTCGTGCACATGGAATATTTCGCATATTGCCCCATATTACATATTGCAAAGCTTATCAGATACCGAGTATTTGATGGATCACTTAATTTGCTTCAAATTTTGAACATTAAGTTATAGTTCAGCTATAGTTAAGTTAAGTTATTCATAAAGTAAAATTTATATTGTGCCTAACTACAAATTATAGTTGTATTCAAATTGGAATCGGGTTAATAGGTGGCATTTGCTACCATTATCCATCAAAGCTTTGATAAATATTGTAGACAATTGCGTTTTGATATCGGAAGGACAAACTGGCTGCAAATGATACCTTTAAAGTTTTTGAAGATTACTTTATGAGTTGTTTACCCTGTATCGTTGGTAATTACAGACATACGGTTCAGTCTAGGATTCTGCCCGTGGCCCTCGCGGTGCGGGGGTTATTTTAACCCGATATTTTTCCGAGGTACTACCGGAGCCATTCACGCTATCGCCTTCAAGTTTGACATGCCCACTGGCACTCATTTGTACGTATTGCTTCAAAATATTGCTTTCGAGGCTCTGCTGGTAGCGGAGCTGGGGTGGATCAGTGTCAGATCACAACCTCGTCTCAACGCGGGTCTGAGATGTATCTGGAAACATTTTTCATGAGCAAACCCAGCAAGATAGACAAAAGTGAACTGTGAGTGTATAGACAAATGAAAGAAAAGTGTAAAAAGTAACACAACCTGACTTCATGTATGTATGGGTGAAAAAAAGGTTGGAATTAAAAATATTATTTGTGCATATAGCTTTACAACTAATCAATATTTCGAATACCTGGAATACGTACATTGGAACATTATATTCCCTAATGGCGTGCCAGGTTTCAGGACAGCGTGAGATCAAGTGACCAATATATAACCTGAAACGTACTAAAGGTGCATGCATTCTAGGTGCTCTGGAGACTATGACACAAATTGTTGGAAAGTAAAATGATTAAACCACGATACTTTTGTACGCCTAGTCAATTTGTTATGTTATAGCAGTCTATAAATTAGACTCGAAAATGTTTGAGATTGTTCGAGTTTTTGGAATATTGTGTTCTTTCACTCCTTAAAAAAAGGATGTTTAAAACCTTGGTTTTGATTTCGTACCACTCATTGCCATTCTCCGAGTACTTGCTATTTAGAAAATAGTCATCTTCAACAGTTCCTGGCGTATTTGCAAGTTTTTTTCGCCAAGGATTTGAGCCGCAAAATGATTCTTTAAATATTTGTCATGTTAACACACGCACCGAAGGGTCTCGCATAACTCGCCCGAAGGGCCAGGGCGCATTCGTCCCCATCTAAGATCTCGAAAACTCCTGAAGCTAGAAGCAGACAATGGGGGGGGGGGGTACTACTGTAATGAACTTCCTGCAGTATTAATTTCATGGCCCTAGGCCAATGCTGTCAGGGTCAAATGAGGTCAAGTTCCGCCGCCACCTCGCCACTGCGCCGACGAAGCCGTGATCTTGAACTCCCGGCCACCAGGCTGTCCGCCAGCAGCCTGTCTGTCGACTTTGCACATCCGCAGCTCCTATATTTGCCGATGGGTTTCAAAACAAATATGTTTGCATGCGATGTCAATATTCAATAAAGTACCAATATTTTATTACAGCATTTCTGCCCATTTATGAGATATCGTCGAAAAACAGTGCATTATGGGGATTCCCCTCCCCTTTAGTGTGCATGTTCAGTCGATGGTTATTTCTCGTGACCTGTTTTTTTTTAATGCATCTAACTTTGACAAGGGCATATCCGCTACAGGGACAGATGGCATAGCAGGCAGGCCTTATATGTTTTTGTTTTTTTAACTGTAAAATGCGGCGAAGACTGACTGACTGCACCCTGACATTAGACTGTTTGACATGGCCTAGGAGATCAACAAGAAGCTTAGCTTCACCGTGCCGTTTTTGGCGTCTTTCCGACCCATTTGGAACACATGTTGATAAAAGAGCGGATCGAATTTATAGGGATTATTATGATTTATAATGATACGCGAACTGATCCGGGAACCGCGCGAGCAGCATGTGACGCCGCCGTTGCATTGTGAGAAAACATGGCTTAGGTGCAATTATCAACGCCTAGCGGGCACCACTAATGCTCCCATGGATGGCAGCCTGGTATCACTTGGCGAATACAACAGTAACTACCGGTGTTATGTCCTATTATGGTATATAACAATGCCAATTTTTTTAAAGGTTTCCCAAATGCTATATACGTACCGCTGAATACTGAACAGCGTACATGAGGCGGCACCTCAATTTCGAGTGTTTGCTGTCTGTTATTAGATAATTGCTGTGGATTTTGTATCATGGAGGTGATGAAATGATGCACGATGGGCCCGATCCATGCAGAAAGCGATTCCACAACCAATACAATATTCTTGGAACTTGTTGAAAAAGCCTTGATGCACCGCTTGCTCAATCCCTCATTGTTTTCAGGAGGCCAAGATGAAGCAGGCGCTCAAGGTGAAACTGGAGACTGCAAAGTTCCTTCAGAAGACTTTAGACTCGATGGCGCTGAAGGGTAAAGGTCATTACTCAGATTCTGCAAGAGAATTTGCCGAATTCTTCAAGGAGGTATGTCTCGCGCTTGTGTCTATAATTAAAGAGCTGATAATTGCTTTGTTGCTCCAAAGCATTACATGGTTTAATACTATGCCTTTTCTTAGTGATAGTGCTTATCGGTGCATTATAGTATTGCCATCTGCCATAAACGTAAACATAGGAATTGGTGGTGTTCTTACCACATGGTTCCACTATTTGTGACTTATGCCTGATGTGGAATATGCTCCTTCACCGCTCCTTATGCGCTGTTTGGAACGTTTCTGCGTACCTAATATTCGTTAGACTAACATGCTCATAGTGCTGTGTGAACGTATCAAAGTGAAGACAGCGTATGAAGATAATGGTAATGGATTTTGGTGCGTAGGACTAGTGAAACTTATGAATGAATTGAACGACACAACTTTGCTGCAGTATGTACGTTTTGTAACAAGCCCTGGAGGAAGTGCAAATAAAACTGATGTCGGTAGTTTGACTCACTGCATTTAACTGCCCGCTACGTGTGTTGTATTCGGCGACGGATACCGATATCGGCAGTCGTGCAGTGAACCAGTTTCGACAGGAGTGCATTGGCAGGGAATGCGCTACTGCCTCAACTGGTTCAGCTCAAAGTTGTCGCCAGTTTTTTGTTGATTCTTTTCGGCACTTGTGAAGATGGGCATGTTCGTTAGTCAAGTGCAAGCTGTTCGTCGTCTTCAGCGATGGCGCTGCTCCATTGGTGCACTGTCGCTGAAATGGGTGATCCAATCCCGAATATGATGCACACCTTAGGCCTGAATGTACCGTGCCGTGTTGCCGGACAAACCTATTCGTGAAATGCCTGAACCCTTCTTCCATAATTGGGCGTAAGTCGTGCAATTGGGAAATACGGATGTACTACTTGAAATTGATCAGGCATAGTTCTCTATTTCTGGTGCATTTTGAATTGTTCTTCTCCAAGTTTGAGCTAACATTCACGCTTTGACTGCCCAGATTCGTACGTCGGGCGAGCAGGCCTCCAACGAGCAGATCATGAAGTTCTCCAAGTTGTTCGAAGACGAGGTGACGCTTGACTCTCTGGACCGGCCGCAGCTGTCGGCGCTGTGTCGCGTGCTCGATATCCACCCGTTCGGCACCAACAACTTCCTGCGCTTCATGATCAAGATGAAGATGCGCGGTCTGATGGCAGACGACAGGGTAAGGCTGGCATCAACACACTGCGGCGTGCCTCATAACTGTTTCATCACAGTTTGTATGTTGTATGTACGACACTAATATGTGTGGACGCTCACCTGCATCGTTAATTTTAGACGAGTCACTATGCAAACTTAACACTGTCGCGCGAACGCATTTATCGATACCATCTGGAAATACCTTTGCGCTGGACCTTTGGTATTGCTAACCCGCAAATGACGAATTGTCTCCGTTGGTTCGTCGATGGCGATCCCAGATGCAGCGGCCATTTCCCCGTTTGGCTTGAATTTTTGGAATGATCAGTTCTCAGTGTTGGAAAAACTGACGTTTGTTGGTGTCATGGATACCAATACATTATGTACTCCAGGATTGTGACTAGACTAAATGAAATATTTTGTACTCCAGAAGGGAAAACGAAGAACAACATTGTTTGGTCCAGTGCTACCACTCAAAGTCCATACCTGACAACAACTAGCAGTTTCCGCGATCCCAGCGCGCCGACCAGTCAACGTCACTACACATCCTTGAAAGGCAGTGTAAAGCGTACAGAGCATGCTCGTCGGTGTTGCGCTAAAACTCGTAAACGGCCTTGCTAAAATCGGCTACGCACAATTTGCGGCGCGTGACATGTGAAAAGACGCTATATTTGTTTTAATAAAGTCAATAATTAATTCAATATGTATTCGATATTGATTCAATAGTTATCCAATATTGATTCAATATTTATCAATATTTAATCTGATATATGATATATAATTAGGTTAATGAATATCTATTTCATGTGAATTTTTGGGTACTTCCGCTGGAGTACTTGCCAAGAAGTACCAGAAATCCCTAGTTGGCAAATCTGGGGGAACTTGGTATCGCCGGGGAAAATATTTGAAGCCTGGTTTCGCCAGTAAGTGCTTTGAATGCGCAATCGAAGGTCGTTTTGTTAAAGGGACAACTTTTTTTAGACACAATGAGCCCGTTCAATGCAAGAAAATCACTTCAAATTTCCTCAAATCCGTCCCGGAGCAAGCAAGTTCTCCGAGGCGATTACACCAAGAAACCAATGTCATTTGTGCACTTTTGCATGACTGTCGCATTTTTTTTGTTTGTAAATGTGTGCCAAGATAAACATGCGCCTTGAAATATAACCGCATTTTGGGTTCATCGGTGTCAGTGAAGGATCCGTAATACATGTTCCGAAATTTACTCCGACCCATTCCCTGTTCCCCGCCCCATGATCAGTTGTACTTCTCGGGCTGAGGTAGCGAATCCGACCAGCTCTATCTAAGAGGAAAAATTAAACTGCCTCTGAGCGGTTTTACAAGGACAATTCGTACTCCCGTCTAGCAGCTCTAGATACTCCTAACTCGATCCTTGCTTCAACTAAACATTCGAGACATGAACTAAACAAATAAATAAAGGAACTTTTAATATTCATAAGAATCGTTTTCAATAAATTTTTCAGCTTTTCTATGCAAAATAACTGTTTCTTGGTGATGAGAATAAAACTATTTTAGACGGATTGTCTTAGTATACTTTTTATTAAACCATCATGTATTCAAAAACAATAGTCCATCCATATCCAATACTCACGTGGTGTTTGCTGTGCCATGTGTGCGTTAAGCCGATTCGTGGTGTCGGGTGTGCATTTGTGAACTTCGTTGACATCGATTAAGTATACTTTTGTTACCATTTTCTCTACCATTGCTCATGAAGTTGGCTTGTAACCTCATCCTTCGCTAATAATTTAACCACAGCCAATTTTGGGGTCTGAGGCAGAGCTGTGTATTATGCGTCAGTGGCGAATCGTACGTACAAACTCGGAATGGCTCAAAGGTTGACCGGGCCATGAAATGCATTTTTGGGTGCCTGAGATTTTGGACAACAAGGGAAGTTAGCAATAATTCAAATTAATCGCGGGTGAACTCGGCTCATTAGTTGTGGGACTAGTCCTTCGGAAAAGTGTTTGTTGAAGGACGATCCCGGTGGTGTGGTCCGCCCAAGATGAGTGAGTGCGATTCATCCTGAGCTCTGCCAGGACAAATGTTATTGGCGTATTCAAATCACATCATGCCTATTTATCATAAATATTTGTTTGTGAACTTTGGGAATACATCACCCACCTACACTCAGACAATATCTATACACTTTGCAGATATCATGGGTATATTATTTTGAGTACTTTGGCTACTGAGGGCATTTCCCACTAGGTTGCATTCCTTGGCACAATTGCACCCATTCATGACTTAGCTTGCTGACATATTGCTGACTTAGCAGTTAGCTATATATACATATATGTTTGTATGGTACATACAGCATGAAACGCTAACATTTATTTTTAATCCCATTAAAGCAATACTATGGTTATGGACAACTCATTTTTTTAGTGCAGCAAAGTTTTTTACATGGCTTAGTTTGCCAAGATGTTTATACATACAATAATTCTAACATTGGTTTTCAGTTCCACTAAAACAAGGATAATTGTCAGCAAGTGCATACCTATTTTTGGAATCAAGCTAAAAAATTCGTACTCCAGCTAAAAATTTTGTACTCCATTACCAAGAAAAAATGTGGAAATCCTACACTCTCAGTTCTTGGACCCAGGCCACAGCGGTGGAATTTCTGGTGGAACTACATGGGCGCTGTATAACCACTGCAGTTGATGCGCCCTAAAACCCTAATAACTAGCTAACTAACTAAATGTATACGACACTTCATGTGTGATGCCTATGGAAGTTTTGCCTTCATACAGTGTGTTTTCGGATGTATTTCTCGTACTACTAGCATTCCACGACGTCTCGTGGTGGCCTCAGGAGCGCAGAGTAACTATCAGTAAGCGGCGTCGTGTCCTGACAAAAAAAAATATTAGCTGCAATAACACCACCGAAAATCTATTTAATTTTCGGTGGTGAATATTGGCCGCTGCAAGTCACACAGTTCGCGAGACAAAGAGGCTGTCTTGGACGTCTTGCATCAGTAAGCTGAATTGGTCTACACCCTTATCGCAAGTGTGGGCGCAAACCGAACGTATTTCAGGCCAGTTTAGGTCTGCCCATTCTACACGTAGATGGTGAAGTCGTCATGGAACCACTCCATGCTGCCAATACAATCGCTGGAGCATTTGCAGAATACAGCATGAACGGTAGCAATAATACCGTGTGTAAGCGACCTAAGCACATTGCGAAGCCACATCCATTTTCTTTAAAACTGAGGTACACCATTCATTAATCTACCTTTCACAACGGCGGAGTCGATGTCGGCAACTAGTACCTTACGCTGTGGGAGTGAGGGTCCGGATGCTGCATATGACATGATTCGTCACCTCCTCCTAATGCGCTTGTAATGCTGCTCAATACGTTTAACGCCGTCTGGAACGGTGTTGAGTTTCCTCCCTCTTGGCGAGAGGCCACCATTATCCCATTATTAAAACCGGGTTAGAGCGGCCTTGCCCCGCTCACCCCCTACATTATCGACTGATTTCACACATCATGTGTGTAAATTAATGGAAAAGCTTGTAAGCCTGCGACCGATAAGGTTCTTGGAGGAACGAGGCTTTTTACGGCTCTTCTTTGTGGGTTTCAAAATCATCGCTCTACATGTAACCATGTTTTAACATTAGATACTGTAATGCGAGCCAGCTTTAATTAAATACGGCATGTAGGCACTGTCTTCTTCGTAGTTGAGGGTGCCTACGAAATCACACGGAGGCATGGTGCACTTTTGAAACCTTGGACTACTGGTGTGCCCGGCCTATATGGGTATCGTTTTGGAAACTTGTCTGGCCGAAAGGACTTCGCGTACGAGTGGGAAATGCCATGTCTGATCTTCTTTTGCACAGATGAACGGTGTTCCTCAGGGAAGCATTTTTAGTGTAACCTTGTAATGATAAATGGCATTGGAGACAGCCTGCCGCGTGGAATTTGGGAATTGTAAAAAAACGGCTTATGATCTTGCCGTTTGCGCCTCTGCACCACAAACATCGTCTTTATCGAGACAGGTGCAGCTTCAGTCTCCAAGCTAGAGAGCTGGAGCATCGCAAAGGGCTTCTGATTCTTCCAAGAAAAGACCGTAGCCATGCACTTCTGCCGTCCTCGGAACTGCCAAAACCAAAAATTCCAACCTTATAGACGTAACTTATGAACCTTTTGCAACAACAACAAGATTCTTGGGTGTTCTACTTCACATCCGTGTGACGTATAGAAGTCACCTTAGAGCCCTACGAGAAACATGCGGAATAGCTTTAAATATCATGAAATGTCTCTCACGCACAACGTATGGATCGGACAAGATTACACTTCTACGACTACACCGATCACTTATTCGATCGAAACTGGTTTATTGTTGTTTTGTACACGACTCTGCCAGTTCTTAAAACAAACGCACTGTCGACACCATTCGCCATGCTGCCTTGAAAATTGCTACGGGAGCTTTCCTACTTCGCAAATCGCGAGTCTCCTTGCGGAAGCCCATGACCCACCACTGTCCATGAGAAGAACAATGCTCGGACTGCGCTACACTTGCAGGATCAGACAGTTCTCCACACGCCCAGCCTACCAATTTGTGTTTTCAAATCGCATGCTACGGATGTTCCGGAATGGACGAGGCGCCGACGTTTCTCCAGATTACACGGCGGGAGGGTGTACTGACCACCCCTTCTGCTCAGATTATCCAGCGGGAAGGTGTGGAGACGATGGTGGTGGAGGAGCTGCAGGCGGCGTGCCGCGCCCGGGGTATGAGGGCTTACGGTGTGTCGGTGGTGCGACTGCGCTCCCAACTGTCGCAGTGGCTTGATCTGAGTCTCAACGAAAAGGTGCGACCGCACTGGACATGTGCAGTAAACATAGTCTAGTATGAGCTAGTTCAAATGAGGATTCCCAGCCAAAGGCTGGGTGCCAGTTTTCTTTCTTGTGTCTCAATTTATGTTCGCTAGTGATTTTGTTTTTGGTGAATATAGGAAATATTAAGGCGCCAGCTTTGTGAGGCATCACATTCACACGTTCGAAATATGCTCAGGCATGTTAGCATGTGAAAACGTATCACAAATATTGCATGCCTTGAGCTTGAGACATTTTTTTTACTGGGCGCACTATGTGTATGGAGATCTTTATCAGCGCAGCGCGTCTCGATCCTGCAGGTGCCTCAGTCACTACTGCTGCTCTCTCGGGCCATGTACTTGCCGGAGAACCTGCCCGCCGGCGACCAGCTCAAGGCCGCCATTTCGGTGCTGCCAGAGTCTGTGGTACGTGATCTGGTCGGTTGCAGATTGACACGGGCACAGTAGTACCGACCGGTTGCAACCTGAAATGTCACACGTGGCTACCGACCCCGGCTGCTCGCGCCGAACTCAGTCGGTGACATGCACACATCTCTGATCGATATGGCTCTGCTTCTGGTTGCTATCATGTAGCATCTTATTAACGGTGTCATGTAGTGATGTATCTGGGTGAATGGCTCTTGACCTCTCGCTTACGATACCTGAAAATATGGTGGAAGCTTAGTGTTCTGCGTCCACTTTATATCATCCATCGAGGCGGGGATGGCCGAGTGGTTAAGGTGTTGGGCTCCGGGTACCAAAGGTTCCGGGTTCGTCACTAGCGCCGCTCCGGACATTTCCCAATCCCGCGGCCCACCGGCGAAACAGTGTGGGGGGGGGCGCCATTAGCCGTGAATGTGCAGGAAGTGCGTCGTGAACCACCCAATAAATTATATTGTCCATCCATTCTTATCTATACTACATCCAGCGTTATTCACGCACAGTTTATACCTGTCCTGGTTGTGTTAATATCTATTCATACCAGAGCCAACTGCGCTCGGTGTTTGACTTTGTCAATCTTTGACTTTGACAATCTTTGATTTACTCAACGTTTGACTTTGACTATCCTATTCGTGGTATCCGCGACCGTAAACCAACGATTCTGACTGCTGCGTTCCCCAGGGCACGGCCACGCGAGCTGCCATCGGCGACCGTGAGGGCCGCGTCGACTTCAAGACGCGAGTTGACGTGGTTAAGGACGAGGAGCTCAAGATTCTGGAGGAGCGCGAGGAGCGGCGGGTGCAGAGGGCGACTGAGGCAGCTGCTGCACAGGAGGAGCCGGCGCTGGCTGCCGCGCCCGATTCGGAGATGTTGCGCGACCCGGCGCCCTCGCTGGGGGACAGCTCCGCGGAGCAGGGCGAACTCACCTCGCGCGACGTCTCCGAGATCGAGGGCGCTCTCGAAACGCTGGCCACTACACGCAGGAAGCCGCTGCTAGAACACGAGGAGCTGGCGGACATCAAGGAGGAGATGGCTGACTACCAGGAGGTATGGGCCGGCGTCGGGTGCCACTGGCCACCGTCATTACACTCACTGGGACCGTGTCGAGTGATGCTAACAGTCATTTGCAAGAGACGGACAAAGTGATTTTCAAGATGATGAGAAATGCGAGGTGTTCGAGGTCGGAGGAGGGCGTATTATGCCATAAAAAGATAGAGGCACAAATTGGTTTCATGTATGCTGGAACCGCTTTTCCAAGGGTAGATTTTTATAGTTATGAAGAGATATTTGGACATGGAGGAACAAAACCCGGAAATAAGCGCCAGTATTTTATGTTATTCAACATTTGGCTAGGAAGGTTCAGAGGATAATTGCAATGTTGATGCACTGGAACGTTATAAATTATTTGTGGTACTATTTGAAATTATTTATGCTTTCTTCACAACTGATGACCAGCTACACGTTATTGTAGCTACTTGGTCAATGCAGCCGATGTGTCCTAAGGCCCAAATGCATGCTATTATCTGATATTTTGCATTGAGCAACATGAGTTAACAGATCGGGGGTCGTTGATCTCGTCGTTTGTCTGCCCCCAGGATCTGCAAGATTTGCAGGACATCATGAACATTGCAGGGAAAAAGATGAGCGACCTCAAGGAAACCAGGGCGGCGCGAGGCCTCCAGTACAGCGTAAACAAGATGATCGGCTCGCTCGATTCCATGATCGACAAGTTGCAGACCAAGGAGAAGAAGCTGATGGCGCAGCACGGGCCCGAGAATTCCAAGCAGAGGTGAGCTCGCGGCACTGGCGGTGCTGGGTGGTATATTTCCGCTGTTTCCTGGAGCAGCGAAGTTTTTTTTAATAATTGGTCTTGCGAGGAACAATTACGTTGGCGACGTAGTCAAATGTGAATTGCTGAATGCATTTGTCTGTCATTATGCTGCATGGCTGACGTCTCCAATTGCAATGATCACATTTCAATGGCATGTACAAGTGCTGCGTCACTGCTCGGCAGAGTTGTGATGCGTACCTAATCGACCTTAAAACGTAGATAATGGTGTGGAGATGTGTCAGGTCAATGTGCTGCGATCCTATAGAAGTCAGGCCATCACGTTTTTCATCCAAATAGCAAATTGTCAGCAAATGTTACAATATTGCCCATAACTGCCAAATTTTGGATGTCGTGCAGTGTTGTACAATTAAACTAACGTGATTGTGAACGTGAACTAACGTGATAACATTGGTGGTGGGCAATATGGCCATTCGAGGTCATGAACTTAACTTAACCTTTGATGATGTTTTCGGCTTCTGGATAACTTGAGGGTGGTGGTAATTTGGACGCAGCAACTGAATTTGGCGTCTACATTTACTCCCAGATAATATAAGGTGTTTTCGGGCCATATATCTAGAGATGACAAAACGAATTGATACACCGCCCCCCCCCGATGAGGCATCACCTTTCCGTGGTGGGGGGGATTGTGTGCCTCAAGGATCCGGCGGCCAGACCACCAGGCAGCCGGGGAGAGGTCAGACTAAGAATGCCTCACTCGTCCTTCCATCCATACGCCCCCATTCCAATGCCCATCTCACCCCAATCCATGTCCTTCACCTAGCCCTACAACACTAACTATCCCTACTATGAGCAGGCAGGTCACCTTCCCCGGTCCTGCCTACCAGCTCAGTTATATCGGGGTAGCCGCGCCCCCTCGGCCCGTCCCCCGGGGTTGACGGAGTCCTGGAGGTTGAGGTCCCCCGTCGCACGGTGCTAGTTGTGACGGGGGACCAACACACCTCTTTGCTCCTGATATCCCGGAGGGGCGGGCGGGCCCGCGGGGCCTCACGCGGGCCAAGTGGCTGGTCGCCTCGGGCTGGGAGCCTGGGTTTCCCAGTGCCTGCCGACCCGGCCGGCCGGGGTCAAGGGGTGGGCGGCGCTGGATCCTGGTCGGGGTTGAGTCTCTCTCTCCCGGCCGGGTGAAGGCACCGCCTGCCCCGTATAGCTCTGCAGGCGCCTGGCGACCTCCCGTTCGCGGGACCCAGGCGTCCCCCCAGTAGGGCCCCTTAGCGGTGGGGCGCCCGAGCAGCCGAAACCAAGAACAGCGCATGGCATCCAGAACAACAAAAATCACTCCTGGCTCCTCTTATGAGGGCCAGACAAATCGATCGTCTTCAAACGAGGCATGCCCCCGCATACTCATTTTAGGAGCACGTGAAGGCTCCGAGCAGCTAGCGTCCCTATCACCATTTCAACGACGTGACGGGTGTGACAGATTCGGAGTTATCACCAGATGTCAGGCTTTGCGTGACTGAGGATTAGAAGTAGAGTTTTCAAGGGGAGAAGATGCGAAGAAAGTGCTCTCAGCTGAATTTTTCATATGCAGTATGCGAGATGGTAATATCAGACGGGAAGTGACCATTCCAATGAGTGCGGTGGCCCACAAGACGAAAAACTCGTCCAAGGGCATAATTAACTGTTTCGACCGTCGGATGCAGAAATATTGGATGGCCTCTCGGAGTTAGGAGTTACAGAGGCTCGTCGTATAAGTACCAGAAAGGGGCCGGAGGTACGGCCCACCAACAATATTATCTTGACCTTCAATACACCCGACCTCCCAGCTACAGTTCTCGTAGGATACATTCGTGTCAAAGTGCGCAGATACATCCCGAATCCTATGCGATGCTTTCAATGTCAGCGTTTCGGGCACACCAAGCCTGCATGTCGCAATCGGCCCGCATGCGCAAACTGCGCGGCCACTACCCACACCGCCGAAAACTGTAGCACCCAGGATCCCTGGTGTCTAAACTGTGGGAGAGGACAATCTCCCCACACTTCTTATGACCGTTCCTGCCCTGTGTACATAAAAGAAAAGGAGATCCTTTCATTGAAATTTACACACAACATTTCGTTCCGTGAAGCCCGAGACATGTATATTGGCACACGTTATGCAATTTCTTACGTTGCCAAGGCAGCAACGCTACCACCGATGAGGAAGCCGCCTACCCATCCGCAGCAGTTCGACCAGAGTAGCGCTACTGTGCTGATAGGTCAGCTCGTAGCTCTGTTGCGATCATTTGGGGTCGCATGGCCCCCATTATCCCCTATAGCGACTGGAGAAGCCGTGATAACTGAGGATGAAGCACATGTCGTGGCTCCCAAGCAGGGGTTCCCCCCGGAGGATACAGCCACGGCCCCCATCGAGTGTGATGGAAACTGGCAGGTAGTACAAAGAAAGAAACGTCAAGGTAAACCCACATTATCCTCCCCACCAAAGTCCAGCCAATTACCATCTACAACGTCGCTATCATCGAAGCCACCACCTTCCACTGCCCATCCTTCCTCAAACCCTCCCCCAGTCCCCTCACGCACAACCACCACCACCACCTCCAAATCCCTCTTATCCACATCCTCCCTTTCAGAACCCAACCGCCCTCCCGTGAGGCAGGCCTCTACCTCACCATCTGCATCCGCACCTCCATCGCCTTCACGCAACACCCAGCGACCAATCCATATATCTGATGCAAGTTTTCACTACCAGGAAGCCGAAAGGCGTGCTCGCGAGGCCAAACGAGCACGACTCGCACAGCTGGAGAGAGCTCGGACGGAAGGACGCCAAGGAAGTGACAAGTCTCCCCCCCAAGGCCAGCCACCCCATTGCCACTACGGCGAGTGGAGGGATCGGCTCCGTCAGGCAATGAGATGGGGCCTCCTCCACCTTAACCACGGTTGGGGCCCCAGAAGAGAGGATTGCCGCTGTCGGGTTCCCCACCAGCGGAAGCGTCGCCGCGATCTCGCCCCAGGACCCAGTCGCTGGGTCGTAATCGAAGTGAACCCTCTGAGTTAATAGACTCCGCCCCTGGTTAGTGTACGAAGTCTTAATCTCCTACTTCCCCTTCTAAACGACCATTTATCATGCCACTACCCTTTTATTACAGGAACCAGGACTGTTTATCTGTAAAGTTTCCCGTAGTCTGTTTTAACCTTTAAATCGCCCATCATGCAAGCCTTTTTACAGTGGAACTGTAGAGGTTTTAGAACTGGTGCCCCAGAACTCCAGAGAGTCCTTAATCAACGTTGTCCACCTGTAGTATGCCTACAGGAAACTAAGCTTAGATCCGAGCACAAGATATCTATTAAAAGCTATTCCGTAAGGATATCCTATTTGATACCATTGCTCACGGTGGGGTGCTTCTGGCTCTGCAGCATAGCGTTCCCGGGAAAGAGATCGCGTTGAAAACTGACTTGCAGGCGGTGGCTGCGCGTATCCTCTTAAACCGTCGGGCTCTTACTGTGTGTTCCCTATACCTCCCCCTGGTGTCGTACTGCCAATCAGTGATCTGGGGAAGCTCTTGCCCCAGCTCCCGCCTCCACTCCTTCTTTTAGGAGACTAATTCTCACCACACCGTGTGGGGCTGCGTTGATGTTGATGCGTTGAACTCTCGTGGGTGTCTCCTGGAAAATTGTATTATACGGACACCTCTGCATTTTGAACACTGGCGCAGGTACCCACATTAGCCTACAATCAGGTTCTACTTCAGTTTTAGATCTTAGTATCGCAGGCCCGCAGCTGGCGAACAGTTTTGAATGGACCGTTGACGAGGACCTATTGGGGAGCGACCACTTTCCCATCTGGTTACACTATCAAGGAAGTCCAATATTAGGTCCCCGACCACAACGATGGAACCTTAAAAAAGCGGATTGGAACACGTTTGAAGACAATGCATAGCGTGTCTTTGGTTATCACTACAATAAGCCACCAGTCTCAATCGAGACGTCTCTCCTCTTAGAATCTACCACCGAATGTGTCCCGAGAACCACTGGTTCCCCTCGGCAGATACCAGTTCCATGGTGGACACACGAGTGTCGTGATGCCATTCGGACTAGGCGACGTGCATTTCGGATTTTCAAACGTGACAGCACCACCACACATTTAATCAACTTCAAACGTGCTAGGGCTTTCGCGCGCCGTACGATACGGGAGGCAAAGCGGTCTTCCTGGCGTGAGTATATAAACCCTTTGAACCAATTTACCCCTCATTCTCTGATCTGGTCCCGAATTAAAAGAATTTCAGGTCAATTCAGCACGGTTCCTCTCCCTGTACTAATCATTGGTGATTGTGAGGTGGTTCACCCATTGGATGTGGCAAAATTAATTCGGATCTGCACTTGCTGAGAGAAGTCGAACCGGAACCACAGACAGAAGCTTCCTGCGCTACAAATGCGCCTGCGAAAAGTCCGTGATTGATTTTTATACGCCCCGATATTTTTCATATAACCAACCGTTTACCGAATCTGAAATAATATCGGCCATTTCTTCACTTAAAAGCGCCGCCGAGGTCCCGGATGGGATGCATAATGAACTGTTGAAGCATTTGCCAGCGGAGGTGATCACGTTGCTCTTACGTGCCTTCAACAATTTATGGGAACTCGACCTATTCCCTCCGATGTGGAGGGATGACACGGTTGTCCCGATACTGAAACCTGGCAAAACCGGCACTGACCCTTTAGACTACCGACCGATTTTTTTGACGTCTGCTTTGTGCAAGTTATTTGAGAAAATGATAAATACCCGTCTTTCGTGGTTTCTTGAAAAGTATGATCTCACGAATTGTCAATGCGGCTTTCGAAAAAACAGAAGTACAATAGACCATATTGTGTCACTAGATACCGAGGTGAGGGTGGCCTTCCAGAGAAAGCGCCAACTAGGTGCAGTCTTCTTTGACATTCAAAAAGCGTATGACACCACCTGGCGCCACGAAATTCTCCTGAAACTTTTTAAGAAGGGAATCCGTGGCCACATGGGCAACTTTTTACAGAACCTTTTGAAAGAACGAAGATTTCGAATACGCATCGGGAACCACCTCTCTCCCGATGGTTTGCACAAGAAAACGGCGTCCCACAGGGAAGCGTACTCAGTGTACCGTTATTCGGCATCACGATAGACGACATAGGTGATTCTATCCCGCCGGCCATGGGACGTTCACTTTTCGTAGATGATTTTGCCATTTGGACTTGCGCCTCAAAAACACCAACCTTGCAAAGACAGCTACAACTAGCAGTTGCAAGCCTGGAAAAGTGGGCGAATAGGAATGGATTTTCGTTTTCAGCAACAAAAACTGTCGCCCTCCACTTTTGCCGTCGTCGGTGTTGTCAGGATATGCAAATTAAATTGTTTGGTAAGAATGTACCTGTCCAGCCCGTCGTAAGATTTTTGGGAGTGGAATTTGACCGACGTCTTGCATATAAGCAGCACCTGAAGACCCTGCGTGAAAGGTGTTTTAATGCACTGAACATATTGAAATGCGTTGCTCGTACTTCTTATGGCGCAGAGGATCTTTATGTCTAGAGGAGTGCTCTAGACATAAAGATTAGTGCAAGCGCCCCAAAACCCAAATAACTAACTAAAGATTAGTGCAACTATGAGCCACAAGGGCCCTTCTTGGGCCCTTCTGAAAATAAAGGGCTCTAGAAAGTAAAGATGCTCTGAGAGTACAGGCAATAACCTGTAGCATAACAATCGGCAATCCATCGCGAGCTCTCGACACGTGCAACGCGTTGGTTTATTCGTGTGGTTAATGTTCTGCGTTTCGAAACGCTAAGTTATCGCAAAGACCCTTCTGCCTGTCTGTGGAAGATCGCAACATGTCATGCACGGGCAATGGTCCTGTTTTTTTTCTGATCACGCTTTGACAACATCAGTTCTGATTGAAGCCCGTGCCTGTCTTTTAGGTTACAACATCACATTCATTGTATTAGCTACCATTCTAATGAGTAACATGAAATCGACTTGTAGCACTGCCATCCAATGCCATCGGTCTCGCATTCAGATCCATTTCCAGTGTCTTATTCAGTCATAGCAAGGCTTTATTTATGGTTTGGAGTCCTGGATTTGGAGATGCAAATTTAGGGACATTCCTCGTCTGATACAATAATTTTACTTCTGTTCCTCACATAATGCTCCTTTTTGGAATTTCTAGTCAATCTTGAACCTATCTATGGAACAGCAATGGGTTCATACTCATTTACACACAGCTGCATTCATCTTTTCGCAAAAAGTGGATATTTCCAGGAGATGGCTGACAGCCAGGGCCAGGTCATATTTCCAACCCTGTACCTAACCCTACAATAATGCAATTAAGAGGAAACAACAGATTTTGTCAGCGATTTTACACCTTCCAAATATGAATCCACATCGTATCTTTACCTGCATAAAACACATATTGATCGTATCGATCTTTTCCTGGCCCAGCTTGTACAACCTATAATTGAATTATGACAACCTAGAATTGTGTGATTTGGCGGTATTTGTGTGTTGTGGAGAATGCTATGAACTCAGCGTGGACACTCATTTCATGATGCCGTTTCACAAATATTCCGATCGTGTTGTTTTAACTGAATGAATACTATGCAGCTGCCTTGCCTGCTGTCGCGCCGTCTAGCATATTCGCTGCCATTCCCACTGACCTGCCCGCTAACCCACTCCACTGTGACCCAGTGACGAGGAGGTGGGCATCCACGAGCTCATTCAGACCCTGCAGCACATCCAAGCGACGCCCGACCAGACTAAGCTCAACACGATCGCACACGTGCTGTCCAAGATGGATGACAACCAGGACGGCTCCATCCGCGTCAAGGATGTGCACGACGTGAGTAGTGATACTTCGCGCGACGGGAGGCGTCAGGAGGAAACCCAAGTGTAAATAATGTCATGCATGCATGGCGGATGCGGTCTTGGCACAGGGTGGATACTGAGTGGGTGTTGCGAGTGAACGTACGATCAGGTGACGCCAGCGCTGAAGGGGTATAAGTATTCTTATCTGAAAATGCTTACACAAGATATCAGTTATGTTCGTCAGACTATGTCAAATCACATTAAAAAATGCATTTCATTTGGGAAACCTGAACTGGTTTATATAGGCGCCCAGAAATCGTTTCGAGTTCAGTATGATGATTGATCAGCTGATTATTGCTGCGTCCACTTAGGTCGCCAACTGATATGACTGATTCGCTTATTTCGTTATCGTTAGATGGTCGACTCCGTACCACTTTCACCAGTGGTGTGCTTCGTTTTGCGGCGGACAGGCGATCAGCCTGTTTGAGTATATTGCTCACATGGTCTGACTACTTCGTTCCGTCGCCGCTAGGTGATAGAGCTAATGGGCCAGGACAACCTGAAACTGAGCCAACGCCAGATAGAGGACATTATCGACTTGCTCGACCGCGAGAAGGTGCTCGATCTGGAGCGGCGCATCGAGAAGTCGCTACTGAAGGAGGCGATGGAGATCGCTGCTGCCGCCGCCGCCGCCGAGCTGGCGGCGGCGGGCGAGCAGACGTCTCCCGAGAAGCGGCCATGATGACCGGATCGGCCGGTTAGCTAGTGTTTGTCGAAGCGTCGGCGACCGATGTACCTGCGCCGGGCCGGCTGGTGACGCTGGGCTGACGACGCTGCGCAGGCTGAGCTGTGCAATGGTCGGCGGTGTGGTCCGCTGGGCGAGCTGTGCCATCGGCTGGTGACCGGTGGACGCGGCACCTGTTATGAGCCACTCCAACTGATGCGCATGAATTGTTGTTGACCTGGCGTGATGCCAGCGCGACTGCGGCACCGTCGCCACCACTGTCGGGGCTGTCTCCGCCGGCCCCGCGGCGAGCCTGCGCGGCATGTGTCCCCGGCTGCGACGTGGCCGATAGTGTAGTAGGGTGACCTACATGTGCATTGTGCAACATGGGCAGGCTATGTGCTAACGTAACGAGGGTGCCGAAGGTTCTGGTTAAATTTGTATTGGTGTCCAGCTGTTATAGACTTTTGTTCGCACCGGTCCCTATATGAATTATTTGAGTAGTGGCTGATCACTCAGTCTTATTGTCATGCGAGCCTTATTATGGGGTAATCTGGGTACGACAGGAACATTTGTTAGAGTTAAATTATGCTTATTTAACTATTTGACGTTTTACAGCGACCTTGTGATTTATGCCTACGATGAGGACCTCATAATCCCTTGAAAGGACCCGCCTGACGATAATGGAGTAATGTACGGACTGAAAAGTATGATTAGCACCGGACTATAGACGTTGCAATGCGGTGGCTCCAGTCTGTAGTTGCTGCTGATGGCAGTGGCAGTGAACCGTCTATTTGCACTCCAACTGGTTTGTCAATTTCCCACAGTGCCTATCAGGCGGGCAAAGATTAGTGATGTGCAACATGGTACTGTTCAGCGGCTTCTCGTTTCTGGTGCACCTACATCACCGTCGATACCAATCCTTGATACCAATGTGACCTTTACAATCGTTTTCAGCATGACAGACGCCTATTCAAACTAGTAATTAAACAAAAAAAGAACATCCTCTTATGTGCAATATCAACTGTCGCATGAGGATGACGCGGACTCAGGTTACGGATAGGTCAGGTGGCCCTTGATGTTGGTCTCGTCGACGTGTGTCTTCTGGGCGGCGTCACTTCAACATCTAAGCAAATATATGTTATACTGTTCATTGCAATTTATTCAATTTAGTGTGGGGGGGGGGTTCGGTCCCCCCACCTCAAGATATTCTGCCTGTGCCTTTGCCCAAGCATGACGGTATATCGAACTAGTTAAAGCTGTCACTTTGTTTATAACGTGGTGTGAAAATGGGAAATAACACGCCACACGGGTTTGCCTGTACTTTACACCACGCAACTGTAGTAACTCAAGTTTTACTGGTCACACGTTTTTCGGGGGGCCCAACACGTTTCGTGGATTTTTGGGACGACTGTAGGGACCCGCGATTTTTCATGTCTGGACTATTTTTCGACCCTCATCGTGATCCTGAATAATCCAGGCATAACCTTTTGGTACCTCCATCCCTATTTCCAGAGCCCGGGCGCGAACTTTGAGGCACCTAGTGTGATGGCGAGGAGCTCCGACCCGACTTTTTCTCAAATGATTCCGACCGACTTGATCACGCTCCCAGCGTGACCTTCAAAGGCCCAGGTGCAAATTTTTCAGGCCGGGGGGTTCGACCGGGGGGGTTCGAATAAAAGTCGAACCGGGGGGCTTCGACTTTTATTGACTCCGGCGCAATTTTCACGGACCCAACGCGATTTTCATGGGGCCTAGCACAATTTTAGCCCCGCTGCTTTTTGGGTACCCGGTGGCATTTTTGGGATCTCCGATGGGGTTTTAAGGAACTTGAGGAAATTTTTCCGAACATCGGCGCGAATTTCTTCGGGCCCCACAACCCCTCAAGGGGAGCTGCCCCCTTCCCCCTTTAGTACGCCACTAAGGGCGATGCATGGTAAGAATGGCCTGGAAAAAAAACACCTTTACATTACATCCCACCCCTCCACCCTTAATTCTGGTGGAGTTCCGTTCCTACAGGCTGCTGCCTGCGGGTAGGCGCCAGCGACATCCACCCTGACGAGCAAATTACCCGGTCACATTCAAACTCCCACCAAATGCTGGTGGAAGCACTGACCAAAATTCAGACCTGAGCGAACGCGGTAGCGTCCCACCGCAAAGGACAAACCAGGTCAAGCTGAACTGAAACAAATGTTTCTTAGCTGATATGTTGCCAACTTTTTGAGCTGAATAACTTTTTGAGTTGATCCTGACAACTATTGGAGCACACGCACTCAAACTGATATATTTCCCTGGCCGCATTCGTTGGCTTGACGCCAGAAGCTGCCAATTTGTTTGTTTAGTGCAATATCAAAATTTTGGAAAATGCTCAAACTTCCGCTTTCGAGTAAGTATGACGTTCACATGTTACCAAATACGATTGACCACTGGGTGCACGACTTGGCACTCGATTAACCAGGGAATTAAACCAGTTTCATGTGGTGAACTTCCGAGTTTATGAGACGTATCGGAGTCTCTCTTCCTGACTCACCATTTTTTGTTCGCATAAAGCTCGAATAAAAACATGCCGTCCCAACATGGAAAAGGTCCCAAACGTGCTTGCAAAGGTAGATGAGATGTTGTCTGTGACCACGCCGTACGCCTTACCTACCGAGAGGACTGCACCAAACCAATGGATTTTCTAATTTTTCCCTGTCGAAGTGCAACTCTAGTTCTTCAGCCTCGACCGCGCCGAGCAAAATGTTAGCGCGGCATCAAGATTCGGACAGTCATCCCGTGATCAGTCATGAAGTCATCGTCCCCCTCGACGAGACACCACCTTTACGAGGTGGGGATTGAGCGCCCTAAGGACCAAGAATTCCAGTCCATCGGTAATCCGGCGAGGGGCCAGACTAGGAGTGCCTCACTCGTCCTTCCATCCGTACGCTCCCATTCAAATACCCATCACATCTCAACATCCACATCCTTCACCTGTCCCTGCAACACCAATTACCCCTACTATGAGCAGGCAGGGCAACTTCCCCGGTCCTGCCGGTGCTCGCACGGTGCTAGTTGTGACGGGGGACCAACACGCCTCTTTGGTTTTGATATCCCGGGGTGGCGGACGGGCCCGCGGGGCCTCACACGGGTCAAGCGACTGGTCGCCTCGGTCTGGGGGCCTGGGTCTCGGCCTAGTGCCTGCCGGACCGGCCAGCTGGGGTCAAGGGGTGGGCGGCGCTGGATCCCGGTCGGGGTGGTGAGTCTCTCCCGACCGGGTGATGGCGTCACCTGCCCCGTGTAGTTCCGCGAACGTTTCGCGTCCTCCCGCCTTCGGGACACAGGTGTCCCCCCCCCCCCAAGTTGGACCCCAGTGTGGTGGAACGTTGGCATGGCAGAAACCGAGCATTCATGGATTCTTCTAACACCCAATCTCCCCCTGGGTCCTTGATCAGGGACCCAATCCCTGGCTACCCTAAAGATAGTCGGGACACCGACTCGACACCCGCGGAGGCATACCGTCTTGAGCATCCCACATCCCGTACCGCATCAACAAAGCGTGGTCCGAACGCCAAGAACCAGCCAAATGTCTCGCCAAATGGCTTAATACCACGGTATCGAGGCCACGGTCTCCTCGAGTTCCGGTCTTCACCTCGAAGGAACCTGGGAAGACGCTCTCCTCACTGTCACCTTTTCAACGCAAACGCGGCTGTGACCTCCTTTCAGATATCGTACGATGCGAACCTTCGCTTGATGGAGGATTGGAAGTTAAGTTCCGGCCCGTGGAGGAGGCCAGGAATGCCCTATGGATTACAGAGTTTAAGTATGCTATTAGAGACCAGAGTGGACGACACGAAATTACTATTCCGATCGCGGTGCAACCACACAGGACCAAAGACCAATCGAAGGGTGTGATTAACTGTTATGGCCTGAGGGGTGCCTCCGAAGAGGAAATAGTGGATGGACTGTCTGAGTACGGCGTAGTAGAGGCACACAGGACAGAGGAACGTCGTGGATGCGTTTTGACGCCAACTAACAGCACCATTTTAACTTTTAACTCCACTGATTTGCCAGCCACCATATCGGTCGGCTACGTACGAGTTAAGATGAGGATGTTTGTCTCCAATCCTATGCGCTGCTACCGATGTCAGCGGTACGACCACACCACACAGCACTGTAGAGGTTGCTCAGCGTGTCGGAAATGCGGTTCGTCAGAGCATACTGGCGACAACTGTAGCTCTAAAGACACGAGGTGTGTTGATTGTGATAAGTCAGATGCCGCATCCATCATACGACCGTTCTTGTCCAGCATATGTTAGAAAGAAATACTATTCATCAAGAGCAACAGACAACTTTCATTTCGTCAAGCCCGAGAGGCGTAAGACGAGATACTCCCAGGATCCCCACAAGGCAGCAAGAGAACACCACCCAGCTGCTTGCGCAGCTCAGTGCCCTACGTAACACATTTGGCATCATCTGCATACCAGCGACAGATACAGGAAGTCAGGCCTCTGGTCAGTTTCGTTCACTAGATAAGGTGGGATGCCCCGCCCAGGGATGATGTTACCTCGGTGGGATCAGAGGAGGTGCAGGTAGCAGCCGAAAGTATCGCCTCGAAGGGTGAGTGGACACTGATACAAGGGACTAAGAAACCAGCAAAGTCCCCCCCCCCCCAGCCAAGCCCAACTCCTCGCCCCCACGTCATCGCTTCCCACCACCTCCCACTCAAGATCCCCTCCACCTCCGTCTAACTTGCCGAGAAACACGACCTCCGCACCAACGCTGCCGGCTGCAAACACTATTAGGACACTACCGATACCGGACTCGAGTCTCCAGAGGCAAGAGTCCGAGAGACGCGCCCGTGAGGCGAATAGAATGCGACTTGCGGAAATGGGGAGTCCGGGCGGCAAGCCGCCAAGGAGTGGACAAGCCAGCTCCCTCGAGATCAGGCACTCCGGCGCAGCGACGGCCGGTGGAGGGCCCGTCCGGATCTTTGGCTGTTGGCAGTAGTAGCCCGCCCAAGATGCGCCCTCCTCCTCCGCGCGTGAACGCTCCCCAAAAGCGTGTATCGCCTTGGGCCAGCTCTTCGCCGGAAGGAGAAGCGTCACCACGTTCCCGCTCGAGAACCCATTCACTTGGGACAGGGCCGATTGGTCGCTCAATTCTGCGCCCGGTCGTACTGAATTTTAGACCGTACGAGCCTAGTCTAGTCTACTAGTCCGTACTAGTCTAATCACTAGTCAACATATATTGTGTTTTACAATGGAAATGTAGAGGCATCAGGACCAGTCTCCAGGAGCTACAGATTTTACTGCATCACAGGAACCCGGTAGTCGCTTGTATACAAGAGACGAAGCTGTCACCCGACAATCCGCTAGACTTAAGTAACTACCAGGTTTTTCGCAACAATGGCAGCAGTGATATTGTTGCACATGGAGGTGTTATGTTGGCGGTGCACAACAGTGCTCCCGCCCAACCTCTCGCTCCAAGTACGGCTCTCCAGGCGGTAGCCGCAAAAGACGTATCCGGTCATATCTCGACCAATATATGCTCCATATATCTCCCTCCTGGATCCGCATTGCCCTCCGCAGCACTCCGACGGCTGCGGCCGAGCTCCCTCCGCCAATTTGCTTCTGGGTGATTTTAACGCCAACCACACGGTATGAGCAAACTTTGACTGCATGAGAGAGGCTTTAAGTGCCATTAGATGAAAATAATTCTTCAATTTAAATGTCTGTGCAATGTGAGAGAAGTTCAAATCTTACTTGAAGGAAATTCAGATTAGACATGTTCCCCTAAAGCAAAGGCGCAAAAGAATGATAGGAAAGCCAGCATGGCTTACACCAGACTTGATAAAAGCAGTCAAGGCTAAGAAAGCTGCATTTAGAGTGTTTAAGGAAGCTTTAAATCTCGTAAATCTAAGGTCGTATCGAAAAGCTAGACACCGAAGCAAAAAACCAGAGCAGCAAAGCGAGCAAAAGAATTGGATTTGGCTCCGAACTGTAATGGGGACAGCAAAAAGTTATTTACCTTCTACAACCTGAGTAAAGTTTCTAGCAAACTATATAGGGGGGGTTTTTTTAAAAAAAAAATTTTTTGGTCCGAAATTTAAGGGGGGAAAAAAAAATTTTTTCCTTCTTCAACCTAGTAAATTTAATTGGTCCATTGGAAGTAAATGGGACTATATTCAGTGAGGATAGTAAGACGGTTGAGGAGCTGAGCAAGCGGTTTAAATCAGTTTTTACATTGGAAGATATGACTAATCTGCCGACTGTACACCATAGTTCAGTGACATGTGAGCGGATAAGCAATGTTGATTTCATTGATAGTGGTGTTTTCAATCATCAGGAAAATCAAGCCAAATAAGGCAGCAGGACATGATGAAATTTATGCTACGATATTGCTGGAAGCCGAAAATGTACTGGCATTTCCACTTAGTATAATATTTTGTACATCAGTTTCACAAAATTAAATTCCAACACATTGGGAAAGGGCAAATTTAGTTCACCTTTTCAAGAAAGGAGAAAGAGGGAAAGTTCAGAACAATAGGCCAGTAAGTCTCGCATCCCTAGTCTGCAAGGTACTCGAATCAATTATATCAAGGAGTTAGTTATTAGGGCTTTAGGGCGCATCGACTACACAATTATTAAGGATATAATAGTAAGTTATGTGAGAGGAAACAGATTGATTCAAGATATTCAACATGGGTTTTAAAAAGGGCGATCGTGTCTCACACATTTCTTGGACTTTTGAAATTTCGATACAGAACAATTTGATCACGTTGAAGTAGCATATCTTGACTTTAGTAAGACCTTTGACAAGGTCTTGATGACGGTTGATGATGCAACTTCAGGTCCATGTCATTGCAGGTAGCATCTTAAAATGGATAAAGTTGTGGCTTTCAGATAGACAGCAGAGTGATGCTAAATTGTACAGTCCTCATGGCAAAATATTCTTAGTAGAGTCCTTCAGGGGTCAGTACTGGGGCCAGAACTGTTCATGATAAATGTAAATAACATTGAAAGTGGCCTAAACAGTAAGGTTTTTAAATTTGCGGAGGATTTCAAGGTCTTTATGGCAATAACAGGTTATAATGGGCATATTTCGCTGCAGAAAGACTTAGATGAACTTGTGGAGTGGTCCGAAGAATGACAAATGAAGTTTAATTTTGATAGGTGCAAAATCATGCATACAGGTAGGCAGCATATGAAGGCTCCATACTTAATAGGTGGTCAAGTACTATCAGGGACTCAAAAGCAGAAGGATTTAGGTGTTATTCTAAGCAAAAAATTGGGGGCATTAGAACAGACCATGAAGGCCAGGAAGAAGGCACTGAGAATGCTTGGGGAAATAAATAGGAATGTATCACACAGAAGTGAGGAAGTCATCAGGAAGCTTTACCGTGCATATGTCAGGACACATTTGGAATACTGCATCCAAGCTTGGTCTCCTAGCTATGAAAAAGATCGTTGGCTTTTAGAGAGAGTACAAACGAGGGCTACAAAAATGGTTAGTGGTATAAGGAATCTGGCATATGAGGAAATATTGAAGAAATTTAATACGTTTTCACGTAGATAAAGAAGGGCGAGAGGAGATCTCATGTTCTTTCAATTTTGGCATGGCCCAGAGAAGGGATATCTTGGGGAAATGTTTGAATTTAACAGAAATGATGCAATCAGAGGTCATCAATTCAAAATTAAAGTTAACCACAGCATGACAAGGTTAAGACAGTTTTTATTCACCAATGGGGTAGTAGAACACTGGAACCAGCTTCCAGAAACCATTTTCAGTAGCAGCACATTGAACATTTTTTAAAACAGCATAGACAATCATTATAAGAATAGAGGGCTTGCTTTTCAGTATTCCAGGGAAGGCTGATCAACGGACTTGGTGGGCAACTGATTGAGGGTCCAGAGTGCAACCAAGAAGGGCCCTTGTGGCTCGTAGTTGCACTAATCTTGTATGTCTTCATGTCATTGTGGGTATGTGCAGATACTAATGTACGTGGACGAGGCCTGGAAACTTTCATGTTGAAGGAGTCCCTATGCACCTTCAACACTGGCGCACAAACCTAGTTATCACTACCGTCTGAAAATACTTCTGCGCTAGACGTTAGCCTGCAAATAGCAATAGCAAGTATCGTTAGCCTGCAAATAGCAAAATAATTCGACTGGTTCGTTGACGAACATCTCCACGGTAGCGACCACTTCCCAGTTGGCTGAAATTCCTAGGAGCAATTCTGGGGTACGGGCCACAACGGTGGAATTTTCGAAAAACTGAGTGGTCTGTTTTTACAGATCGGCTGCAAGCATGTTTTAGCGAATACGACACTCATTGTGTAATGTCGGTGCAAACTTTTACATCCATACTTTTGCAGTGAGCTTTCTGGTGCATACCTTGCACTATTGGCTCTCCTCGACGTGCACCCGTCCCATGGTGGACTGAGGGGTGCAGAGCAGCGATTAGGAAGCGGTGCCGAGCCCTGAAACAATTTAGCCGAAATAGCACCAATTCCTATTAGCTTTCCGGAAAGCGAGGGCGGCCGCACGTCGTACGATCCGGGAGGAAAAAGGCGTAATGGAATACGTACGCCCGTAATCTGAACCGCTCTGTGCCATCGTCGCAAGTGCGGTCGCAAATAAATCGCATCTCGAGGAAATTTCGGTCGCCTCCATTGCCAACTCTGCACGTTGATGGTCGGGTCGTTATTGGACTCGGCCCCTGTCAATGTTCATTGGCAGCCGGGACGTCATCTGGGCGCTGATTTGGGTTCAGCAGGTTATCACGACAGCAAGAAATGGTACTTTTCCGCGTACGTTCCTGACTAAGAAGTATACGTGAGTGGTATACATTATACGTCATCTGAAAGCTTGTTTCATGGTATTTGTACAATCATGGGAGGCTTTCACATGAACATCTTAGTTATTGTGTAAAATGGTGTTATTTAGACCCAGGCCATATCCATCGACACCATTTAACTTAAGCGGGCCGAGCGACTCGGTGTTGGTAGCGCAGTTGGTAGCGCGTCAGTTTGCCGACTCGGAGGTGGCTGGTTCGAGCCTGGAGGCTGGCAGCTTTTTGTGCGCGTCGTGGGAAGTCCTTCTAATAAGCGACAGTGAATTAAGACACTGTTCACATGGGACGATCTTTTTCAATAAGAGAAGGGAAATACGCAGATATTCTGCAAGGCTGGGGTTCGGCCACCTTAAATTGATGGTTAGGCACTTCTGATCAGCCAGGCATAGGAAGTACGGAACACGTCACCGCTTACGGCAGTGTCCAGGCCCACAGTCCCTTACTGACACGGGCGGCGGACCATCGGGGGTGGGACAGGAAACAGGACCCCCTGAATTAAATAATTTGTGGCACTACGGCAGTGCATCGCAAATATTGAGCTAAAAACTAACGGTTGCCCTTTCCCCTCCCACCAGTACACGCCGACCAACATTAGTCCCTGCTCCTCGAGGTGTGCATCTAATAACAGTACATGATTATCAAGGTGACAAAACCAACAATTGTGCATCCTGCCGAACAGTCAAATGATCGGACCCGTGCTGGAGACAGAGCGATGCCAGTTCTAAGCTCGACTCCACGCCTCTTACGATACACGGCGAACACACGCCACCAGGACTGCAACAAGCATTGCTTTGACAGGAGCAGACGTTGGCTAAAGTAGGTGACAATCCTGAACTTTCTGGAGTGCCGGCGCAAAATAAAAATCCCGCTTTTCGTACCATGAAGGCTCGATTTAGATTCGGCAACAACTTTGTGGAACCCGTAAGCGCTAAGACGGATTTTAGATGCCCGCATGAGGATTTCGGTTCGCTTATTGTCAAAGGCTTAACGCGGAACTTGGCAAGATTGGGGAAGCATCCCCGTTCATTCCCCACCGTGGCTTTGCCCATGTTCACACACCGTTATTCGGCATTTTCAGTAGAAATGAATTGGCTGCGTCGCTGAAGCCATGTGAATCAAACTTCTGTCATGCATGTATTAATGTAGGGGCAACAGCAATTTCAATGCCAGACCAGCTCGGAAGCAATTTTAATAACACCTTAATTTGTGGTTGGAATGGAAAATTACCACGTAATGCTACACATCTTTGTAATTAAATGTGTTCTATTTTTAACCAAATACAATATTTTCCTTTTAAAATATTATTTCTTTATTCGCGTCGTGTAACCTGAAATATCACGCATTTTGCAGTACAGCACGACATAAATACGGCAACAAAAGTTGTTTATCAATCAGACTTTAATACGAGGAGCATACATCTGGGGAAAACGAGACTGCCAAGATTGAGAGGCTCTCACTCCCACTGCCGATTGTTTCTCGGTTGTGTACTCGGTGGAAGTGAATGTGCATTTTGGGCGCATGGACCGCGTTCGTCATTTTCCGCACATGAATATATATATATATACATATATATATATATATATATATATATATATATATATATATATATATATATATATATATATATATATATATATATATATATATATATATATATATATATATATATATATATATATATATATATATATATATATATATATATAGATATATATATATTCCGGCGCCCAACAGAGTGCGTATTTAAACGATATATCGAGGAAGCACAACGCAAGACATATATTGGGAAAAGCAAACACATGAAGCAGAAAAGAACCCTGGGTTCCTTTACGACGCAATTAACTGTTAGGTCATATAGCGTAGTCAACTTCTCAAACCGATTGGTCGCGGGTGGACTCGGTAATTCCGCTGGTTGCGGGACTCGAACCCATAATATTGCGGTCAAGAGCCCAACACCCTACCGACTAAGCTACCACGGCTCCACCAAACGCGTGACATAGGAGGTAATCGGTAGCAGGTGCAGATAAGCAACGTTACTTAATGAGATTACATTGCGTCAATACATTACAATACCTAACATTACAGTACGTACATATCTGACACCTTATAAAATCGGACGAACTGGCAAGAATAGATGGAACATCTTCATCGTGACATCTGTGGCTGAGAACAACTCGACATGCATACATACACAGACTATTCACGAGCATCGTAGCGGGACGATGAGTACGCGTAGGCCTACAGGCTACGCTCTACCGACTTCACAAACACAGGCACATATCAGTTGTTGAGCTTGACATACACTCGGTGCAACTGCAACACGTACGTTTAGTCTCGTGTAATATTTGTGTAGAAAGTCCTGATATGCCGCTATATGATCAATGACAGGTGATGCACCTATACGTCAAAGTAATTAATGATTTAAAAACTGATCTGAATGTGAAGTGTCGCCAAAGTGCGGCACATATTTCGCCGTCACTGAGCAAACTACTCGGCTTTCCGCTGCTGCCGCTTTGCGAGCTTGGCGACGTTCACCTTGCTCACCAGCCCGAGATGAATAAATGTCCGGATCCTCGCAAAGCACTTAATTATATTTGATATGTGGAATTCAATCTGATTTCCAACACCTGGCAGAAACTTTCAATGACCTTTGGATGACTGCTGAGATTGTTGGGTTCTTGGGCATGGTGAACACAAAACGCTCCATCCATCTCTCTGAATGTGTGGAAGAATTCCTCGGTGGGAACCGTTAGGCCGCTAAGGCTTAGGAGGCGAGTCCAGAACGCCTATCGTAGTTCATCTTCGGGATACACAAATGGGTGCCCAGCGATCGGTCCGCTGGTTTCTTTCTGGCCATGGATCAGGCCACACATCATTCCCCCCCCACCGCCACACTTAGCATTTAACATTCCGTCAATTCACATCATTATCTGATGTGATTTGAAGGAAGCTGATATTCACTTCTATGGGAAATGGAAACTCAGGAAATCGGTATTTCAAGTTGGTGTTCTGATATCTAGAAAAAAAGTAATGTCACCAAAAAATAATATTAATATCGTTCAACTAAGATTTTTAAAACACTGGGAAAAAACACTAATTTTGACAATGGCAGTACATGCCATCCCCCACGCCATAGAAATATGGAAAGTGTGGGGAAGTTGGATTTTTGGTGGCTAACAAAGAACACTGATGTCAAATTACAAAAGTATCCTAACTGAATCTAACCTAACCAACTGATGTTGGACCTCCTAAAACATACTCATGCTCAGTCATCTAAAACCTACTAATATTGTATGCTGGATGCTGAATGTGATTCACGAAGGAAATGGTAAATCCATTGCACCTTAATTACACACTCGCATCAATTGTGCACCGTATATTAATTAACCTCGTGACATGGAAACTCAGTTAATGGAAGGATACATTTTACATCCTAGGCTGAATCTGTTATCATTACTTCATGTAGAAAGGGCTGGCCATTATTCTGCTGGAATATCATGATGAAAATGTTCCAAATAGCCATATGCAAATATAGGAATTCATTTTTTGGTATAATTCAACTTGGTTTTGGCTTTTCGTGGATGATTGCCTATCCTGTCTTCTTCTGATATTTCACTACTCCCAAGTAGCCTTGTTCTTCATTCAACACAGTTTATGGATAATTATTTTTAGGATACTGGGAAGAAGTTGCTAGTAAGCTTCAAGAAGTTCAGTTCATACATTTGTCTAAAAAATTGTATTCATTGCGGCTTTTTATATATAAATACCAAGGTTTTTTGGAATTTGGAGGATAGAATAGAAACAACACAATGTGTTTCCTGAAAAAGAGGTAGCTTAGGTTTGGACTGGGGAAGGATTGTGATGATAACTCAACCAACATTGTTGCATATATAATATCAAAGATATTCAATGGATGACATTGGTTTGGATACACTGTTCTTACATTTAACATTATCCTTTACTACCAATTACCCCACTCAAAGCAACAAATTTCGCATTACTTCACTTACGAACTGAAAAAACATGCATTTGCACTGGAATATAATGGTTATATCATCTTAATGGCATTCAGAAATATGCATGTATAATTTTTCTTGAAATGCCACCTCAGCTAAAATGCAATTATTCTTCTGCAGGTGCAATTGTAAAAACTTCACACAGCTTCAGCCTGGCCTCTTTTCAGAAGAGAACATAAATTAGATGCCAATTTCAAAAATAATATTCATGAACAATTTCATCTGAAAACTTAGGAAGCTAAAGAAATGCCTAACTTATCACAACCTCATTTTAGCTTTGCCAAGGTAAAAATGTGCCAAACGTCACTTGTAAACACTCAAAACTGCAATAATGAACCCTTAAACCACATCTCACACAGTACAGGTGAGAGTGGTCACATTTTAACCGCATCAATCAACTTTGCATTGAAAAGGGATGTCAGGAATTCAAATATGAACTAAAAAGTACAGATTTCCCCAAAAATGTATTTAAAGTCTGATATTTTTTTTTCCAATTACACCAATATTTTAGTGACTACTAATAATTGGTACCACAACAGCTACAGTGAAGTAATCCTGCACAACCACTTTCATGTTCAGAATATGGCACAACACTACAAAACAATTATATGTTTTAAAGTAGCTCTATGTGAGTGGTTAGATGACTTTGATAGAGAGAACCATCTGAATATAGATACCTTATTCATTTTTTGTAAAATTCAGTAAACAGTGTAATTATTGGTTTGGCCACACAAAAGCAGCAGTAGAGCAATTTGTTGCATGTATTAAGTGTTTGGAAACTCCCTTTTACCCTACTACCACTACTACCATGATGCAATGGGCAAGCAATTACCAAATTGTCCACAAGTTGGTGAATGGCACAGTATGGCATGATTACATATAGCACACAGGAACAATATGATAATTGACAGGGGACCAACGCACATGCTAACATCAATCACCAGATTGCATCTATGACGTGCCGACCAAGTTGACATTGTGGGCATAAGGCCTTAACTCGTATAAATTGTCTGAGGTGTGTGTTCTCAATATCAACCACTCCATGGATAAATTATTTCTGTGGATAGTGCCTTTCGGTTCAAAGCCACCGGCACGCTAGCAAAATAAGATAGAACATTCAAGCTTCAATGAATGACTGATATGCTTTACAACAAACGAGGAAACTAATCGTGAGAAAAGCGCCATAATTGCGCTAAACTGAAAGCACCATATTTAGTAGATTTGTTGGTATAGTCCAAAACTAGAATATAATTCAGGAGTATTCTGGAATAAAAAAGCGCTTTTGGTATATGACGTCACTTGGCGTAGGTTTTGTCTAGTTTAAACTAACTATACTAGAACAGCCAACTTTGGAGTACCTGTTGTCTCTAGTTATCTTGATTGGACCCTTCCATGTCGCAAATGCAATCGCTGGCGCCCTTGCAGAACGCAGCATGAATCACAACAGTACCTCCAGTTTTACGCGGCATCAAGCCGAAGCTGCGAAGCTACACATGTTGATTTTGAAACCCTAGACCAGCACTCTTACAACGGACCCTTTACAATGACTGAGTTGATTTCAGCAACTGATTCCTTATGTTGCGTGTTTGAAAGACCAGACAATGTCCCCCGCGCCGTCTTTCCGGTCAAATCCTCACCCCGTCTCGGGGCGGGGGGGGGGCGGTTGAAGACCCTCTATAAAATCCAAGCTAAGCATCGCACGAAAACGAAAAAGGTGTCTTCGGAAAGCGCTCAACGAGTAGGGTCCGGGTACACCCTCCAAAATAATTTCCCCCAAAAGTGACGTCACCAGGGGGGCTAGATTTTCACGACTTTTCACGACTTACATTATGTTTTTGACTCTGGGGAGTTCATTTTGCGGGTACATGAAGATAAAATTATTTGGAATGAGAAAAGGACAGAGAAGTCGATCAGGGCTATGATTTTACTCCCCCCCCGCAAAAGTTATCTTTGAAGTTTCAAAATTTCGAGTTTTCACGTTTTCTTTAATTTTCCTTTTCCAATGGGTAGAGCAAACCGAGAAACGTCGTTGGAAGTCAACTTGCCCTAATAAACAATGCTTACTTTAGCCAGAATCCTGTATTTGAACTGCAATTTGGCAAATAAGCCAAATTTACATGTAGTCAAAAACGAAAAAAAAATCCACCCGTACGTTTTGTTGCATCCGGGAAGATAAGCAAACGCTGAAAGTTTCATTAAAATATCTGTATCCGTTAAAGCGTGACGACTGGTTGAACTTTTTTGGAAGTGACCTCACTTGACCTTGACTAACTCGTTGACCTTAGATGACTTGTCCTAAAAATTTTGAATCAGCGTGTCGTATTGATGTGGGAAAAGGTATGCCAAATTTGGGCGTGCTGCCGCGCGCCGTTCGTCCGCTATTCGCGAAAACCCTGAGGGGCGGTTGAAGACCCCCCGAAGCGGGACGGGATAATGAGATGCTTCGCCACCTACCCCCAAACGCGCTTGAAATGCTCCTCAGGACTTTCAATGCTGTTTGGAATGGAGGCGAGTTACTTCCCGCTTGGAGAGAAGCTACCGTAGTCCCATTGTTGAAACCGGGCAAGAGTGGTTTTGAATCATTGCATTATCTACCGATTTCGCTCACCTCATGTCTATGCAAATTGATTGAGACTTGTGAACCTGCGTCTTACATGGCCCTTGGGGGATCGAAACTTTTGTATGAATGCAGTGTGGTTTTAGAAAATACCGCTCTACAATTGACCACGTGTTAAGATTGGACACCGAAATCCGTGCGAGCTTGAAGTAAAAGCGACACGTAGGTACGATCTTTTTCGACATCGAGGGCGCCTATGACATCACATGGAGGCACGGCATACTTTTGAAACTGGGGAATGCTGGCGTGCGCGGCCATATGGGCACCTTGAATAATTTTCTGGCCGATAAGACGTTTCATGTACGGATTGGAAACGTCCTGTCCGATACTTGTGCTCAGGTGAACGGTGTTCCTCAGGTGGTGGCGGTGGTGGATTGGGGCTTAGGGGCGCGTCGACATCCAGGGTCATTTGCGCCCATAACTCTATTATACTCAATCTACGCTGCTACTATCCTGGCTTATTAATATTTACGGGTGGGAGTATATCACCTCTAGGCGAGCTTGTCGAAGGAAGGTAAAAATATTCCCAGACGCCACGACATCAGAGTCGTTCCCAATTAGCATACGTAAAGAAGTATCGGCGTTCAGCGGTCCTAAAATCTGGCGTCGTAGTGGTTCTAACATTGTACAGCCTACTAAAACATGGTACACAGTAAGCGGATTAGAACAGTGTGGGCATAGAGGTCGGTCATCACCAGTCAGCATGTAGCTGTGTATTGCAAAGGTATGATCTATTCTCAATCGGCAGAGTACTACCTCTTCCTGTCGTTTGGTTCGGTGCGAGGATTGCCACTTTCCTAGTGTCGGTTTTAGAACCCTGAACTTAGTACACTTCGAGTTCCAGGCTCGTTGCCATTCTGACCGCATATTTGACAGTATAGTAGGGTATAGGTCCCTTGGAGGGAGCCGTAGATGGACCACACGGCCATTGTTGATGGCGTTTTTGACGGTTATGTCAGCAGCCTCATTTACTGCGAGTCCGACATGGCTAGGAATCCAACAGAAAACGATGTTTCTGCCGATGTCACGTAGGGATTTCACGAGTTTGATGATCCTACGAACAAGCCGGTTATCCTGGTTAAAAGTTATCAATGCGAGGAGACTGCTCAAGGAGTCTGTGAAAACCACGTGCTTTGTGGATCGGTCTTCCTGTATCAAATAGAGGGCTTGGAGAATCGCATACAATTCGGCGGTAAAAATCGATGCTTGCGTTGGTAACCGAAAGATCTTACACTGTGTTGACTGACGTAGGCACATCCAACACCAGATACTGACTTTGAACCGTCTGTGTAGATTCGCGAGAAGCCGTGATATTTATGTATTTTTTTTCCAAAGCCAGTATTCCGAGTTCCTCCGGGTGCACATGTCCTTTCCTTGAGCAGGATAAAGTCACATCAGTTTGCACCGGGACAGCGTGCCATGGGGGAGTGCTCGGCATAGTAACACGTGCTAAACAACGCCGCCTGATATTGCAGTCACGAAGAATCGAAGCCATGCGAATAGAAAACGGAAATTCACCCTGATGGGCCCTGCGACATGTTCCTGATGTTCTCGAGAATATCCACTGATAGGCTGGATGATTCCGGTTTTGAGCAACATTGCACGCGTATCTCGCGCCCAGTAACTTACGGCGCAACGCAAGAGGTGGTTCGTCTACTTCTGCCATTACACATTGAGCCGGTGAGGTGCGAAAGGCTCCAGTAGCGATGCGAAGAGCTGAATTATGGATGACATCAAGACAACGCTTGGAGGTGGCACACGCTTCGTCATAAATAAAACATCCATAGTCAAGTTTAGAGCGCACGAGATATCGATACATAAGAAGTAAGACATGTCTGTCTGCCCCATGCGAACACCTGGGGACGGTTTTCATAACTTGCAGTCTTTTTGCGTATTTCTGCGCAAGATCGTTGATGTGGGTTCTATATGTAAGTCGACGGTCAATCCACACACCTAAAAACTTTGCAGCCGGTTTGAAAGGAATGCGGTTCCCACTCATCATAATCACCGGATCCGTGCAAGAACGTTTTCGGCAGAAGTGACCAGCAACGGTTTTAGATGTTGACATGGCAAATCCCGTTTCGTCACACCAATTCTGCACCTTCCGGACAGTCAGTTGGAGTTGTCTCTCTACCGCGCGTACAGTACGCGAAGAACACGAAACGGCAAAATCATCCACGAATAGTGCTTTTCCTATGGAAGCTGGTAGTGAGGAGCCCACGTCGTTGATGGCAATGGCGAATAATGCGACACTCAACACACTTCCCTGCGGAACTCCGTCCACTTGCTGGAATGTGCCAGAGAGGAAACCTCCTACCCTGACACGAAAAGTCCTGGAAGCTCAAAAAATCGTCAAGAAAACCCCCATAGGGCCTCTGATGCCCATGAAGTGCAACTTCATGACAATACCATGCCCCACGCAGTATCGTATGCTCCGTCAATATCGAAAAATATCGCAGCTGTGTGGCATTTCTTCCTAAAACTAGGGTGCACAACAGAGTCGAGTGTCAAAACATGGTCAAAAGTGCTGGGATGTTTTCGGAAACTACTCTGTATCACAGAGAGGATATTGTTACGTTCTAGAAACCACATTAATCGGACATTCACCATTTTTTCGAATAGCTTACATAAGGAACAAGTGAGCGAGATTGGGCGATAATGCAATGGGTCGGTACCGGTTTTATTTGGCTTGCGTATGGGCACCACCATTGCTTCCCGCCAGGAAGGCGGAAATGTGCCTCTTGTCCATTTAGCGCATTCAGGAGAATATCTAAGGCTGTTTGTGGTAGATGCTTAAAAATATCATTATGCAATGTATCCGGACCCTCTGCAACGCTCCTCAGAGTGTTGATTGCTGCAGTCAGTTCTGAAATAGAAAATGGAATGTTGTATTCGAGGTGATCTGTGGTTGAAAAGTCCAGGGGGCGTGCTTCGCATTGAGCCTTGTAGGTCGAGAAACGGACACTAATACTATTTTTCGAGCGTGCTGACAACGTCCGTCCCATCTCGTCCGCTACTTCTTCCGGATCAATGATATCCCGACCGGCAACGTGTAGAGTGGGAAGTGGGTGTGGAGTATACTTCCCAGAAAAGCGCTTAATGCGGGACCATACATATGACAGTGAGGTGGATCGACTAAATGTGTTCACGTAGGCTTTCCATGAGTCTCGTTTCGCTTCAGCGATAGTACGCCTCCCGGCACTTTTCCGACCACCACGGAACCGGTACTCGAACTGCAGTTCCCGAAGAACGAGGGATGTGCCGCTGAGCGGTCTGCACAGTTGCCGTCGTGAATGCCTCCACCGAAACACCGGGTTCACTGGAGTAGTCTCCGAGTCTACTCTCAAGATTTGTTTGGAACGCATCCCAATCGGCCCGGTTAAATATCCACCTGGAAGGTCGTCGGCTTACGAAAACACGGTTAATAAAACAAGGCCAAACAGGGAAATGGTCACTGTTATGTGGATCATCGTCCACGGACCATTCTAAAAAGGGTGCAAGTTCTGGACTGCAGAGTGTAAGATCCAGCACGGAGGTCTGCCCAGTTGGCAATGTAAAATGGGTTGGCTTTCCTATGTTAAGTACGCATAGTGGAAAATCTCTAACAAAACATTCGGCTCCACGTCCACGGCTCGTCGTGATAGCTGAGCCCCAAAGAGGGTCTTGGGCGTTAAAATCGCCGCATTCCATTACCGGTGGAGTGAGCTGCCCCACCATCTGGGAGAGCTCAGAAAGTGGGAACCTCTCGCCCGGCGGGAGATATACGCTACATATGGTATTTTCATACGCTACATATGGCGTGACGATTTATTTTCATACGGGCAGCGATACACTGTATATTTGAAGATATAGATACTTGCTGGAATGGAACAGAGTTGTGCACAGCAAGAAGTACTCCTCCTTGTGCTACAGTGTGAGGAGTAATATCCCTACGTAACACAGAGTAGTTGCTCAGGTGAAAACGTGCATCAGGGGGAAGCTTAGTCGCTTGGAGACAAACTACTAATGGTACTCGCAAATGTAAAATGGTTCGGAGGTCGTTAAGGCTGGTTCTCAACCCTCTACGACTCCATTGGAGAATACAACTCATACGTCAGATATATAAAGATGAAAGTTGCGAACTAAAAACGGGGGAAACGAGAGAGGGTTAGGTTTCCCCTGTTCCCGCCCTCAAATCCGGAGGTAGCCCGCGAGCTTCGGGCTGACTCGGCCCAAGGGACTGAGTCATCGGGCGGGAACGTGGTGACCCCTCCCCCGGTGGAGAGCTCGATGGTGGGAGACCTCGCTTCTGAGGCCCCAGCCGGGGAAGGGGGTGGAGGATGACCATTTGATTGATGGACGGAGCCGGTCCCTTTATTCGCCGTCGTGGCGATGGGGTTGCCGACCTTCGTGGTGCAGCCGCCTCGGCTCCTTGGCGGCTCTTCTCGCGGGCCCTTTCCATTTCAGCGAGCCGCGCTCGTTTCGCCTCGCGGGCGCGTCTCTCAACCTCCTGGTAGTGCAGATTAATATCCTGAATTTTTACCGGTCGTTGGTTGTGTCGGGGCGGCGATGCAGGTGCGAACGTGGAACACGAGGGTGGGGGAGAGGCCTGAATCACGGGAAGGGGAGAAGGGTCAGGTAGGGAGGAGGTAGAGAGGCTGGGTTTGGATGCGGTAGTGGTGCGTGTGGGAAGCGAGGGTGGATTGGAGGGCGGGTGGGAAATGGGAGGTGGAGATTTCGAGGGAGATGGAAAGGGGCTGGGACCGGGCGGAGAGGACCGAGGCCTCTTTGAACGATGGATCAGCGTCCACGCCCCATCCTCGGGCGTTGGTCGAGAGGGGGTCTCTGATGGTCGGACGGCAGTACTTGTGGACGGTGGAACCTCTGTCGCATCAGTGTGGAATTGGCCTCGCTGGCCTTGGTTCATTTGCGCCGCAGGAGGCACTCCAAAGGAGCGAAGAAGGGCAGTTAATTGTGCGACCAACTCAGATGCTCTGTCGGGCTGTGCTGTGAAGAATACATGCTATTTTTAACTTTGGATGCGTAAGATATTCTTGGATGGGTCTGTTCATAATGAACTCTCCCTTCGCGAAACGATACTTTTTGAGTATGTTTGATGTAAACTATCTCTTTCTCTCTGATGTAAGTCGGGCAAGTTCGGTCGAAAGAAGTGTGTGGGTCCTGACCTGCGTTAAAATTCGCACAAAAGGGTGTCTCCGAGGTGCAATTTTCGCTAGTGTGTTCGTACGACGCACAGCTGGCACATGCAGGGCGATTTCGGCAGGATTTGTTGGTATGGCCGAACTTTCGGCACTTGAAACACCTCATGGGATTCGGGAGAAACACACGGACTTTTACGCGGACGTAACGTACACGAATTTCAGGCGGTATATCTGTGTTACTGAATGTTAATATTACGTTGTTTGTTGTAATCATTTTAGAGCCCCCTTGCTTGCCTCAGTCACTCCAAACTCCGACAGACCGTCTACAATCTCGTCCTCCGGTACGTCCCTCAAGTCGAAGCAGTTGATGATGCCTCGCGAAGTATTTTTTGTTTTGTGAGGTTCAATGGTGATCGGAATAATCTCGTCTGACCTACTGTGATTTTTCCGGACGCTGTATCTAAATTCCGACACTTCCAATGCGCTCTCCGCCTCTCCTGCCCGTGCAAATTCTACCTCTAAGGGGCCATCCTTTAATACGGGGCAGGCGGCGCCTTCGCCCGGCCGGGAGAGAGACTCACCTCCCCGACCATGATCCAGCGCCGCCCACCCCTTGACCCCGGCCGGCCGGGCCGGCAGGCACTGGGAAACCCAGGCCCCCAGCCCGAGGCGACCTGCCACTTGACCCGCGCGAGGCCTCACGGGCTCGCCCGCCCCTCCGGGATATCGGGACCAAAGAGGTGTGTTGGTCCCCCGTCACTAGCACCGTGCGACGGGGGAACTCAACCTCCAGGACTCCGTCAACCCCGGGGGACGGGCCAAGGGGGCGTGGCTACCCCGATAAAACTGAGCTGGTGGGCAGGGCCGGGGAAGTTGTTCTGCCTGCTCATAGTATGGATAGTTGGTGTTGCAGGATCACGTGAAGGCCATGGTTGGGATGAGATGGGCATTGGAATGGGGGCGTATGGATGGGAGGACGAGTGAGGCACTCCTAGTCTCACCCCTCGCCGGTATGATGGTCGCCGGGTCATTGGGGCACTCAATCCCCCCACCGCGTAAAGGTGGTGCCTCATCGGGGGGGGGTGTTCCTCGGGGAATTATCCTGAGCGCTGCGTTGTTTGCAGTCATGATAAATGACGTTGGAGATAGTCTGCCACGGGGAATTGTTAAATCGTTGTTCGTTGAGGACGTTGGTATTTGGTCCCCAGCATCACGTACAACATCCCTATCGAGACAGCTGCAGATTCCGGTTTCGCGTCTGGAAAGGTGGAGTATTGTAAATGGTTTCCTTTTATCTAAGACAAAGACGGTAGCTATGCACTTTTGCCGTCGTCGAAACTGTTGTGATCCCAAAATCCAACTTTACGGACAAGAAATACCTTTCCGACCGACAGCAAGATTCTTGGGTGGCCTCTTCGACGCCCGCATTACGCATAGACACCACCTACAAGTTCTGCGCGAATCTTGCAGTAGTTCCCTAAATCTCATGACGTGCCTGCCTAGGACTGCATACGGATCGGACAAAGCTACTCTTCTAGGGCTGTGCCGATCACTTACACGATCAAAACTTGACTACTGCTGTTTTATCTACTGCTTTATGTACTGCTGTACTACTGCTGTACCGACTCGGCCAGCACCTCGAACAAACACAGTCTGGACACCATCCATCATGCAGCCTGGATAATCGCAACGGGAACATTCCGTACTTCGTCGATCGTCAGTCTCGTCGTGGAAGCTCACGAGCCGCCATTGTCATTGAAGAGCCAAACTCTGACTGCGCTGCGCTTGCAGGTTGAAGCAATTTCCCACGCACCCTGAGTCCGCGTTTTCCTCTTGCATACAGGAGATACTCCTGCATCGACGAGGCACAAGTTCGAACCCATTTTGTCTTCGCGTAACTTAAATAGCAGAAAGAATGGGACTCCGTTGATAATCACAAGCTTAAAACATTGAAAAGCCGCTTGGTGGTATGGAAATCATCAGTGAGAAAATCCCGCAGGACATAAATATTACTGTCTAAGCTGAGGATATGGCACCCATACGCCACCCATATTCATTTGCTGATGAATGAGCCCAGGCGGACATGCGACTATTGTGATGTACCCCTCACAGTGCGCCATGTCCTATTGTCATGTCCCTGCTTTCGAGTGCAGCGAAGACGGCATTTTGGACGAGTAGACTCGCTTACTCTTTCTGACATTTCAGAGGATGATTCGCGTTTCATCCATACGGACAAATTATTTGAATATATCTCCGACATCAAGCTCCATGTCTTCTGTCCATCACTGTAATGTGCTTTTGTCGTTCATGTGTACTTAAAGATGTGACTGAAGTGTGTGAAACTGTGTGCATATATACTTCGTAAGAAGGCTGGACTAGTTAGCAGGTAGAAAACTATTAGTTATGGACGCTAAATGACCAAACTTGGTCGATGCGCCCTAAAACTCAAATAGCCGACCAACCAATCAAGTCATCGTGTCGATTGCCAGGTGACGCTCCAGAGAACCATGAATGTGAACGCGGTAAGCTACTTGAGCTTTGCCATGCCGGAGCAGAGGATGCCAGCGCAGGCAAACTATACCTACTGAGTGAGCGAGACTGTCCGAAGCTACAGGTCTTCACAAGTCGTATTCGGTATCATGATGTCGATGAATTAATCACCACACGATTCCGACATATTGTGGGACCCGATCCCAATTGTGAAACGTGTCGCATTGCTGGCTGTTCTGTGAACTCGCCTTTGTGTTGTTGAGGAATAACTCGAGACCATTACTGCTTATCTGGTGCTCAAAATTCGTTTCAATGAATTTGTTATGGATTTACTTGTAACATTCCAGAATACGTCCATTATTGATATGGCGTAGCAATATTAATCGTTCGTGCTCTATGGTGAATTTTGGGGTCCCTAATGACAAACTGGCAAACAGAGGATCACCGTTGGTTGACCCTGCCCCTACACATATTTACAAATATTGAACAAATATTGAACAAATATTGACGGCCGCATCCATCAGTGGATATTCCAAAAATGTAAATCTACATTATACACAGCTCTCCCAGTGGTATATGTGCTTCATGTTGTAATAGTTTCACGGCTCGTCCGGAATAATTATTTTCACGTTACATTTTACAGTATTAGTGTCCTGAATGGTGTAGGTATTCAAGCATAGATGCACCGGCTTCTAAATTGTGTTTACAATCACATACTCTACACCATATGTTCCAGAACAGGCGCCAGAAAAGTAATATATAAGGTGGTGCAGATGCCAAATGACAAACTGTGTTAGGTAAGCGTGAACCAGTCCGCGAGCGATACACGCACACAGAAAAAACAACCGGACTGAACAATTCGAAAGACTCTGAAATAACGGACACCGGTGCCAAATTCTATCCACAGAAATACACACAAAATAGCAATGTCACAAAGCAATCACTTGTTGCCCTGCACGAGTACATATCGCATTCGCCACCGTCACATGACGTGCACGTTCGGTTCAGTGTGCGCCGCGCATCCAGATGACGCCACCGGTCCGGCAGTTCGTCAGTGCCACGCCACGTCGTTGGGGTGTGTGATGGCGCCCATCTTGTAGTACTTCGCCGTGGAGAGAGCGTTGCCGGAGGCGGCTCCGACGGCGGCGCCCTCCGTCTCGCGGTCTGCGCCGGCCGAGCTGTCGGCCAGCAACTTGCAGATGCACTTCCAGTGGTGCAGATAGTTAGCCTTCCACAGTCTGACGCAACCGTCGTCGCCGGACGAGCCGAGGATGGTGCCAGTGATGCTCCAGGCGACGCGCCACACCACCGATCGGTGGTCGTCCAAGCGCGCGAGCTCGCGCACCTCCAGCGCCGCGCCGACGCCGCCGTCAGTGGCCATCGGCGGCGTCAGCGCCACAATGCGCACGTCAGACGACGCGATGCCCAGCACGTGGAACGAGCGACCCATGTTGGGCGCAAACGCGATATCGTGCACCTTGTCGGCGATGGCGGTGAGGTTCTGCACCTTGCTCCACTTGCGTGCCACCTTGCTATACTCGTACACGAGCACCTTGGCGCCGCCTGTGTGCGAATTTGTTGCGCCCACCGACTCCTCAGAGCCGGCTGCCAGCAGCTGCGACAGACCCGACGGCGCGGGTGACCAGCTGATGCACGAGCCGGCACAGCGCATGTTGAGCTCGTGCTCCAGGGACCATGTGCTCAGATTCATCACGTCCATCGCCTCGTAGATGCGGATGACGCCGTCAGCCGACACGGTGGCCAGCTGGAGACCCATGTAGCGCGGCGAGAAGCGTACGTCGGCCACCGATGTGCGCGAGTCGACCAGCGGCGCACGCCGTATCCAAGTGTTCTGGTGGTGGTCGACCGACGCGTCGCTGACTATCTCCTCCCAGACGGCAGCTGTCCGGTCGAAGGAGCAGGTGGCCAGCACCTGGCCGAACTCGGGGTGCGCCCAAGTCACCTTCCATACTGCGCCAGAGTGCGCCTTCCATTTGCACGTGCAATGCCATTGGCCAGCCTCGTCCTGGTCCCACACCTTTACCGTGTGGTCGCTCGAGCATGTGGCCAGTCGCCGGCCGTAGAAGTCGAACGCCACGTCGTTAATCAGGTCTTGGTGGCCTGACTCAATATTGCGATGTTTGAAGGAAGTCATCGCCCGGTGTATATTGGCTTACAACACACAGCTCACGAGCTCGATCTTAGAAGCCACCGGCTTTCTGTGAATGTCGGTTGCGTTAAACCAAATTAAAACACGCGAGTTTGCCACGTGAGTTTCAGTACGAACTCTACAAACAAAGTTACAATTGTTGTAAGTGGAATGACAAGGGACCAAATGGATTACCAATGTCCATATGTCACATACATCTGTCCATGTGGACCTCTGACTTCACCCATAAGAATTTAGGAACACTAAGCAAAGCATCGACTGATAGAAGACATATACACCCATTCCAATAGCTGATGGCACATCATTTGCACTTCTTTGAACAAACACACAATTATGGTTAGGTAATATAATGTCACCGATACGTAAACAAACTGGCGTTTCTGAGGGTTCGGTAGGTGTATTGTTGATGAAAGCGCAGGCTTTTATCGATTTGCTGCACTTTACTGCATGACATCATATATTGTTAGGAGCTCTCAGACATAAACTGTACTGGTCTCGATGTCCAACGCCATCAATTCAGGCTGGCCGAATCAGACCTTTTAACAAAACGTATATTATATATTTGGCGGCGTTGATTCGAATTCAGCACACATATGTACCCTCGGAACTGCAGTCATGCAGTCATGTCTCTTGGCCACTTTACATCACTCAGGACTGATCTCACTTTCTCTTCGTTCTATGCTTTGGTTACTCAATGCCTCGACTTAGTTAAATAAAACCTGCTTACAGAAAATCCTCTTTGCATGCGACACGACTATCAACTCCACCAAAAAGTGTACACATCCTATTATGCCGCTTCGTCCTACTCATTGATCAACGGAAGGTGGCCTTGGTGTGACGCGTTTTCGTGATGAATCGGTTCATCAGTAAGACTTTTCAAAGCGATAAAATTATGGATTTGATATTCCATGTCTGACAAGTCAAGAGGCATGACGATTAAATGGCAGCAGGCTCTCGGTTTAAGAATGGTTGATCAATGGAATAGGCTGCCCGGTTATGTAGTGCAGAGTGCATCATCTTACAATAAATACAGAAGCTGTCGAAAAACTTGCAGAAAATAAAATTTAAAAAAGCTTCTGGGGCAGATGATATATTTCCTAGGATATTAGTAGAGTATGCTAAATCATTTGCAGTTCCCCTAGGTATCATTTTCAGGCAGTCCATGGAGTATTCTGAAGTACCTGAACATTGACAAAATACAAATGTAGTACATGTTTTCAAAAGGGGAAGCATCAAGCGTGTAGGAAACCACATGCCAGTCAGTTTGGCGTCAATAGATTGCAAGGTTCTAGAAAAACTGGTCAAGTAGAATATTCAAACTCATCTAGATAGCCATGACCTTCTGGGATACCCAACATGGATTTCCATCTTGAAGATCTTGTTTAACTAACCTATCAGGGTGAATGGAGCATGCAACTAAAGAAGTAGACAATCAAAGCAAGATGTATGTTACGTGCTTGGATTTTAGCAAAGCTTTTGATAGTTACATATGGGCACCCAATTCAGCAACTACATTAGCATAGGAATGATGGAAAGGTTTTACAATTTTGAATGGAGTGCCACAGAGCTCTGTTCAAGGACCACTTCTCTTTATCACCTTTGTGAATAACAGTGAAGTAGGGCTGATAATAGGGCGTTGAAATTTGCTGATGACATCAAATTGGTAGGAGTAGCTGACAGTAGTGATCAATCTAGTAATATTCAACTAGGCTTGGGTGCGGGAAAATTTTAGACGGCTCCGGCTCCGACTCCGGTTCCGGGGAAGTATACCGGCTTCGACTCCGACTCCGGCTCCGAGTAAAATGTCCCGGCGGCTCCGGTTCTGGCTCCGGCTCCGGACAAAATGTACCGGCTCCGGCGGCTCCGTACATCCCAAACGTGATCGATCCATTAAGTAAGAGGTTGGGGGATGTAAAAAGAAGTTAGCCGCGACAACTCAGGGGCTCGAACTTCAGACAATTATAAGCAACTTTCCCATATAAACCCTGTATCTATCTTTAAATAAACACCCGCCCCCGCCCAAATCACTTTTCGGTGTTCAACGCCGCGCGGCTCATACCGGCACCGCGGCGTCAATACGGGCGGCCGGCGGGCCGGCCGCCGGCTGAAAATCGCCGCTACGGCGACACGGCGCGGCGCTCCGGTGCCAGCGGTCGAGCTGTTACACAGATACTGATGGGATACATGGCGATAGCTGGTAACTTATACGTTCGTAAGACGAGCTGAAAGCAAGTGACGCATCTCCCATGCCGACCCGAGATGCAGACAGTAATCCAATTCCGGCCGAGGGCACAGTGCAGGACATGTTCACATTCAAGGGCGTGGCCAGGTACGAGCAAGATGCAGAGGAACGAGCAGTTCCGATTCAAGTCGCTGGACGCTATCGCAGAGCTACTAGTGGAGCGTGTAAAAATCCCGTTGACGAGCAGCAACACAGAGCCGACACCAACGAAAGATGGCGACTACAGTGATCCTGTGGAGCTGGTGCTGATGAAGAGGAGGTTGTTCATGGAAAGCGACGAGGTGCAGCAGGTCCAGGACCAGATTCCCCCTGAATATCGGCACATCAGAGTCAAAGCGAGTAGTGAAAGAGAAATTATACCGCACAGTCGCTAACCTGTCAGGCCACGGTCTGTCGATAGACGAAGCTTCCAATGCTGTGGGCGAGGTCGGCAACGAAATGTTTGATAGGAAGTGGAAGCTGGGTGGCAGCGAGGATGACCGATTTGACAAGGATATGCCACCTGCCAAGCCAAATATCAGGGAGGCGCTCAATTTGCTCGAGACTCAATCGCTGTCTCTGACTGCAGATGAGGTCAGTGAAAAGTCAGGTGAAGGAAGAATGACTACACATACCATAGATTCCACCACCAAGAAAAGGGTGGGCCAGTTTTCTGTCCAGGGGATTCATGTTGGCTAAGAGCTCCCCTTCCCCCTGCCACTGATCAACGTTAGTGGGGAGACCACCGAGGATATTGCCCTGCAGGTGGACCTCGGGTTCGATATTCTGGCTGCCGTGAAGGGGAAACCGGCGGAGGAAATATTCCAGCACGTCGAGACCCATATCACCGACTCCACGCAGCACAAGGGCTTCAAGATGGTGTTGCAGGAGATGCACGGACTGGACGGCCCGGCGGGGCAGCTGTTCTGTGGTGAACGGTCCAAGGAACACCATTGTTGTAAATTGTAATGTTTGACATCATGTCTAATAAGGTACAACAACCCATTGATGATGGAAACAATGACCTTAACTAAACTAAACATGGAACTATTGCATTGACTACTGAGGCCAGAATATGGTTATTGGTTATTCTACCATTATTTCATGATACTTTTACATGTTACTCGTATTTAAACATTTTGGCTTTTAAAAATGCGTTTTCATACCATACCATACCATACTAGGTATAATGTGCTCATTTCAAGTTCACTAATTTTGTTTAATTTACACCTCTTTCGGAGTCGGAGCCGCCCTGCTTTTGACGGCTCCGGCTCCGACTTCGGCTTCGAGTAAAATGTCCCGGCGGCTCCGGCTCCGGCTCCGGGAAAAATGTTCCGGTTCCGGCTCCGGCTCCGCATCCCTGCTTTGAACTATACAAAAATGCAAGGTTATGTATCTGGGTTTGGAGGCAACACCGTGAGATACAATGGGTGGCAGGAAATTGAATGCTACTGAAGAGGTTAGTTAGTTAGTTAGTTATTTGGGTTTTAGGGCGCATCAACTGCAGTGGTTATACAGCGCCCATGTACCATGCTAGAAAAACTGGCAAAAAACAGCAATGAAATATTATAATTGCTGTTCTTGAAAAAAGCAATAGTTACTAAGGTGCAAACCATCCCTCATATGACTTCACAAACCATATAAAATTAGACAAGACCAATGTCCCATGGATTTAATAGACAAAGTCACCTTTATTAGAAGGTAGACCAAACATTTCCTTCAAGCCCACATTACATCATCTGGAAACAATTTGGTTCCAGAATAATTTTAACAAATGATATGCAATGGCTACTGCAATGTAAATACCTTTCAGTGAATTTTGACTATTTACTTGACCACAGCAGCTCTGAGAAAACTAGATGATTTGGGCCAGATCTGCTAACATTGAAATGGTGCATTTATTGGCTGCATTTTTACAGAATGGACAAAGGGTGACACCAGTTGACAAATACATACAAATACAATTAGGTGCATTTACATTTGAAGAAGTTTTTTCTCCAGTAGATGAAGATAATCTGGGCTGGATATAACATATTTTGGTTAACTTGTACATTTCCTGTTATCTTTAAAATCAGCCTGGAATACAAGCATAATCTTTATTGTGGGAAGAATAGCACTCCTCTTGTCATAGGGGACACAGTCTAGGGGTAAGTTACCTGTCTCACAATTGAAAGATTGTGGGTTAGAGTCTCACCTGTCACTATTCTTCACCAGCAACCAATCAGAGTGAGACATTGGAGACTACACATGGCACAATGGTTGATGTGTAGTAAAGTCAACAGCCACCACCACCTTCTTGTCATGAGAACAGTTATAAATTATTCATGAAATAGGGTGGAATATAACACTTTCTGAATGCTAAATCAGCACCCTTCTCCAAGGAGTATCAACATGCTGCATATTGTGTCTCAAACTTAGTAAAATGGAGGTGATGGTGATGATAAATTGGAGTTTAGGGGTGCTTCAACTGCTAGGGTCATTTTGTGCCCATATAAAGGAGTTATCATTAGATATCATGTCAGTAATGCCAATGTTTAACTTGAATCTTTCCATCAACGATGCTAGGATTTGTGTAAAATGGGAAACTTGCATAAGATTCCTCTGGGTCATTTTTGATCATAATGTTGTCTTTCTGGTGTTTTCTCGTGCGATTCTAAGAAATTTGACACTCATTCTGGTAAATTTGTATTAAAAGCAGTTTTTTATTTCCATCTGGAATGCCATGATTATGAAGGTGATAAAGACGATGGGACTGCACATTTTCTGTGCAAATGCATATGTTTCAGGTTGTGAGGAAAATAATATAAAAAAGGGCTTTGAGTTAGGTAGCAATAAATGTTAAAGGAATAAAATAAAAAGGAACAAAAGCAATGTATTTTCTGAAAATATGTGAATATATAAATGAAACCTTGCCCAGCCATCCTTAGCTGGTTTTGAAGATAATAATAAAAAATATTTTACTGATCTATCTAATTTTGTGACAATATGAAACTTTTTCATATTATTGTGCTTGAACACTCACCCTGGAGGGCCTCAGAAAATTACTTGCACTGGAGGGGGACAGATTCAGCCCTGCCCCCCACAATCTCAGCTCCTACTGAAGCTAGAGCAACAAAATGTGCAGAGTGGATGAGCATGACAGTGAAGTATGGAAACCCTTAGGCACACCATGACAAACAGTAGACTTCAGGATGTGTAGGATGTAGCATTTAGTGGCATCAATAGCATGACAGTCATTTGCATTTCTGACAACATTCCAGATGACCAAGTTTGGTTCTATTAGAATGTCATGAACTTGACTTGACTTGGCCTTGGTGACCTAACATGACATAAATTACATAGCCCAACAAAATGCATCAAACAAGTTGCTAGTGTTGTCAAGAATGGTTCCCTTTTGCCAATATACTGGAAGCAGATCAGTGCCAGTTTTTGTGGTCTCGTGCTGTTAATTGTTTTTACTTTAATGGCCCCTAACTTGAAAAGTTCTTGGCCGATTTTCACTTTTCTACTTTAAACATTGTGCTGGTCATTTCCAAGTTGGTATGCAAAAATGGTGCATACCAGCTGGGAAAAGATGGAGTTATGTGCAACAAATTGGATAGGTGGGCATATTTTGTCATTCCCCTCTAGGGCATAAAGACATAAAAGATTAGTGCAACTATGAGCCTCAAGGGCCTTTCTTGGTTGCACTCTGTACACTGAACCAGTTGCCCCCCCCCCCCAATCTGTCAATCAGCCCTCCATGCAATACTGAAAAGCAAGCCCTCTATTCTTATAATGATTGTCTATGCTGTTTTTAAAGATGTTCAATGTGCTGCTACTGACAATGTTTGCTGGCAGCTGGTTCCAGTGTTCTACAACCCTGTTGCTGAAGACAGTCTGCCTTAACCTTGTTCTGCTGTGGTTAACTTTGATTTTGAATTTATGACCTCTAATTGATCATTTCTGTTCAATTCAAATATTTCCCCAAGATATCCCCTCTCCAGACCATGGACAAATTTAAAGACCTTGATGAGATCTCCTCTCAGCCTCCTATATCTAAGTGAAGACATATTTAATTTCTTCAATCTTTCCTCATATGCTAGGTTCCTTATGCCATTAACCATTTTTGTAGCCCTCTTTTGTACTCTCTCAAAAAGCCAACAATCTTTTTCATAGCTGGGAGACCAAGCTTGGATGCAGTATTCCAAATGTGGCCTGACATTTGCACAGTAAAGCTTCCTGATGACTTCCTCAGTTCTGTATGATACATTCCTATTTACTGCCCCAAGCATTCTTAGTGCCTTCTTCCTGGCTTCCTTGGTCTGTTCCGATGCCCCCAGTTTTGTGTTTAGAATAACACCTAAATTCTTCTCCTGTTGAGTCACTGATAGCACTTGGCCACCCATCAAGTATGAAGCCTTCATATGCTGCTTACCTACATGCATGATTTTGCACTTATCAAAATTTCATTTCATTTGCCATTCTTTGGACCACTTCACAAGTTCGTCTAAGTCTTTTTGCAGTGAGGTATGCTCATCTTGACCTGTTATTGCCCTAAAGACCTTCAAATCATCTGCAAATTTCAGAAACTTACTGCTTAGGCCACTTACAATGTCATTTACAAATATAACGAACAGTGGTGGTACCAGTAATGACCCTGGGGGACTCCACTAAGAACATTTTGCCATGATGACTTTGTACCATTTAGCATCACTCTTTGCTGTCTATCTGAAAGCCACAACTCTATCCATTTTAAGATGCTACCTGCAATACCATGGGGCTGAAGCTGTATCATTAACTGTTTATGGGGTACCTTGTCAAAGGCATTACTAAAGTCAAAATATGCTACATCAACCTGATTTCCCTGATCAAATTGTTCTGTGGCAAAGTTCAAAAAGTCCAAGAGATTTGTGAGACATGATCATCCTTTTCTAAACCCATGTTGAGTATCTTGAATCAATCTGCTACCTTCCAGATAACTAACTATTCTATCCTTGATAATTGATTTGAGTACCTTGCAGACTAGGGATGTGAGACTTACTGGCAGGGTGGGAAACTTGCTTTCTGGGTTTGGAGTCAGAGTGCAAACAGATTTCTTCCAGAGTACATTTTCATGCACATATTATTTTTCATGCATGGAAATATATTTCTGGTAACCAACGAGAAAATCATATGTACCTAGTCAGTGTCTACGTAATATGCATAAGTAATACACATCATCATTTTTGGTCACATCAAAGCATAGAAACAAAGAAGTGAGCAATGGATGGCACCACAAGACAGGAGTTGTGATCAGCTCAGCTTTGTTTCTCATAACTCACAGGAGCAATGCGCCTTCCTTTCACTGTTGGTCTCAGCACAATGCTGGGCAAAATGAAAAACACAAATAATTAACGCTTCACCCTCAGCTCAGAGCAGGGTGGGAAGCTTACTTTCCGGGTTTGGAGTCGGAGTGCAAACAGATTTCTCCCGGAGTACATTTTCATGCGCATATTATTTTTCATGCATGGAATCTATTTGCCGGTAACCGACGAGAAAAGCATATGTACCTAGTCAGTGTCTACGTAATAGGCAAAATACACATCATTTTTTTCACATCAAAGCATAGAAACAAAGAAGTGAGCAATGGATGGCACTACAAGACCGGGAGTTGTGATCAGCTCAGCTTTGTCTCTCATAACTCACAGGAGCAATGCGCCTTCCTTTCTCTGTTGGTCTCAGCATAATGCTAGGCAAAATGAAAAACACAAATAATTCACGGTTCACCCTCAGCTCAGAGCGCACACCTACCTACATACACAGCAAATTCCCTGCACGATACGGATCCAGAACACTACCTCACACGCAGTCGGAATCGACGGCGGTGCGCAAAGGATCAGTCAAGGTATTGTGTTTGCGGCATGACACTGTTAAGTGTTCAAAACACGTGTTCAAAGTTGCTAATGGTTATGACGTCATTTAAAAAATACCTTGCATTGATTGGTTAAAGGACAGTTTTCGTAACAGAAAATGCTAACGCAGCAAATTCCGATCGGCGGCCTCCGGCACTCCGGAAGGGGAGGGACTAAAAAACAGACACCATCTCACCGACACGGTTTGACCGACACCATCTCGCCGACATGGACGATCTCGGCAAACGCTGACTCGATCTTCTTGAAACCTACACCAAACGATCGCCAGTATGCCAGAGGCGTGCGGTTTGGACTTTCCTGACCTTGGGTCAGGTCAAAGGTCACCAAATCGCAGAAAAAAACATAGTTTTAGGCTCACCGACATGACTGATCTTGGTAAACGGTTGGTCGATTCCAATGAAACCTTCACCAAACGAACGACCGTGTGCCGGAGGCGTGCGGTTTGGACTTTCGTGACCCTGGGTCAGGTCGAAGGTCACCAAATCGCAGTAAAACACAATTGTTTGGCTCAACGACATGACCGATCTCTGCAACCGCCAGCTCGACCTTAATGAAACCCTCTCCAAACGAATTAAAAAAGCATGTTTCGCTTACAGATCGCCGGACATCTCATGGCAGCGATAGCTTAGTATTCGCCTCGCTTGTACTATTGGCGTCACAAATAGCTCGGCGGCAGTCAGGCTGGGCATCCTGGTACGTGGACATCCTGCACGTGTATAGGGGTATAAAACTACGCGCCGTCGTATGCTTCAGTTGTCGGTAAAACTGTTTTATAACAAGCTGTTGCTATTTAGTTAGTTATCACCCAGGTCAATACAAAGGCAGTAAAGGTTGTTGGACTTTCAGCCAGTTGTATGATTGGCGTCACAAATAGCTTGGTAGTCAGGTTGGGCGTATTGACACCTACATCCTGTATAGATATATTGGTTCCTTATCATTTCAATTAGGTGCACGGTTCAAGGAAGCGCCCCCCTCCCCCCCCGGTATTCGATAAGCATTGAGGTTACAGGGATACAGCAAAGTCAAGGTAGAAAATCGTTTTTGTCCCGCGCCGTAGTCACATAGGGTATATGTATATATTTTCCGCGAATTTGACACACCAACACGAACGCGTGGATAAGGATTCTATCGGACGTTCGATAGATTCCGGACACCTATTTTCGCCCGGGATTCCTGTGAAGCACGCTTTACCTCGCTTTCGGGACGGGGAATCGACCATAATTAGTTTACGGCTACGGAGCGGTACCCGTAAAAGATGCAGGTCGAAGCCCTTGGATGTTGCCACGATTATAGTTTGTTGCAATACGGCTTATTTATGACGCAAGTTGAGGGTTTCCTCCTATCCGTTTGCGAGCTACTTTTTTGTATGATACACGCGCAATAATCGAATATCAATATAACATGACCAGCGGCGGATCTAAGATTTAATAAGAGGTTGGCACCCAGAATTTCGGTGCACCTTCTATAGGTGGAAGTGTCCCTATAATTAAAATATGGTCTCACACGGAGGGTCGGATGCGCTCCGAAAACTGCGTGTAGTTTCTAACGGCATAGCACCATAGCTGGTATTCTGGTATTAGTCTTTGCGACATTTACCAAGGTAGTTTGTAGCGCATATCTCGGAAAACATTACCCCGCCTGAGGAGGGTTCATCTTGTTTCCTCTCCGATAATTATTTATAATTCGTCACATCGGCCACCATATGGAGATGTGTTGTGGCCCCACATGACAGTCCAGGGATTCACACATTGGTCCGTGGCCTCTCATGTCGGCTTAGGGGCCCATCACGATAGCCTTGTCGTTGGATTTAGCGATGAATGGTGTGGTAGAATGTCAACCGAGAAGTTCCGCGTATCGGATGTGCTTTCAAAACCTTCTGAGAAAAGCGAAATAAAGAGCATGCCCGCGTCTTTTCATACCGCGATGCACTTCATATATTGCATTCGATATGTCGTAGTCAAATAATGCAGCTTATAATCAACACGCAATATCATTTTACGTGCTTATGTGCTCAGTGTGTTTGCGAGGATAACGTCCATATCTTCGGACACTTGAGCCACCCCAATCATTTTCATAAAACGACACACCTGGGTGAAGGTCAAGGCTTGTTTTGTTTGTGTAAATGTCCCGCTTTATTGGCCTGACACATGGATAAACGATAGCACCCCGAGGCATAACAGGTTGGTGTGAACAGCAGGGTATCGTGAAGTGCAACACACTAATATTCGTTACATGTCCCCCTTGGTTTTAAAGCTTCGCGGAGTTGCTGCAGCTCACGTTATACGCACAAATACGGCAAAATGCTCTAATCGCTTCACGGTTACGGCAACATTTCATCATAACTAGTATATATATATGACATGTGATCACCGAAACTGGCATAATATGACGGTTCCAAATGTTCCTGCAGTCGCATGCCGTGTGACAGCAGACGCGGACACCGCATAGCGCGCACGAGCCGCACACCTGCCGGGCACGGATCAGCTGTATAAACTAGGTCACGAATCAAGAAAAAGACACAAGACACAGTATTATTCAGCTTGACACGATGGGTGGTGGAAATAAACATATAATGGAACAGCGGATATGGACATAATATCGAGCATATGGACACCAACATTGTTCCATATCAAACTAGATCACTCTCTGGATAGCACAACATGGATGCTGATGGTATCGCTGCCGAAAGTCGGAATACAATGTCCACAGGTACGGCACATCACGCACACATCAAATCAAATACATTGCCAAGGTAAACATTTCATTTTGCAATGGGTGTGATCTGTGGTAGACGAAAACACTTTTGTATTTCACGCCACAGGTAACCCTCGCTCAGCACGTGCGATCATGTTCACCGTGTTTGTTGCGATATGACGGGTCGATCGGTATCAGCCACGTGGTCATGTTCCACAATTCTACGACCTTACAACGCATCTCCCTGATGCCACCACTTATGGGACTTGCACTCAATAACGCTTCGAGTACTTGACGATGGGTTCTGACGCTACGGTTTATACATCGACTGACGCTGCGGGTGCAGAGTCCTCGTTCGCTCACTAATGTTGCAACCGTACGATGACCCCTGTCACTGGCACTGCGATGGTATTCCACAACGCTTCCGTCAGGTGGCGTGCGATCACGGAGACATTAGCCCTGCGACGTGTGATCCAATTGATTCAGTCCCAGGGCTCGCTCTCATCGACGCCGCGTCAGAAGACGCTTCTTGGCACTGCCGACCTTTTGACACGCCATCAATGGCGATGCATCCGCATCATGTTGGCTAACTGACCGTGCGGACGTTAAGCGTACGCCTTGCGAAGATTCGCCTGTAGGATGTCAGCTCACTGCTGGTGCAGCCATGTGATTTCCTCTCACTGCCAATATGACTGTATGACATGCGTTCACTGAAGCTGGCATCATATGATTGTGCCAATGATCATGCAGCCGCATGCCGCGTGACAGCAGACGCGGACACCGTATAGCGCATACGGGCTGCACACCTGCCGGGCACGGTTCAGCTGTATAAGTTAGGTCACAATGTCAAGAAGACACAATACGCAGCATTATTCAGCTTGACACGAGGGATTGTGAAAATAAACATACAATAGGATAGCGGATATGGACATAATATCGAACATATGGACATCAACATTCTTCCATGTCAACTACATCCCCCTTTGGATAGCACAGCATGTATGCTGATTGCATCGCTTGCCGAAAGTCGGAAGAAAAACTTTTTTTTGGAAAGGGAGATGAACGTATGAAACACTATAATTATCCTGCCTATGAGTATACAGAAGAGAGGTGACCTTAGTTGACATCATACGGCATTTCGGATTATGCTAAGATACACAGAGACGAATCACAGGGAAACACTGGTCTCTGAGGGTGATCTAAGTGAAGAATAGTTTGAGGATTAAAAAAATTAGGCGAATACACAATAAGCCGTAAATCACATACTCATGCACATGCTTACACACATATACATACATACATATACATATATATATATATATATATATATATATATATATATATATATATATATATATATATATATATAGGCATGTGCGAGTGTGCATGTGTATGTAATTTACGGCTTATTTGTGTATTCGCCTACTTCTTTTAATGCACAAACTATTCTGCTTCACTTAGATCATCCTCAAAGAGACCACAATGTTGCTCTGTGACTCGTCTTTGTGTGTCTTAGCATAACCCCAAATGCCATATGATATGAACAAATGTCACCTGTCTACTTCATACCTATGGGTATACACATGTATGCATGTATGCATGCATGTATATATGCGGGTATGCATACATGTATGTATTCATCCTGGAATTTTGCTTGCATACACAGAGACGACTCACAGTGTATCACTGTAGTTAAAAAAGAATGGTCTAAGAAAACCCATGGACAGGTAGTGCCATTCTCATGAGCATCGGCACTTCTCTAGGAGGCTTCAGTGCACCCCCTCCCCAGTCCACTGATTTCAGCCTAAAGATACCAAAAGGCCAAAAGATACCCTCACACAAATTGATGGATCAGCCTCTGTAGAAAACCGAGGCATCAGCAACAGCCTGAGACTGGACCAACAGTCATGGGCACAGAAGAATAACCTTGGGTTCTTTTACGACACATTCGGCTGGTAGGTCATATAGCATCACCGACTTGTCACTATGCATTACAAGATCAAATATAAACGCTTTACAACCGATCCTCATAGTCATGGGCTATGCCTGACATTGTCTACTGATCAATTATCTCATTTTACCCTTGCATCTGATGTTCTTTTTTATTCCATTCTCTCAAATTGCCCACATTCATCCCATTGGCATTTTGTATGTGTTGGATGTGGTCATTATGCATGATCACCAGGTATGTAGTGTTATATGTTGTTGGGGGAAATGAGTTATATAATGACTTACAATTGCCACAATGTTGGCTTTGTCCCCCCATAATTAAAACTATCATCATGGGCCGTATGGAGTGTTGGTTGGTTAATGGCTTTACGACACATCGACCGTTGTGTCATGTAGCTTCGCCAATCTCTCACGCCGATTGGTCGCGGGCGAAGAGTAACGGCAGGTGAGACTCGAACCCGCAACCTTTCGATTGTGAGACGAGCAACTTACCCCTGGGGTACTCGTCCCCCGTATGGAGTGCACCCCAAATCCATTTGGACCAGCTCATTTCCTTCATGTATTCTGACCCTCCCCTCACCCCAATAGTACTGCCGATGTGAAATAGTTGGAAGAATTGTGGGTTTGATGACATGAGCACGACGTTTTATGCCTAAGCACTACAGTACATATCACAAATGTGCTCGTGGTAAATATACGTGAGAGGAAATGTACGTAATAGCAAATGTACATACAGTATATGCACCTAAGCAATGTGTTTAAACGCAGACACGTATGCTCAAATGTACGTACATTGACTCATACGTATATTTGCTGTTGTATCTTTTACGTTTACATACTGTTGCGCTTATGTACGTTTGTCATTGCATACATTTGCGCTTGCATACTTTTGCGCCTACGTACGTTTGTGCTGAGATAAAATTACGCTTACGTGTATTTGCACATACGTACATTTTCACTTACATAAATTTGTACACATGCAATTTTGCATTTTCGCACTTTTGCGCTAATATACATTTGCGCAAATCAGACTTTTGCGCTTACGTACATTTGCGCATACGTCCCTTTGTGAATACGTACATTTGCGCTTACGTACATTTCCACATACATACATTTTCCATGAGTGCATTTACGCTCACATACATTTGTGCTTACATACAATTGCCACACATACATCTGCACTTATGTAGATTTCCATACGTATATTTGCGTATGTAAATCCGCCATGCGTACCTAGATACGTGCTAGGCTACCAAACCTATATTAATGACGACCTAGCCCACCATCCTTTTTGGCCGGAGGTAAATTAATTCTTGATGCAGTTATAACCCATGGACACAACTATACATACATTTACCTGAAGCACTTATGTGGTGGTGGATTGTAGTTTAGGGGCGCGTCGACATCAAGGGTCACCTTGCGCCCATGGAGCACTTATGTCCCAAAATGTAGTTACAATTTGAAAATAAAAACATCAAATTAATTCAAACCACATTAGAAAACAACAAAATACATCTGACAAAATCAGATACTTTGTACCTATGTATCAAAACATATTTAGATAGGTCTCGATATACATGTCTTATAACTACTGTACTTTGAAGCCTAAATAGCAACCTAAGTACCACATTCATAAACATTGCATTATAAAAATAAATTTCAAGAAATCAGAAGTTACCAGTAACTACAGATGTAGGTCAGGCTAGGTTATGTTGGTGTTTTTAACTTTACAATTGTTCAGGAAAAAGGCATTGAAAATTCCCAGGTAAAAAATGTATGTTCCTTGAGGGATTTGAGGAGCAATGACCATGTTGATCATATATCAGTAATTTGCATTCTAGCATGGAAGGTTGGGTCAGGTTAGATTAGGTCATCCTACATTTTTTCTCTATTTTGAGCATTACTTCTTATGGTATAGTACCCAACTCCATACCCCTTTTTGGGCAATATTTTTGCATCTGAACTGAAAAGTATGCATTTGCAGAGGAAATGAGTGGTTCCTTCATATTACACACACTTATAAACAAGCATGGTAATAAGAACTTTGAGAAAAAGAAAAAGAAATTCCTTAAACTGCAAATATGCATTTTTTTCCAGTGAACTTCATGCAGCTAGCATGTAACGGCCTGAGGAGGCAAAAGTGCCTAAGTTAACAAAAATACTGCATGCCAAATGCTTTCTATTTCTTCACATCTATGTTTGGGTCCATATCCACCACATTAGGAAAATCCTGGCTACTCCACTGGTTCCACTCACGGTCAGGTGCAGCTCAGGTGAGCTTGACTGAGATTTAACTGATCACTGGGATAAAACAGACTTGGGCTTTGTTAGAACTGGATTGCCATTTTTTCCAATCAGCTGCCAATGCATAAGAACAAAAAAGTGATCAATGAATGGCATTGCCCGGCAGTGAATAATGATAAACAGCAAAGCTTTGTCTCTCATAACTCACAGCAGTATGCTTTCCATTCACTTTTGGATTCAGTACAAGGCTAACCATGCACACAAAATACATACCTCACCAACCACTCAGATCATATACCTACCTATTCAGTTAATTAACCGCATGATACCTCAGAGGCAACTCATGCCATCGTCGGGTTTTGAGTGATGCAAAGGTCCAATCAAGGTCCTGTGTTTGAGGCATGACACTGTTAACAATGTGTTGAAAGTTGCTAATTGTTTTGACATAGCAATAATGTTGCATTGATTGGTTGACAGACATTTCAGAAAAGAAAACACCAATGCAGCCGATTATCAATTCGTGCACTGTGCAACTCCATAGAGCATCTTTGAGAACTGTCAAATTTCCCCACTATGTGGTTAATCAAAATCATGTTTCTGGAGATGCTTTAGTTGGAGTCTGAGTAACCAGAGAATATTTCAATTTGTGAGCAGGCATGCCATCTTGCAATACCTTAGCACACAGGCATTTGCCTCTCTCGTGGCTGAGCTTAAGTGAAGTATGTGAGACTCGTCTTGCTGCTGGCTGCTATGAAAAGTGGTGTTTGATTGTGAGCGATAAGTCTAGCAGTATGTATACATATATATGCATACATATATATATAACATAGCATTAGGAATGTATCATACAGAATAGGAATGTATCATACAGAATAGGAATGTATCATACAGAATAGGAATGTATCATACAGAATAGGAATGTATCATACAGAATAGGAATGTATCATACAGAATAGGAATGTATCATACAGAATAGGAATGTATCATACAGAATAGGAATGTATCATACAGAATAGGAATGTATCATACAGAATAGGAATGTATCATACAGAATAGGAATGTATCATACAGAATAGGAATGTATCATACAGAAGTGAGGAAGTGATCAGGATGTTTTACTGTGCATACGTCCGGCCACATTTGGAATACTGCATCCAATCTTGGTCTCCTAGCTAGGAAAAAGATTGTTGGCTTTTAGAAAGAGTACAAAAGAGGGCTACAAAAATGGTTAATGGCATAAGCAACCTGGCATATGAGGAAAGATTGAAGAAATTGAATATGTTTTCACTTATATATAGAGGGCTGAGAGGAGATCTCATCGAGGTCTTTAAATTTGTCCATGGTCTGGAGAGGGGATACATTGTGGAAATGTTTGAATTGAACAGAAATGATGCAATTAGAGGTCATCAATTCAAAATTAAAATTAACCACAACCGAACAAGGTTAAGGCAAACTTTCGTCGCCAACAGGGTAGTGGAACACTGGAATCAGCTTCCAGAAAACATTGTCAGTAGCAGCACATTGAACATCTTGTGGAACAGAAATGATGCAATTAGAGGTCATAAATTCAAAATTAAAATTAACCACAACCGAACAAGGTTAAGGCAAACTTTCGTCACCAACAGAGTAGTGGAACACTGGAACCAGCTTCCAGAAAACATTGTCAGTAGCAGCACATTGAACATCTTTAAAAACAGCATAGACAATCATTATCAGAATAGAGGGCTTGCTTTTCAGTATTACAGGGAGGGCTGATTGACAGATTTGGTGGGCAACTGGTTCAGTGTACAGAGTGCAACCAAGTAGGGCCCTTGTGGCTCATAGTTGCACTAATATTTTATGTCTTTATGTCTATAACATACACACACACACACACACATATATATATATATATATATATATATATATATATATACACACATCTATAAACACAAATATATACATATATATATATATGCATATATGCATATCATTCTCCCCTTAACCCCATTTAAACTAATGCGTTTTCTTGCATGGATAGGTAGGATAGGTTAGGGCAGGATATGATACATCTTTTCATTATTTTTAACATTACTTCTTGTGGTGCATAAAAACCATACCTCTCCAGTGTGTTCTACATAGTGCATTCCAGTAGACACTGTCTAGATGAATTGGTGTATATGTTTCTGGAGTTTTCCTTCTGTACAGGTGGTGTGGGGTTTGAATCTCTGGCTTCAGTTTTAATTCGGTTTTAGCCTGATCAGTCATTGATGGTCATTGATGGCCAGGGCTGTTGGTTAATGTTGCACTTGCAGAGTATTTTACTCTATCATATATGTTGTCTGATCTACTAATGTTGGTATATGGAAGTGAGGAGGAAATACTCAATTAAATCATGGTCATGGAATGAATGTCCATCTTGACATCTAGAGCAAACCAAGATTGATTACAGGCAAGCCATCAGGATTGGATCCATGAATTGCCATGGTATATTTGTCGGGAGGAGGCTATTTCTTCGGAGGGACACCACTACAAGGGCACATGCAGGGAGCCTTTGGCAGGACAATTTGTGCCTACCTGCACAAATTTTCACAATTTGCTATACTCAGCCTACCTGCAATGGACCCTTTTCTACATGTATAGTAGAGCACATACAGTCTACATACAGAGCATGCAGTGACCATACACTGAATTTTGTTATAATTGTTCTGGCCAGACTACTTTATGATTATCTTATGCAAATGATATCACCTAACTTATGTACATTTGAACATGCGCACAATTGCACATGTCTGCATTTGCTCTTAGGTATATTTGTGCTAGCGTACATCTGCGCATACATACATTTGTGCATGCGCACATTTGCGTATACTCTAGGAATTAGGCTTTCATTAAATGGGATTTAGGCTCTTACTCTGATTCCGAGAGCAGCTCGAAATAGGTCTGTTGTTAGCTTCTTAAAATTATTTTAAAATCTTGATGTTGAGCAATAAAACATTCGGAAATTAGAGCAAAAAGCACATTTTACCAAACAATGGTTCGTAATATAGAGTGCACCTACATCTGGGGAATGAATGAAGAGACACCAAAGTACTGAGGGCAGCATGAACGAAACATGTTCAAATAGACGCACATATCACCCGCAACTTTGCATGGCCATGAAGCACGCATACTCTTTGGGTGATGTAACATCCCACCGAAGGTAATTTCACTCGCATGGTATGAGACACACACTACGCGGGCGGCAGATGCTGTGGGCTCCATGAACGGGATTTTTATGGTCTGACTTTTTGGCAGCATTTGGAAGGAACTGCACGGCACCAAAGGTGACAAATAGTTTGCAGTGGTTGCTGCTATCATCCTAGAGTATTTTGACGCTCCTGTGCCCACCTGATTATAACATGCAATGCGAAGCTAAATTGCGTCGTGTCACATTGACTGTAAATGCTCCTCACGAACATTCACGAGCATCATCCGGGTAGCGTTTTCCCCTATCGGAATGACTTTTATTATCCACTATGCCATCAGGTTATTATCTCACTACAAATGGGCCATTTCCTCGCACGTCGAAACACAACGAATTCTCGATTATAGCGCTTATGCTGGTTCTACGTCATGCTAATGTTCTGCCGAGAATGGAAGTTAGGCGGCATGTAAAGAACATATATACATGTGATTAATTTCACTGACGGTTTTGTGGACGATAGTAGCGGCTCCGGATCGCACTATTGTGAACACACATCACACACATCACACACATCACACACATCACACATAAAAGTGCTTCTATTGTACATAGCACTTTTTATGATCTTGCTTTTTCCTCGTATCAGCACATATCTTATCTAGTCTCTTGATTGAAGTGTTCCACCTCACTGTCAGAAAGAGAATTCATTGTCGTAGACAGGGGTATCGTTGTCAGAGAGAAAGAACCGATCTGTTTTACGGGTCGCCCATACACATTCATGGATATTGTTTTCTGGGCCATAAAGTTTCTTTTTTTTACGAGCCAGCCCAAGTCTTTAAACCTGTCACAGTAGACGATAAGTTTCCCTGTGGTGTTGTCCAAAGGAAGCAAACGGGGAGATTTACAGTGCGGATACTACTTAACCCGTTACGGCAGTTTAATCAACTTATGAAATGGCCTGCTCCGACTGCTTCGAGGGACGGTCAAGACGGAAGGACATAGCTTAATTGAGCAGTTAACTGCCCATCAGGTATCGTCAGCAGGGTGCATTCTTTAACTGCACATGGCCACTCAAGCGTCAAAGCCCCAGCTAACAAACCGCTGCATACCAGCTGGTATATAAAATAAGCCAGTGGCTGACAAACGGTGGGTGAAGAATTTCGTTACGAAATATGTGAAATGTGGTATGCAAGCTACAAAGGCATGTTTTTCATTCATTTATACCGTCCATTGAAAGGATAGTACACTCCACATGAAGCACTCACCTAAAAAAAAATGTCACCCGCTTGAACGTGTTGGTCACAACTTCACTTTTTCAAGCGTGCCCCTGAACACAGCCATAAGAGCCCAGGACAGAGAAGCATAGCCGTCCGTGGTAGGAATAGTTACAGACACAGTCGTAAGAAATAAGAACGGACATAGACACGGCTCTCCCGTCAGTAACAGGCCTAGTACAGACACAATCGTCAGAGATAAGAACGGACACCGATACGGCTCTCCCGTCAGTGACAGGCCTAGTACAGACACAATCGTCAGAGGTAAGAACGGACACAGATACGGCGCTCCCGTCAGTGACAGGCCTAGTACAGACACAATCGTCAGAGATAAGAACGGACACCGATACGGCTCTCCCGTCAGTGACAGGCCTAGTACAGACACAATCGTCAGAGGTAAGAACGGACACAGATACGGCTCTCCCGTCAGTGACAGGCCTACTACAGACACAATCGTCAGAGATAAGAACGGACATAGATACGGCTCCAGGCGGAGAATACAGTACTGCAGGTGGACCACCAACTTGAGGAACTGTAACACCAGCTTTGTCTAGATATACATTGTCTGGGACACTCTGCATGACCACATTTCTTCCAATTTGGTAGGGCAGGATTGTTGGTATTTCTCATTAATGGCTAGTGACATTTTATATAATTGGCATAATTGTGTATGAAAAGGAGTGCCCCCCCCCCACACCCAAATAATTGATTCACTCCTCAATCATTGAGTTCCCAATCGGGCTGCAGCTTAACTATTTAGCCTATTAACTATGGACGTATACTAGATGCAGATGGTTTTCGTGGCAGCTTTGACCAACAAAAAGGTCATGTAGCCCCAACAATTTCGCAAATTGACACCCATGGTACTTGACATGTCTCGTCATTACTTGCCTTCCCTCCCCCACTGCATGCACTGTCTTCTGGATTTACCATGCAAACCTATGAAGTATTCTCCCACAATGCTGGGAGCCTCATTCACCGGCCTCTGGTTAATGCTTTCATTATCCCTACTCAAATTGCTTTGATAAAGTTTTGCCCGTAGCCTATGAAGATGGCCATGAATCGCAAGGAGAGATACAGCCGTCAGAAATCCAGATACACAGATAAAGCCACCAGAGACCGTAACGTGCACCGACATAGTCATCTTACGTCAAACGTATCCAAATACAGCCAATGAAGACCAAGGGCGAATCAAAGGAGGCTCAATACGGTCATGGCCCCCACGCGCCGAAACCTGCTGGATAGCACATCTTTTGGATCGTTCCCCCATGCACACACGCCACACAATCGGGACAATATTTTGCTGCTTTCAGTGCATTTACTCAACGCCTTCGTCGGTAGCGGCGCCCTGCGTTGAGCTCGTCACTGAGCGGGTCGGGGTGACAATTTTCACTGCAGAATGGCATAAATTACATTTTATTTATTAATCCCAAGTTCCTCCTTGTTCCCGTTCCGTTAATATTAAAGCCCGAATTAAATTCCTCCAAACTAATCAAGGCACCAATTTACGAACCGATAAAACATATATTGGAGCTCAATGTATGATACTTCTTGTGGCCGTTGTATAATCTATACCACCCATGTTAAGCTTTTGAGAATGGCACAATGCCGTCTTCGAGATAGCCACCACAAAGTAGCACCACTTTCTCCACAAGTCGTGGGCTCACATATGTATATGTATGTGTGTACGTGTGAGTGTATTATGCATGCATGTAGGCACATTAGTAAAATGCACATTAGTAAAATGAAAGCAATGATATTGTTACATTGCAATGAGTTCAACCTATGTCTTAAATTAATTTCATCGAAATTCTTGCTGAGGTGGCTTTACGAACCGAGGTACTATTGTTAGCCCGCGCCGTCTTTCCGGTCAAATCCTCACACCCCGTCTCGGGGGGGGGGGGGTGAAGACCCCCATCTAAAATACAAACTAAGCATCGCACGAAAACGAAAGAGGTGACATCGGAAAGCGCTCGACGAGTAGGGTCCGAGTCCACCCCCTAAACAATTTTCCCCCAACAGTGACGTCACCAGGGGGCTAGATTTTCACGACTTCGCGACTTACATTATTTTTTGGACTCTGTGGAGTTCATTTTGACGCATATATGAAAAAAAAAATATTTGGAATGAGAAAAGGACAGCAAAATCGACCAGGGCTATAATTCTTTTTGCCATCCCCCCCCCACCAAATGTTTAAAATATAATTTCAAAATTTTGAGTTTTCAAGTTTTCTTTCATTTTCCTTTTCCAGTGGGTAGAGCAGACCGAGAAACGTTGTTGGAAGTCAACCTTCCCTAATAATAAATGCTTACTTTAGCCAGTATCCTGCATTTGAACTGCAATATGGCAAATACGCAAAATTTGTATGTAGTCAGAAACGAAAAAAATCAACTCGTATGTTTTGTTGCATCTGTAAAGATAAGCAAACGCTAAAAGTTTCATTAAAATATTTATATCCGTTAAACCATGACGACTGGTTGAGCTTTTTTGGAGGTGACCTCACTTGACCTTGACTAACTCGTTGACCCTAAATGACCTGACCTAAAAATTTTGAATCAGCATGTCAAATTGATGTGGGAAAAGTATGCCAAATTTGGGCGCGCTATCGCGCGTTGTTCGTCCGCTATCCGCGAAACACCTGAGGGGGAGGGCGGTTGAAGACACCCCCGAGACGGGACGGGTTAAGCAGAGATTGCTGCGTGAACCCTGGCCCCACCACCCGATCCATGAATTCCAGTGCAACGGCAAAATTTAGACCGAAAGTTTAACGTGCCGTCAACGCACCGACACGGCCACCCGGTAGCTCCTCCTCGGCCTTATCGGGCCATCTGCCAACTGACCCTCCAGCCGGGGGCTAAATGCGAGCACATGAAGCGACTCGAATCCTGTGTTTTGTCAGGGGAGACCAGTGCAGGCCAGCACTCTAACTAACTGAGATAACGGAGCGGCAATTAAAAAACGTGCTTATTATTTTAGATGAGATCAGAAGATTTCGGTACTCTCGTTGGCCCGTCAAAAGTAATTCTTCACTCCCCCGCCCCCCACACACACCGACCAATTGACGGGCCGGGTCAGCCCTTGTTGCAAACCAGTAAAGTGGCACATTCCATTGCTATTCTGGTAGCAAATCAGAACATGATGCCCAATTCTACCCGTGACCAACACCGCGCCCAACACCTAGCGGTGATATCGCACACTAGAATGTGCTGCATTCGTCCCGAACCCGTGCGGCTCCAGCATGTGGCTCCAGCATGTGTCACCGGCTCGTCCGTCAACGGCGTTCACCAGAGTCATGAACATGGCGGACCGTCCTCTGCCGACCCAAGATGAAGAGATACGCTCTAATGAGCTCAAATAAGGCGTGATTAAACGCCACTCGTGCTGACCCCGGTCTTGTTAGTGCGGCAGGTGAGTTCGATTTATGGTCGTTGGCCGAACGTGGCGCACCGCGGCCTACAGAAGAGGTCGCCGCGCCACATAGCCGCGCCCTAATGAGCCACCGCATCACGTCCCAGGCCGGCTGTGTCGCAGACACGTGCCTCGCAGGTGGCCCGGCCCGCACTCTTTTACGACGGCTTGTTAGCTTGGTGTGTTTCGGCTGGTAGTAGGCACGTGCCGAGGTACTGCGAGGCGGTGGAGGTGTGGCTCTGATGAAATAATGCGTGCAAACAGCATCGGAGGATTTGTGTCGCAAGAAAAATTGCCCCTGTGGCTTGAGCAGCCCGACGACAAAGGCTGCATACCGAAAACGTGGCATTATTGCGCCGATTTCTGATAGCGAAAGCAGCAAAATATATTCCCAGCAAAAACTGGAGGATTTCGACGTGTCTCCTTGGGCCACTTCTGAACAACACGCTGCCTGAGGGCATCAAACAGATGCACTGGAACGAAGTTAACGCGTGACGACCTTTTCCGAAGACAATGCTCGAATTCCTACTCAGGATCGCCTTCACATTGACCGTGAAAATGTCAACCACAATGATATTGCAGCTTTGCGACGTCGTTAGTGCTGATGCGGTCCGTGCTGTACATGATTTACAACTTTCAGATGCTAAATCTAGCTGTCAGTTTTAGTCCTTCGCTTTATTCGCGCTGCTATCGGTCTTGGTCTGAAGGAGCCATCATGGAGGAACTTTCAACGTTATAAATACGAGCAAATATAGGATATGTAGATATAAATGAGACATAACGGTAAGTTTCATTTATGTTCATGAACACTGTGCGCGCTTGTAGCTCGACACAACTCATGGGAAACTCAGCCCGACCTACGCGTGACTCAGCCCGACTAACACGTGACTCAGCCAGACTCACGCGTGACTCGATGCGACTCACGCATGACTCAGCCCGACTGACGCGTGACTCGTCTAGACTGACCTGCGACTCGACCCGACTGTCGCCAGCGGCCGGGCCTCAGCCGCCGGTCGGGGCCGCAGCCGACCGTACCATCGCAGTGAGCTGGTCGGCGTGCTGCGGGTACGTGCCTGCCTTCCTCTGACAGATTGGGATGTCTCTCCACCCAACCTCACGCACGCAGCTCCTTTCGCGGCGATTGCCGAGGAAGAGAGACGACAGGAACAAAGAATCCAGGTTGTCCTGAGGAGCGCATCAAGGCCGTTTGGGTATGTAGGTGAGGCAGGCCGCCTCGGAACCACCACACGACTGACCCACACGTCCAGCGCGAACCGGGAAGGAAGTCAACCAAGACTGTCACCTATTTAGTTTCCTCTGTCTCCCTCCAAAGCTGACCTTCAGCCCCCACCCACACCTGCCAAACTGGGAGGCGTTGAACACGATGGACGTTTGAATACTTCTAACTACAAAGGTTGATGGGAAGGGGAATCACCCCAAGCTTAAATAGACGAGCTGTCCCGTTTGTTCCCCAGAATAGGTTGCCATGGCTATGCTACGGTTACCTGAATGGTTAATGTATATATAGCTTCAGCAACATATTTAGTCCTGTTTATTAGTGCTCGAATAGCACAGCGTGGATCGGGTAGCACCCGCTTCATCGTAGCACGCGTGAGTCACATGTAGCATGCGTTGTTCACCTGTCAAATTTCTGATCATCTTTGACCTATGTCAACTGAACATCTTTGACCTAGAATATATAGTTCTTGGAATTAAAGAATTTGTCAAACGTAACTTCAAGTACCTTTAATGAGGACATCTCCGCCACATAACCAGGCAACTCATTCGATTATTCGATTGATCAACCACCATTTTATTGAAAACTTGCAAGCGATAAACTGCCCTACACCTTGGCTTTTCGAACCTGAATTGATGCCACCTGCGTGATACATCCCCAGGCACTCTTTCCAGCTGGCATGGACATTCCAGCTCTCGGGCGGTCCTCTCTTGTCCTCACGGCGCTTGACAGCCCTCAACGTCTTCAGGTTTCAAGGGCACTTTGCACACAAACCGTTAGATGTGGCTTAATTTTTGTATCAGTTGTATATCAGCCAGGGGCCTTGAGAGAACCATGCGGTCCTCTGAAAGCGGTCACCTGGATGGCCCATCGAACTCGCCAGGAGCGTTTGTCCCTTCACTCCTTCGATACACCACCGGTTTTAGCAGACCGGGGCCTTCCATGTGCTTAGAGGCCTTTTGCGCAGCGCCAGGAATCCTCCGCTTTGGTGCGGACCGTCGCCGCAGCTCGGGGGCCTTCTTCGTCAGCGTGAGGTAGGCCGTCAGCTCAGAGCTTCCCCTCCATCAGCGTTAGCCAAAGCCGTCCTAGTGCGCACGTCCGAGGTGGGACTTCCTCTGTTGGCGCAGGGGCCTTCTTTCACGGCTCAGGACACTCCGTGTTGCCGATGAGCCCTCTTTCAACAGCTCAGACCTCCTCGATCCATGTGCGACCTCGGCCCAATCCGTCGTCCCAGAAGCATGCTGGCTCCTCGACAGTCTAAAGTTTTTTTTTTCAAGCAGCTAGGCTTTAATCGGCGCGAGGGTTCTCCTCAGTGATCCAGAGCCTCCTCTGTCAACACAGAGGCCTTCATTCAACAGCTTAGACCCTTCCATCAGGACAGGAGTCCTTGTACAGCGTGGGCCCCATCCATCGGCCCATGGGCCCTTTATGACAGCTCGAGGTCATCTCCGGAAACTAGAGCCACCTCCGTCTTCTCAGGGGCCCTCTTTGACCACCCATGACCAAACAGGTCGGGTACATTTGTAAACGATTGGGCTCTTCACCATATCAGCCCCATGATACACTGACTGCACAACCACCGAGACGCATGATCATCAACGTATGCCAACGAGCTGGTCGACGCCGCACATGTTTAATGTCATGGTGAAAGCGAGCACAAGAGCATATCGCCACTAAAAAGATTGCACCGCTGTCACGATCGCATATCACAGGAAGATGACGACGACGTAGTAATTGTATCCGTCAGACGTTAGCACGTTAGGTAGGTAGGTTAGGACGTTGGGTAATACATGTCTATATTACCTTCTACAGCATCCAGATACGAGTACTGAAGAAGACTGAGAATGATTCAGTTGAACAGTCTTGAAAGTGCTGCACATGATTCATAATTGGAGACCCTCAATTTTTGCACAAATGCATCCATTTCAAATTCTGTTCTCACCTGGAGTTATGGAGATGCATCAAGCTGTCCACACTGGCGTGGTACCATCAGCACTCTACATTGCTCTCGAGACTCTTCTGATCGTACGTATCTCCACACAAATCGTCGCTCCGCACCTCAGAGCAGATTCGGGTACCACGCTACCTTGTACGTGCATTGTCACACACAAACACAAATGGATGTGCTCCCGGCGTCCACCATTGGCAACAGGTACAACACTGCACAGAAATTCACAAACTTAAGCCTACACCGGCACGTGACATAACATTGTATATGCCCAGAAATAACATTTTGAGACTCGCGTTCCGAAATGGTCATCCCCAAAGGAAGTGAGAGCACACCTGCAGCAGGTAAAATTTCCATCATATTGTTTAATGTCGGACAGGCCTAGGCCATGCTCAAAATGTGCTGATAATGATATGATGTTCCCAGGCACGTAATATACATAATGTTCCTGACTTATCGACGTTATCACAAGTTACACCATCTTTCCCAGACCCGCACCACTATGCGACAGCCGTACCTCAAAACACTTGGCGACTGCAGAAGGTTGTGGCCAGGTCGATCCAGCCGCATCATTGTTCGCAATTCACAGAACAACACAATCGGTCAGCCGAAGCGCTGCTCCGATCATCATCGCATAACTCTCATACTGACTGCAACCACCGAAAACGCGAGATGAACATCCACCATGAACTCTTAGCTTGTCTATTCAAGACGCCCACGAACGAGCACACTTACTTCACCTGCATCAACTTTTACTTCTTGATGAAGATCTGGCCACAGAGGAACGGTGCGCGCGCATGCTGCGGGTGACTGGCGACCACTGGCGGCCTTGTAGAGCCCGGCCAACTTCTGCTTGGTCACCAGCTCACCAGTGCTGGCCGGCTTGGATCTGCCACGGCCAGGACTCGCTGGGGACCGACGCAGGAACTCGGTGTTGCCATAAGGTCCGGTCGACCGATCGAAAGCATCGACTTTGGAGGATATCCGAGGTCACGACTGGTGTAACAACTCCGGAGCTCTTGTAGCCTCGTTCTTGGTACCTTCAGCTGGATACTACCAGCCGTCTGCAGTGACCTGGAGGCTCGACTCGGTACCATCCTTCTTCGGCCGCTCGTCGAGTACCGCTTCCACAGACGGCTCGCCATCACCTGTGCCGTTCACGCAGCTCCCGCGCCGGGAGCAGTAGCCGCTCCGGTCGCCTGCTTAGACTGCTCCGCGGCTGCCCGCGCCTCAAGGTGCCGATATCACCACACGGTAGCAGACTGACAAAATTCACCCACACACACACATGCCTGAAGGTACAACGGCGAGCTCGGCTGAGGAGCCACACTGCGCTCACGAGTGCTCTGCACCGGAGATCCGCAGTAGATACGTTCTTTGCTGTTGCCTTTCGCGATTCTTTGCATTTGCAGCGCCTCGTCAGCCACCTCAGCAGACTCTGCATTTCCACTGATTTGCGAGGAACTTCTATTACGCTTTCTTTTCACCGTCACTCCCATATTATCACGTGCACTGTGCTGCACTTAGACGAATCTTGCCTCTCCTTTTCATCACCCTGAAAATGTCTAACCATGATAGATTTTCGGCTTCCTGCGGCTGTTCTCTAGCTATTTTGCCGAATTGGACAGAGTTGGAAACAAACTGCTCTTGTGACGTGTCAGATGCCTTCGTGGTGGACTTTTTTGCTGGAGAGGTCCATCTGACTGGCGTGCGAGCCTTCTGCAACTTCGAAAGGGCTCGCCTTCGTGAGCTCTTCCTCACCAACGGCTTGTCAAACTCCCCCGGTTCGGCCAACGTTACCCGTTTCCGCGAGCCTTTCTTTACCAACGTTATGTCTAGCTCCCCTGATTTATCCGAAGCCGACCGTGTCCGTGAGATCTCCATTGCCGAGGTAGTGTCTGACTCCTCGTGCTCACTGTAAGCCGCCGGAGTTCCAGAGCTCGCCGCAGCGGCATTCAAGTCGGATTTATCAGACGCCGCTGAGCTAGCTCGCGCCCGGAGCTTCTTCCTTACTAGAAACGGATATGGTTCCTCCGACTCAACAGAGCCAGCTCGTGCTCATGAGCTCTTCCTCACTAACGTCGGGGCGTCGGTAGCTCAGTGGTTAAGCTGAGCGTCTGGCAAGCCACAGGTACGGGGTTCGATGCCCGCCCTTCCTGCCAAGGTGAGAGACAGGCGACGTCATATGATCTCAGCTGCTGAGTGCATTGTAAAGCCATAATCCAATCCAATCCTCACTAACGTCGTATCTAATTCCTCTGGACCAGCGGGAACGATCCATGTTCGTGAGCTCTTCCTTGGAGGCGTTCCGATCGAGTCATCAGATTCTGCCGAGTTAGCTCGCGTCCGAGAGCTCTTTCTTTCTGGGATGAGATGTGGCTCCTCGGACTCCACTGAGCTAGAAAGTATCCGTGAGCTCTTCCTTACTGGGGTGAGGTATGGCTCCTCAGATTCTGCTGAGCTAACACGTGTCCTTGATCTCTTTCTCGCCGACGTGTCTAGATTTTCGGGGGTCAGTGGAAGCCGCATGCGTTCGTGAGCTATTCCTCAGCGATAGTTGGGATGATTCCTTCGATTATACCGAGAGCTGCCGCCGTCATACGCCGTCGGCTCGGCCTCCGTCCGGCCTGACGCGCGGACGTACTTGGGCACTGAAGACAGCTGTGATGTCACCGACAAGAGACAACTAAGTATGGAGCGTTGCGCGCCTGGCGAACACAACGCCGTGCGACGGCAAGTACGCCGCATGATGGGAAGAGTCCCTGGCAGCCACACGTATTCGCGAGATGAAGTAGCGTCATAGACAGCATCACCATCCGATACGCGTGACTGTCTCATTGGCAATTGGACGAACGGTTCAGAGCCCAGCCGTGGGTGCTCCACTGGGGCGGTTGGTGTTGTCTTCTCAACGTCTCGAACATCCATTCATCTAACTGCCGTGAGCTTCCCCAGAGAACCGCCTGGAAGTTCCGAAATCGGTTCTTCATTCCTGGAACAACGTCCATCAACCTCACCGGCTCCTCCATATTCAGGAAAGTGTTCGACCGTCCAGATGACAGCTCCTTTATATATGGAATAGTATTTGCTTTGCCTGGTGGTCCAGACTCATTACCACGTTGATTCGACACCTCACGTTGCGCTATCGCAGTACTGGGCCGTGCTGGTGACAGCCTTCTGCCTCATAATTAAGTGTGCCCGGCGTTGCACGTTTTCAGATGGACGGCCAAAAGACGGCGCCATCGGCTCAGCCATGCCCCGGCACCCCCGATAACGTCTCTACTGTGGGGCTGTCGAAGAGTGGCGCTTGGCAGCCAAGGAAGTCTCCTCCGGTAAATGTATCCTAGTTGAATCGGTGATATCGTCCAAGGCTATCCTTGCAATATCCGGCAAGGTGTAAACGCACGCCGATTATTCGACCTTTGCCATTGTCCTGCCGGTGACACTTCCCGTCTCGGCCGGTGTCGTACCGGATTGACGCAGGACGCAACGCAGTGTCAGCAACGGAGAGTCCATTGACCACGAATCCAGCTGTGCTGGCGTACTGTGTCTCCGAAGTAGTGACGACTGCGCTAAGCGCATTGGTGACGACTGTGGAGGGGCTGAAGCCGAGGAGCGCGTGGCAGGGAGACGTGAGAGAGATGTGCGGGAACGGTGCGTGGTGACGAGCTCCGAGTGCCGCTCGGCCTCGTCGTCGTTGTCAGAATGTTGTGTATGGTTTAGGGGCGCATCGACTGCGTAGGTCATATAGCTCGTTGTCCAAGCTCGAGTACAGCTCGAGCACAGCTCATATAGCTCGAGTGCAGCCGCAGCGCAATCGGGATGTCAATTATGTCGGAAGTGACCGACTAACAGCTGCTCATTGTAGTATGTGCCTTCGGCCTGGTGGAAAAATTCATTATGTCCATGGTGCTTAGTCTTAAGGCAGGAATACACGCTCCTGATTATTTTCGTCCAGTAACATTTGCGCACTCGTCCTTCGTCCTTACTGACCGCGACCTTGTCATCTACTGGCCATGTGTGGCGCAACTCTTTTTCTGGTGGCATAAAGACATAAAGACATAAAGACATACAAGATTAGTGAAACTATGAGCCACAAGGGCCCTTCTTGGTTGCACTCTGTACACTGAACCAGTTGCCCACCAAATCTATAAATCAGCCCTCCCTGTAATACTGAAAAGCAAGCCCTCTATTCTTATAATTTTTGTCTATGCTGTTTTTAAAGATGTTCAATGTGCTGCTACTGACAATGTTTTCTGGAAGCTGGTTCCAGTGTTCTACTACCCTGTTGGTGAAGAAAGTTTGCCTTAACCTTGTTCTGCTGTGGTTAACTTTAATTTTGAATTTATGACCCCTAATTGCATCATTTATGTTAAATTCAAACATTTCCCCAAGGTATCCCCTCTCCAGACCATGGACAGATTTAAAGACCTCGATGAGATCTCCTCTCAGCCTTCTATATCTAAGTGAAAACATATTCAATTTCTTCAATATTTCCTCATATGCCAGGTTGCTTATGCCATTAACCATTTTTGTAGCCCTCTTTTGTACTCTCTCTAAAAGCCAACAATCTTTTTCATAGCTAGGAGACCAAGCTTGGATGCAGTATTCCAAATGTGGCCTGAAGTATGCACAGTAAAGCTTCCTGATCACTTCCTCACTTCTGTATGATCCATTCCTATTTATTGCCCCGAGCATTCTCAGTGCCTTCTTCCTGGCTTCCTTGGTCTGTTCTGATGCCCCCAGTTTTGTGTTTAGAATAACACCTAAATCCTTCTCCTGTTGAGTCACTGATAGCACTTGGCCACCCATCAAGTATGGAGCCTTCATATGCTCCTTACCTACATGCATGATTTTGCACTTATCGAAATTAAATTTCATTTACCATTCTTCGGACCACTTCACAAGTTCGTCTAAGTCTTTTTGCAGCGAGATATCCTCATCTTGACCTGTTACTACCCGAAAGACCTTCAAATTATCTGCAAATTTCGATACCTTACTGCTTAGGCCACTTTCAATGTTATTTACAAATATAGTGAACAGTAGTGGCCCCAGTACTGACCCCTGGGGACTCCACTAAGAACATTTTGCCATGATGACTTTGTACCATTTAGCATCAATCTTTGCTGTCTATCTGAAAGCCACAACTCTATCCATTTTAAGATGCTACCTGCAATACCATGGGACTGAAGCTGTATCATTAACGGTTTATGGGTTACTTTTCCAAAGGCCTTACTAAAGTCAAGATATGCTACATCAACCTGATTTCCCTGATCAAATTGTTCTGTGACGAAGTTAAAAAAATTCCAAGAGGTTTGTGAGACACGATTGTCCTTTGCTAAACCCATGTTGAGTATCTTGAATCAATCTGCTACCTTCCAGATAACTAACTATACTATCCTTGCACTTCCTCTTAAAGTTTCTACTGATTTCCTCACAAATCACCTTGTCAAGCTCCAGTTGCTGAGAATGTGGCAGGGTTCCTGATCGGTAGAAAGCTCCTATCCTAAGAGTATTGCTGTTGCCTTTTCCCACAGTGACATCAAGCCAAACCCCCAACACTTTTTTTTCCCCCCCCCTCTTTTTTTTGAAATAAAAAAGTTTTTTTTTTAGAGAATTACACCCCCCCCTTTCATTGCTCGACCCCTATTGCATGAAAACATATTGTATCCCTGGATCTCATAGTCCTGTAAGTTATCTCCAAAATACCCTTCACTGACCCATGCCTCCGTAATGCAAACAAAATCTGGTTCCTCCTCAGCAACATAACACTTGAACTCATCAAATTTGGAACGGATACTCTGAGCATGAAACATCATACACTTAACAAATGCTCCATAACCACCTTTGGCTTTTTCATACTGAGGAGTTCTTTTATCACTAGATGAACTATCACTCTGTCCCCTTGAACTACTGTTGTCCCTATTTGGTGACTTTGAGGTTCTATTGCCTTGGCGGACACTATTGGAATATTTCTGAGTTGGCAATGCAATTTCATCCCTCCCCATCCCATTTCCTAGTTTCCCTGAAGGACATGCTCGTACACTTTGCCTAACACATGGACCCCCTTCTCAGAGCAGTGCAGGCCATCCCTCGGATAGAGGTCCCACGATGCATAAAACCTGCTGTACTCGTCTACAAATGTAAAACCTAGCTTATGGCAGAGCTTTCCTACCCTGGCGTTAGCTGCCAGTGCCCTAGAGCTCCACTCAGGGGAGGCTCTAGCCCTAGGCAAAATTGTTGTTACTATGACTCTATTGGTACCCTTCAGGGTGGCCAGAAGGGCCCTGTGCTCTCGCAGAAGCTCCTCACTCCTAGTAGGACCTATGTTATTTACCCCTATATGCACTATGACTGTGTTAAACTGGTGATCACTGGTGACCTGTGCCACCGCAGGTACCAGGTCCTTCACCTTGGCACCAGGCCTGGTGATGCACCTCCTGTCCCTCCTACCTTTACAAAATACCCGCTCTAAATGTCGCACACGAGAGTCCCCTATGACCAGCACTGACTCCTTACTACTACTATCCTGGGGGCAGTCATCCAATGCCTGGAACATATTTGATGTTAATATGCCTGCCCGCTGGGCCGTTCGGCTAGACTTCCTCCCGCTCCTACCACCTGCCACCTGCCACTCACTGACCCTTTCCTTAGGTTCGCGTCTCCAAATCCTCCACCCCCTGACCTCATGCCACTTCCCCTCCTGTGACTTACCAGAACTATCCCCCCTATGTTCACTGTTAACACTCCCCTCTCGAGAGATCCCAGCCACCTCCACAGCAGGGGAAGCCTCAGCTACCTGGTGGCCTACGACCACCTGGGCATATGACGTCCCTGCTACGGAGTGACGCCTTGTTGCTTTATCTTGCCTACCCTGTGCAACAAGGGCAGCCTTGAGCTTGGAAAGCTCTGCCTTAAGGGTCCTAATCTCTTCCTCTAGTACCTGCATCCTGGTCGAAATCATCCTAAACGCTGCAGCTTATGCCTAGATTTAGATTAAAATTAACTCGCTAAACAACCGACAAAAAAGCCAACTATCATTCACCATAAATCGCTACCTCCTATACTGTCAGTTAATTATCTGAGTACCTCAAGAAAGGCAGAAACTATTAAACAATTGTTTTTTTGTGTTTTTTTTAAAATAAAATAAATAAACAAAATGTCTAATCTAATTGTCTTCCACACAAGTAGACAACTATATGAATATCCCTTTTGATATCACTTATGGCTAGACAGAAAAATGAACAGTCACACAGCACTTATGAACACCCCCAACTTACTACCAATTTAAACTCTATCTTAAACTTCAACACTAAACACACTGTGCACAACAAAAATAAATAAAGTATGTTAGGATAGTATGAATGTTGTCTCATGTACTTATGAAATCTACACACTTGTAATATCTCCTACTACAGAAATCGAAGCGTCGAGAACAATCGAAGCGTCGAGAACACGCCTAAAGCCACTAGGCCTCGCCTAACACGAAAATGGCGCATGGCAGCGTCGCTAGGTTAATATAGTATAGTTTGCGTGCTACGAAAATGCTTATCAGATACAAACTAATGAAGTATAATCACAGAAGTAATTGCTGAACACCTATCCACAGCTTAGACTAGAGTACTGCCCTGTTCTGCAACGACTTATCTGGAAACCTGGAGCTCCGAGGAACGTCCTTCCACCGTGACACCTGGCGGCAAACTGGCTGGTGGCGAAGTGTTGTCGGACATGCAAAGCCTGAAGCGTTCGTACGGTCGCGGCTTCCATTCCCGATCCGTAACTCTGCTGTGTCGTTATCTGTAGACGAACTCACATCGATTCTGAAGTACTCGTTATCGTCCAGATCGCTGGCAACGCTAGCCACCGAATGCCGTTTGCAGGACGGCGAGGACCGCTCGGACAACAGACTGGCTGCTGTCCACACGCCGGCCGTCATCGCCCGTCATCGGCCGTCATCGACCGTCATCGGCCGTCATCGGCCGTCATCGACCGTTATCGGCCGTCATCGGACGTCATCGGCCATCAACGACCGTCATCGGCCGTCATCGGCCGTCATCGGCCGACATCGACCGTCATCGGCCGTCATCGACCGTCATCGGCCGTCATCGACCGTCATCGACCGTTATCGGCCGTCATCGTCCGTTATCGGCCGTCATCGGCCGTCATCGGCCGTCATCGACCGTTATCGGCCGTCATCGGCCGTCATCGGCCATCAACGACCGTCATCGGCCGTCATCGGCCGTCATCGGCCGTCATTGTCCGTTATCGGCCGTCATCGGCCGCGTCCGCGACATGCGACAACGGCGCGGCTCCTATAGCCGCGGCTTCTTGTCGGTTGTAAAGAGCGGCCCGAGCTGCAGTTCGCGGGAGCATCGTGCCGTCCGTCGTTTTGTGACGGCTGTGTTCCAGCGAGCGTCTGCCACGCAGCAGACTGAAGCGCAGCTGCTTGGAAGTCGCGTCCTCGGCACACGCACCGCAGCTCTCGTCCACTAAGCGGCGCATTTTGTGAATCGCTGTGCGACTGGCGGCAGGCCACGCGGCGACAGCGCCTCCAGCGTATCCGAGTGGCAAGGCCGCTGTGAAGCGGCGGCCGTGCATGATCCGACGTCCAGCATGTCCGAGCGGCTCGTCCTCTATCCGACATGTTTGATGGCCGTGCGACCGGACCCGCGTGGCAGCCGATGGAGGTTGAACACTCCGCTCAAGCAGTGGTCTGATCAGCGTAGAGCGGGAGCGCACTGTGGTTGGCATCTTGTACGGCTGAGCCGGGAGTGGTTGACGATAGACGCCTGGCAGTCCTTCCCAATGGGGCTGGCGCGTCTGGCCCTTAGACAACCAGTGGCGGATGAGGTCAGATGGCATCTGGTGCAGTGAGTCGCCAAAGCCGGCTCGCTCCGGGTTAAGCGTCGCGGCGGCAGTCGCCAGCTTATGCTGCCGCATTACGGCGTCGTGGTAACGACCTCGCAGGTAGAACATGTGCAGCAGGTCACGACAGTCATTCTCGGCGTTGTTGATCGGGAAGTCCACTAACAGCTGCGCGGCCAGCTCGTCGTCGGACAGCGGGTCGCCGCTCAGATCGAACAGACTCACGCAGGCCGTGTCGATCTTGGACACCACGTCCATGGCGCGCAGCCAGAGCCAGTCGAGCAGCGCCGGTAGCGTGCAGCCGCCGGCGTCGGCGTCACCGCCGCACCCGGTGGCCGCGAAGCCGGCGATCAGCGAGCTGAAGCCGCGCTCCAGCGCCAGCGTCAGCAGCGCGCCACGCTGCTCGGTCGGCGTCACAGCGCCGGCCGGCACCAGGCCGGCACGCCGCGTCCTCTGGTATGCCTCCATTGGCTGCGCCAGCTGAGCGCTGCCGTCAGCCTCCAGGCTGCGCGGCAGCCGCTCCTCGAAGTCGGCGAACGTCAGCGACAGCACGCCCACGTCCAGCAGTGCGCACACAGAGAACAGGTCATAGCGCGCCTCCATGCGGCGCCCAGACACACCCATCGCGATGCCATCATAGATGTCCAGCGTGTACGTCTGACGTCCGAGAAGAAGCGCATACACTCACAGCTGCTCCAACTCGGTCGTGTCCACCGCGTGTGGCATCAGTGCCTGAACCATCGGTTCAGATTGAGTCGAGCCGTCCTCGGACCACGCCTGCTGGCGATGGCGGCGCAGGTGGCGCCGCGGCTCAGCAGGCTGTCGTCGCCGCCAGAGGCGCTCGCGTCGCCGCCGGTGGCCGCTGGTAACGTTACCGCAGGACAGCAGGCAGCTGGCGGAGACGCGGCGCGCGTCGGGCCGCTGCGGCGCCGTGGTCAGGTGGTAACGTTACCGCAGGACAGCAGGCAGCTGGCGGAGACGCGGCGCGCGTCGGGCCGCTGCGGCGCCGTGGTCAGGTGGTAACGTTACCGCAGGACAGCAGGCAGCTGGCGGAGACGCGGCGCGCGTCGGGCCGCTGCGGCGCCGTGGTCAGGTGGTAACGTTACCGCAGGACAGCAGGCAGCTGGCGGAGACGCGGCGCGCGTCGGGCCGCTGCGGCGCCGTGGTCAGGTGGTAACGTTACCGCAGGACAGCAGGCAGCTGGCGGAGACGCGGCGCGCGTCGGGCCGCTGCGGCGCCGTGGTCAGGTGGTAACGTTACCGCAGGACAGCAGGCAGCTGGCGGAGACGCGGCGCGCGTCGGGCCGCTGCGGCGCCGTGGTCAGGTGGTAACGTTACCGCAGGACAGCAGGCAGCTGGCGGAGACGCGGCGCGCGTCGGGCCGCTGCGGCGCCGTGGTCAGGTGGTAGACGAGCTTGAGGCCCGGCCTGCTGCAGGCCGCGGTACACGGCCAGGCCGGACGCCGACCACTGCCGTCGGCTGTAGAGCAGCACGTACATGGCGGCCGACGCCACCGAGCCGGTAATCTCGTGGTAGGCCGGCACGCTGTGCACGGCCCACAGGTATCGAAGTGGCGCGGGTCGTTTTCTGGCTCGAGGAACACACACTGAACGATTAGTGGCGTGTCCGCTTCGTAGCGACTGGCAACATCCAGCTGCAGCGTCTCCAGGTTCCAGATCTGACTGGTCATACACCCGTCAGATATCAGTCAGGATGTCAGTCAAATATGGTGAGACACACACCGGTCCATTTTACATTTTCCCCTCATCTCCGGCAGATGAGAAGGAAAAATGCAACATGGAAGCAATTTTGCATGCATTTTTACAGACATGAAATGTTTACTTCTGGAACTGTTGGATTTGGTTGAATTAAGGAACTATTTTCATCTGTGAATGTAAAACAAGTCAATGTCAGAACACCTAATGCCCAAAACATATACCGATTCAGAACCTATAATACTGAAACCATATAATGTTTGAGAACCTCTGATTTGTCGCCTTGCTGGAATGTTCAAACCTATAATGCTAAAAACTCACAGTGTCTCAAACCGTACAATGTTTATAACATATAGCTGCTCAGAATATATAATTGGGGAGACCGGTGGTATTTGATACACGGGAAGGTTGATACAACAGCATTTCTCCAAAAGTGTGAAGCCGGTTTCAATGGCTACCACACATACTGCTACTGGCACCATCTTCTCGCGGCTATTCTCTTCTTGTGGTTTTGCAGGAGACCTACTCCAATATTAAAAACCAAAAACTCGGGAAATGAACGGGGATCAAACATAGTATTCAGTCATCGTGAAAGCACACACGATACTGGTGCAGCAATATTATTTGAACTATGGTTGAAAATGGTATGTAATGTAGAAAATGTTTTTGTAGGTGACAAAGGAAGATATGTATTAGCTAAATTGACATACGAGAAAGTGAGAATGACACTCGTGGGGGTGTACGCAACAACTGAACGTCGCAATTTGGATCAAGTCTCATTTTTGTCAACCTCTCGTACGTCGACTAAGAGGACTGACAGCAGAGAAACTAAATCACACTAACATCTGTGGAGATTGTAATTTACGACTATCACATTTAGACACGGATTCAGCTGATGGCCACCCAAATTTAACAACGAAAAATGTGCATCACAAGTTAAACGAACTAGAATTCGCTGACGATTGGCAATATAAATATCCGATAACTGGAAGGTTCACGTGGTGGCGACTTAAACCTCTTCAATAATCAAGAATTGATTAGGTGTTCAATAGTAGTTATTTGCTACAGCATCATGAATAGCACCTAATCGAGACACAACCAGGTATTTGCGGCGACCGCTGCTTTGTAAATTTTGAAATTATGCTGAATCTGCAACCAAACAACAAGCACTTCCCTGACCACAAGCCATAAGAAAAAAGATAGGCACTGCGAGGAAAGATCACCACCCATCAGTAAGGAAACATTAGTATACTCCACATTGTTCAAGAAGTACTCATCATGCCACGTTGCAATAACATCATCTCCTCGACTCATTGAACGGTGCCGCGCATGCACGGGAGTGATCGCATGAAATATTCTCTGGGGGAGGGGGAGTGATTTTTTAGGCGTGCCGGACCATAATGGTCATGTGCGCCGCCTTTAAAGGAGCACGATACATTTCTGTCTATAAAAGCGAGTGTTTGCGATCAAGGTGCAGGCAAGCAGAAATGTATGTTAAGGGAATTTTACATTATAGTTTGCGAGATATTTAGGTGCGAAAGCTGGGTTCGGGACATCTCCCTAATGTATAAATGGCTTTGATTTTAATATAAATAATATTTTTATTTTAATTTAAATTAATATTTTAATTTGATTTTAATATACTTCTCCGCAATAAAATTTGTAGTTTGGGTGGGGTGGGGTGTTTTGAGAGTACGGAGAAGTTGATTTTGCTGGGGTGCCGGCTACTCTTATCGAAGAGCATCGAGGGATCCTTACCGTGCGAAAAAGGAGATAATTGTCCACAGCGCCCTTTACCGCGGCCGCCGCGTGTTCGTTGTTAGTAGCTGGCTAGTCAGTGCTAGTCAAGCGCTAGTAGCTGGCTAGTCAAGCATGCCATGCAGGGCTGTCAGTTGGGTTAGTACGGTGTTTTGCAATTCGGCTCTTCTACGTCCGCTGAAACTCTGGGTAGTTTTCATCACGAGTTTTCATCATGAATTGCAAGGCAAACCGGCTCATCTACGTCCGATAGTTCCTCTGGGTAGCCGTTTTACGTCATGCAAATTTTCATTTTTAGCTTTAATTTTATGTTTTCCTAAAGCAAGTCGGCTCATCTACTACGGACGGGACCACAATGTAACCATTTATTTCTAATTGGGAAGCAAATCGGCCCATGTACGTTCGACGCCATGCGGGGATGGCCATGTACGTGTTCCTACGAGTGTCTCGCGGTCATGCATTCCAGTTGATGTGAGCGTTGGTGGTGTTGTGCCTACGGTGTTCCTGCTAGTTTTGTGGCATACAGATATTCAAACAGCAATTGAAGGAGTTCTGGGTGTTTGTCACCGAGAAGCGATGGAAGCGATAGGGTGATGCCCTCTCTTTGGCAGAATGCCTTAAGTGGTTGTCTTTGAGAGCTAAAGCTACTGCAGTCTAACAGGATGTGTCCTACGCTTAACGTGGTGTTGCAGGTGTCGCAGTGAGGTGTTGTGTATTGGTCATCCTCTAATCGAGGCTGTGTTATTTTTGTGCAACCAGATCTAAGTCTAGTAAGGATGACCTCTATTTGTCGGTGAAATTGATATGGTGTGTTCCATGTGCCTATCGTTGGTTTGATTGCGTGGGTGTGGCTGGATTCGTGTTATGCTGAGTTGTGTTGTGTCCATGTGTTCTGTTGATGTTAGCGAGTGTGGCGTTGTAGGAGTGCTTTGCAATCATCTACCGAGTATTCCACGCTACGGTAAGTGTTCAATGCGAAGTCTTTCTTTGCGAGCAGGTCTGATTCTTCGTTACCTGGGATGTTGGCGTGGCCCGGGATCCAGAGGAAGGAAAGGTTCATATTTACGCTATGGGTCACGATCTGTTGGATTCGATCAATGAAGTCATGCGGACAGTCGTGAGTGTTGCTAAATGACTGTAGGATGGATTTGGAATCTGAGAAGATCACTATGTCTCTGGCTTTTCGCCTCATAGGAATGGAGATAGAGGCCAGAATGGCCATTGCTTCAGCGGAGTAGTTGGAGAAGTTATCCGGTAAACGCTTGGAAAGGCTGAGACCTGGTCCAATGATGCCGATGCTACCTTTGCCTCGTGTTTTGACCCATCCGTGAATACGGGTGATTTGTGATTGTAGTCATCAGCAAATTTGTGGAAGATGCCAAGAAGTGATGGTGATAGTATATTTATTCTCCGAAAACAAGTACCCGACCTTTGGTAGAAACACCTTGGGTTAATACATGTTTGAGGACTCCTGAAGCAATGACCAGAATGGCCATTGCTTCAGGGGACGTAGTGATTTTCTCAGACTCCAAATTCGTCCTACAGCCAATTAGCACCGTATCTTCCATTGTTTTCACTGTTTGGATCTGACGGGAGAGACGCCAATCAATCTGGCGTCTCTCCCGTCAGATCCAAATAAAGCGTCGCACTAAAAGGAAATAGTTGTCATCAGAAAGCGCTCGACGAGAAGGACCAGCCACCGCCTCCCCCAAAAAATCCCACAAAAGTGACGTCACTATGGCCCCTAGAGTTTCACGACTTACATCATGTTTGTGGATCTGAGGGTTCATTTTGAGGCAGATTTTAAAAAAGGATCAGAAAAGGAAAGCGAAATTGGCCAGTACCACAACATTTTTGGCCACCGAAAAATCACAAATATATTTCTTTACACTTAAAATTTTTAGTTTTCAAGCTTTCTCTAGTTTTCCTTTTCCAATTGGTAGAGTGGACCGAAAAATATTGACCGAAGTCAACTTGGCCCAACACAAAATCTTACTTTGGCCAGAATCATGTATTTTAACTCTAAAGGGCAAATGTACAAAACTAACAAGTAATAAAAGAAGGAAAATGAAGAAAAAAATATATGGTGCGTTTTGTTACATCCCTAAAGATAAGCAAACGCTGAAAGTTTCATACAAATATCTTCATCCATTAAAGCGTGACGACTTGCTGAACGATTTTTGGAGGGGATCTTACTTGACCTTGACTAGCTCGTTGACCCTAGATGACCTGACTTCAAAATCTGTACACAACATGCCAGATTGATGTAGGCAATGATATGCTAAATTTCGGCGCGCTACCGCGCGCGGTTCTTTCCCAGTCTACGCGAAAACCTTATGGGGGAGGGGTCGTCAACGACCGCCCCCGCCCCGGTACGACGCGGGTTAATTAAAGAACACCCCTGGTCTGGACGCATATGCAGGAAAAATGGAACCAATCCTGAAAACCAGCTGCTGGCTCCGTATTGACACATGTCTTCCTGGCAGCGATTTGGGGTAACTGTGATAATGGCGTGACATTCCAGCCAATATCGGTACCTCCGACGGTAGCCTAAATATAATATCGCCGACTTTTCCTGGCCGGAGGTGTACCACCTTACCATGGGAGGCACATACCCCTGCATCGAATGGGGAGGAACTATGTTGCAAGAGTTACCTCTTACTTGGTCCTACCTCCCCAGCCGTGATCTTTAGTTGGCATGTATCATCTGCTACTGCTACTGCTGCTACATCTGATACTGCTACTACCCGGGGCACCGCGGAATACCTGTGGAGCTCGACATGAAGGCAGACCTCGTACGTCCAAGCAAAACACGCTAGTGTTAGAGGAAATGAAGCTCATACCCGAAGACAAGATTCTTGAAGCTTTGTATTGAACCCGATTTTGTCCCATTTTGATGATATTTAACCCGCGCCATCTTTCCGGTCAAATCCTCACACCCCCGTCTCGGGGGTGGGGGGCGGTTGAAGACCCCCCCCCCCCGAGACGGGACGGGCTAAGATAGGAAATGTCATGCGGGAAACACGGAAGTTTGGCCAGATTCAGAGACAAATCGCGGAAGCTTCCAGATACAGCCGCCAGAGCTGCGACACATGCGATTAGGACCGTGAAATGCCCGCCGCCTTAGCCGTATCCATGCATTTTGCTTGTGAAGAGCGGGAGATTAGAGTGGAAGAAGTTTCCTATGATTAACTACTTGGCGGTGGGGATTTCGTAGCCGAGTTCCTGGTTTCCCATATAGATAATTTCTGTGTCTGGATAGAGCCAGTGGCCTACCGAAGGAGGGCAAAAGGGACAGTGCTCTGTTGTCCCATAATCCCTGAGAGACTGTTGGGGCCACCAATAATATCGCCGGGATACATAAAAATTGCACCAGATCGCTTAAAAATCCCGCTGGGCCCCCAAGGATCGCACCGGACCCATGACAAATCACATTCTGGACCCAAGAAGCCACGCAGAGACCCCTGAAAATGGTTGGGCCCAAAAAATTGTAACGATGCTCGTGAAAATTACATTTGGGCCCCAAAAATCGCACATAGATCCCAAAAATGATGGATGCAAAAAGTAAGACTTGAAAATACCATCGGGGCCAAAAAAGTCGCACCGGGTCCCATTAAAATAACGCTTGGTTCCAAGACATCGTGGGGTGATCATCGAGAATGACGCTGGGGACCAAAAAAATACTGGCGGGTCCCTAAAAATCACGCTGGGAGTTGAAAAGTTCAAGCTGGGGGACACTGAAGATCACGCTGTGACTCCCAAAAAAGTAATGCAGTGGCCCTTGAAAATCACAATGATAGATGACCCCAAAGAGACAGACCGAGACCATGAAAATCATGCTAGGGGCTTACAAGTTCGGGGCGTGCCCGTGTGCCATGCCCCCGCTCTTTGCATGACAGGTGAGCGGGACACTCTTGGCTCCTGGATCCGCCGCTATTGAGACCTGTATATTGTGTGATGTAATCTCAATTATGTACCTGATGTCCTCAGCGGTTGGTGTGACGTTTGGCACATAATGCACCATATCGTTTACGGTTTATCTCTTATTTCAATCCATCATGTATGCAATATATATTTTTGGCTTACCATCTGCCTTATTTTTGTCAAGGGCAAATGCAAACGTGGAAAAGGAATATTAAGTGTCCGGAAATAACGCATAACAATTTACGATTTGTTCCTGTCTGGGTGTAATTTCCCAACTAAATTATCAAATTATGTATTTGAAACTACTATCACTGTGCATGTAGTGTGAATTTTCCAGACTTAGCTTCGGGCATCTCAATAATACGCACACGGACAGGTCAGAGGCGGATCCAAAAATGTCCATGGCGACACTCGTCTGGGGGAGGGGGCGACATTTCCTCGGAGGACCGCCGCTGCAAAAGTCCCTGGACGTGAGTATTTTCCTGGATGTCTGTTGAGAGGAGGGATGAGTGCACTTGACCATACTGGGTACCGTTTACCCCGAAGAAGGCGCATTTACCCTCAGAGTATCGTCTTCGGCTGAAAATTGAGCGACGGGGTCGTCGCACTTTTTGGCCTTCAATTCCTAAACAAATACTCCAGTCAGATGGGCAGCATCTTTCCATGGGGAGGGGCATACCCCAGTGCTCTCATGTTTCCGCCCCTTGGGGTAGTTGCTCTCTTAAGGTATACACAACAATGCCTCTGGTAGCTGCCCAGCATAGGTGTAGGTTTCTGAAAATGATCAAGAGGGTACAATGCATGAAGGCAATAATCAGGTCCAAATGTTTGGTTTTTTTTTGGGGTAACACAATAAGGTCCAATATTGGATGTTGAAATTATTGGAAGGTTGGTTGGTTATTGGTTTTACGACACATCGACCGTTGACTCATGTAGCGTCGCAAATCTCTCACGCCGTCTGGTCGCGGGCGAAGAGTAGCGACAGATGAGACTCGAACTCACAACCTTTCGATTGTGAGACGAGCAACTTACCCCTAGGCTACTCGTCCCCCGAAATTATTGGAAGGGCACATCCAACACAGGGAGGGGAGCAAGTGCTTCCCAGACACTGCTCCGACCGTAAGGAAAAAAAAAACAGGTAAAACACAGTACATGAAGAAGATCGTCGGCATTCGACAAGCAAACACTAGCATATTTCATGTTTGTTTGGAAACATTCATCATGCAACACAATCAGACCTTTATAAATGTGCCGCACATGGATGCCTACACGGGAGTGCCCAGAGGCGTCGATTTGTATCCTTTTGTGTGGGCCATGTCCCCACCAATGTTGATCTTGGCCCCCATGTTGATTTGCCCCCCAATAACCTATGCTAATTTTATGCTGATAAGATAGCCAAAGGAAAAAAGGAAAAAATCATACGAAATGGGAAACTTAGTTGATACACATATTGCACTCAAAAGAAACATATTTGGATAAGATAGTAGCCTGGCTCTCCACCGTTTGCTTTAAACATGAACATTGTGCAAAAAAACCTGAAATAGCTGGATTTCCATCCACTTTGGAAGGGCAACTTTCCTACATCATAGGATGTTAAGATTAGCTGACGCTGATGTACTTTAAACCAAATTGTCTGACAAATCTGGTAAGCCACTAAACAACAATTGCATTGTCATATTGATGTTTGTCACACCACTAATGGGAACGCCACATGCATAGGGGAAGAGGGGGTTCTGAACACTTAAGGCACCATGCAACAAATAGCTCTAGTGCTGCTTTCATAAAGCTGAACCAGCAATTATACTGTGTTTACTGAACACAAAAATGAACAAGCTATCCACATTCAAACAACTCCTTTCAATGAAAATCCCCTAACCACTTGTAAAGAGCAACTTTAAAATAGATAATTATTTTGTAGTGGTGTGCTGTATTCTGAACAGGAAAATGTTATTGTGCAGGAATATCTCACTGCATCAATTGTGGTACAAGCTATTAGTGATGACCAAAGTATGCTGATGTAATTGCACAACAAATTGTAAATCACTTCCCTATGGTTTTCTTAAGCCAATTGCTCTTTCAAGCCTAAAATCATGCCTGTGTAATTTGCCTGGTCTGTGCACAAAGAATTGGTAAAACTATGCAATCAGACATTTATATTTTGATAGAAACAAGTCCATCATTTCTGAATACCATAATATGTTTGTTATCCATGGACTGAACATGATGTGGGAGACGTCAAAAGGTTGGGGTTCAGGAAACATAACGTGCTCAGATACCTACCTCTTCCCTTATGGAGCTTGAACAGGATTCATTCGATTCTCAATTTCCAGTCGTCAAACTTCATACAATCCAGTGCAGTGAAAACAATCACATTTATCATTGAGATTGTGGATATACAAACTATAATGACATCCAGCAGACCACCCATCACCATATCAGCTTGATATTTACCAAGGTAGGTACCTACCTAGGTACATGCCCAATAAGATATTGCCTAGGTACCTAGGTACCTCAAACTGAACCAACGAGAGCCACATCTGAGCCAGTCTGCCAGCTTATGATACCATGAAAGAAAGAAGTTGGAAGAAGCTGGATGGACACTGTTACAATTGATATTGCTGAAGAAGGCAATAGGTAAGCACTGTGCACAGTCATACAAAATCAATATAAGGTGTTATCGCGCAGGACCAATATCTGGCAGCGCGCATCAAATGCCACCAAGGATACATTACCTTACAAGGCGCATCAACGTTTTCCTGGAAGCCTTGGTGACGTCATAGCTTTTTCCTTTACTACGGCAGGAATTGATATCATCAGGCATTGACCTCTATATATATAACTAGACGGCCGACTCGCCGCACCGTCCGCGTCCTATTGCGGCAGGTCCCGGCTGGAGCAGCGGTATATGGGCAAAAGATTAAGCGCGCCGCCGGCTCCCATGTATTTTGGCCCTGGAATTAAATGTAAGATGAAAAGTTATGGATAGATTTTGATAATAAGTAGTGAAAATGATGTTTGGTTCATGATGAGCAAATACAAATGGCGAAAAGTCTTTAAAAATATTGTAGCTGTGGTTCTGATGTCTAGCTTCTATCATCGGTTTGGCAACTTTTTGCGATTTTCGGCATGTGTACCCCATGGAATCATGACCCCATACACGCTTGCGAAGTAACGCTGGGAATGTTTGTAGTTGACAGCATACATGTACTGTGTGTGCACCCTAATCCTCATCAGGGTGGGTTCCAGGAATTGTCATGGGACAAGGGTATTTGTCTAGGGGCGCCATTTTTAGGAGGTGCATCCTGCAAAAATACATGAAGGGGCTAAACAAAAATCCGTTTAGCAGGGACAGGCGTATACTTGAGCACACTGAAGGGTGCTTCTGGTTGACAAATATGAAGTGGAACACTCGAGTCTTCTCGGAGGGGTGCAGGTTCCATGGGGACATATCCCTGAATCAGCCGACCATCCCTGCACCCGCACGACCATCCTGCAGGGCATAGGCTGACGCTCAGACAGGGGTGTTGCTATATATACTTTCGAGGGGACAAGTGCCACATCAATGTTGGCTTTATCCCCGCCAATGATTCCAAGCCCTATCATGTGACCCCATAGAGTGTGCTCCCCCAATCAATCTTGGCCTGCCCATTGCCTTCTTGTATTTTGGCCTCCTTCACCCCCACCTGGATAATTTTCAGAAATCAACATCCGTGCGTTCAGGACCTCCTCTTTAATTGTAGTTCTTTCTATTAGCCCGGGGCGTCTTCCAAGGGCGTAGCCAAGAAGGCAGGTGTTGATTCAGGATTATCATGAAGGGGGCATGTCTGGAGCCATTGGATGAGCTCCCAGGTGTGCATCCAGCTGAAAATTTCGAGAGTGGTGCAATCGATGGTCTTGGAAGGGAGATTTCGGCTGAAAATTCAAGTGGTGCACTCAATGATTCTAAGGTGCACATTTTCATCTGGAGAGGATGCACTCGAGCCTCACTGTATGCCCACTTTACCTGGTAAGGTGGGCGCCACCTTGCCATGAGGAGACACATGTCCCCTATGCCCTCGGTATCTGTCTCTGCAAGGGGATGAAAAGCAGGGACGCGGCAGGTCTAAGTGTAGGCTTAATGCGGAATAGATGATGATGCTTTTGCTTGATATATGCATTTATATCAAGCAAGGTTTTTGCATGATATATGAATATGTCATTTGAAAACAATATAGTCATTTTCACTGTCAAAAACGCCCCAGCATCTCCGCTGTGCATCCACAACATACTGCACAGCGCCTACCAGCGCTGCCATTTTGCCCATATGCGGCGCCGCCGACAGGACAGTTTTGAAACGTCGAGTTGTCTGTCTAGTTATATGAGGTCAAGGGCATCAGCCATATTTAAATTTCGCTGCGCATGAGACATACGAAGTTAATGCATTGCCTAGTTTCCACCGGTCATTATGGCCGTTTTTCAGAACATCGAAAACCGTAACATCCAAAGATATAAAGTTCAAGTACCTAAATCCCAGATTCTCAAATTAGCGACTGTGGTCGACAAAAATTACGTAGGTGAGACATTTGTGGTGCATTTGCGTGTGATGTCTAATCCGGTGGCTAAACTCATGTGACGTTGCGCTGCTTCGTTTTTGTGCACTTCAAGCCTGATGTGTCTGCAGGTTGGTGTTATTTTAGACAGTGAATAACATGCTGCTACTTAATTCCCAAAGAAACAGTAGAGGAAGAAGTTGGCAGGTAAGCGCCAAAAATTCCAGTCCGTGCCCTTTTCTGATTTCTGCACGGGGTTTCTATATTAATCCGCGCCGTCTCTCCGGTTAGATCCTCACACCCCGTCTCTGGGGGGGGGGGGGCGGATAGTAACCCCCTCTAAAATTTAAACTAAGCGTCGCACGAAAACGAAAGAGGTGTCATCGGAAAGCACTCAACAAGTAGGGTCCGGATCAAGCCCCCAAAATAATTTTCCTCCAAAAGTTACGTCATCAGGGAGCTATATTTTCACGACTTTTCACGACTTGCCTTATGTTTTTGGCTCTAGGGAGTTCATTTTGGGGATAAATAAAAAACAAAACTTATTTGGAATGAGAATAGGACAGCGAAATCGACCAGGGCCATAACATTTTTGTCCCACAAAAATACATTTTTTTTCATTTAAAACTTTGAGTTTTCAAATTATATTTAGTTTTCCTCTTCCAGTGGGTAGAGAAGACCGAGAAACGTTGTTGGAAGTTAACTTACATTAATAAAATATGCTTACTTTAGCCAGAATCTTCTATTTGAACTGTAATTGGCAAATATGCAAAATTTATATGTAGTCAAAAACGAAAAAGGAAAAATTCGACTCGTCCGTTTTGATGCATCCTAAAAGATAAGCAAACGCTGAAAGTTTCATTAAAATATCTGTATCCGTTAAAGCGTGACAAGTGGTTGAAGTTTTTTTGGCGGTGACCTCACTAGACCTTGACGAACTCGTTAACCCTAGATGACCTGACCTACACATTTTGAATCAGCATGTGAAATTGATGTGGAAAGATATGCTAAATTTTGGCGCGCTGCCGCACGCCGTTTGTCCGCTATCCGTGAAAAAAAAAACCTGAGGGGGGGCAGTTGAAGACCCCCGAGACGGGACGGGTTAATGCCATATACTCCATATTTGAGTATTATTGTGCTTTAAGGTGATAACAGGGTACGTTTGTACACACCTTTGCCTCCATAGAGCAAACGAATGTGGCTAGGTATGGTGGTAAGTTTCTGCTTGAAACTTTTTAGGAATTCTTGGAATTTATAATTCAAATGGAATGCTTATGAACGTGACTAAAATGATGGAACTACTCATTTGCTGAGCAAATCCTTACTTTTCGGGTTGTGAGCTACATAAACAACAAAAAGGTGCTTTCAGTAAGGTAACATGGCATAAAAAGTTGCTTCAGACATAATCTGCTTCAGAAACAGCTGTTCTTGTTGTGCATTTAGATCAATGGATATTGATGACATCAGAAAAACAAACTGTCAGCAGCGAGACTGGCCTTATTTCCACTTAAGTAGTGATTACAGGTACTGACAGCAGCGCGACCAGAAATTATTTTGGGTGCGGCAACGTTGTGGCCTTATTCGTGTCCCCCGCACCTATATGAAAACTCCTTTCGCATGCCACGTGCTCCTATTGTCCAACTTCTTGCACCTCTATACTTGTTCTTTATATGCTTTATATTTGCTTCACATAATAAGGTCCGGTCACACGGAGTCGGGTTATCTCGAATCATGGTTTGTTCACACAATGTCATGGTGTACTACTTCGGTGGCTTTAAAACCGAATTGAAATTTCAATTCACAAGGAATAGTAGGATTCGGCATAAGACGACATTGCGGGCACAATGTCGCCCGTTGCCGCTGCTGACGCGCACAAAAATCCGAACTCCACACAAAGGACGGCAGTGTAAAATATGTATAGTACTTGACATGATCTAACACCATTGACCTAGACACATATTTTCAAACAGAATGTTTATATCATTATTTTATCATGTTCTGCACGAAAAGGTTTTCCCTTTACCGCGATAGGAAGAGAGAATTTGACCTGACCCCTGCTTAGTAACCTTGACTTTCATTACAATTTTGGGAAAGCAATTATTCGACTTCATGATATGATCTGGATTTGGTGTTGCTACGCTTCAACTACCGCGAATGGTGGCATTTTGGAGATGTGGGAACGTTATCCTCCTTGATCCGTTCGAAGTAAATTTCAAGGTAAATTAAAAATCAAATTGGTGAATGAAGTCAAGAAGGTAAATATGGTGGGCACAAGCACTACCAAAGGTATAGAAAACTCCGCACTTTACCTTTTGGAGGGAAAGAATTACAAGCACCAACAGGGTTGCAGTAAAAATGTTCCTGTTGCGACACACATCACACAGTTCACACAGTTCGTCATCACAGTTCAGGCCTGCTGTGCTCCAAGGCTCCATCAAGGCCGATGTGTTTGAGCCTGCATGTGGGCTCATGCATAGTTTATTTAAGCCATTATGAGTTTGTTGGTGTGGAGTCAGGGGAGGATGACGGTGACGTTCAGGATATAGATGACGTTGACGATGACGATGGACCGGAGTCCACTGTACGACACTGTAGTCGCATAACTCACAGTTTGTATGTTGGTATGTACTGGGCACTGCTCTTTTGTTTATGTGGCTTCACCTGTTTCTGGACGATTTTCCCGTTGGCGAGGATGCTGAATAAACATAAACATACACATCGTCAAATACAAATCAGAACTATTGCGGTCTGAAAATATAGTGGTCGAAATCCGATGAGTTTTTTTTGGTGGGGGGTGGGGGGGGGGGGATGGGGTTGGAATCTAATACACTTCGCCCCCAAATATTTTCACAAAATCGACACCGCTGGGAGTGCTTAGTTTATTTGGAGTCAGCTTCTCTTGAATTTTTCATAATCCATGCCTTTTCTCAGACTTCCCGACCGGAACTTATCCCCACCTGCTCCGTTGGATATAGTGACACAGTAAATACAAATCCGGTACAATGGTTACTGATATATTATGCGCCAACTGTTACAAACCAGCATCTACAGCTCTTCAACACGCTCAAAGCGTTAACGGCCTGCCGCCTTCCGTGTCACATTTGCTTGGACTGCCATCTGGTGACAGATACTCCGCGATGTCTCCCGTCCAGCCCATGTGACGTCACCGGTTGCAAAACAATATTTGATGGGCCAGGTCAAGGTGTGTGTGTGTGTGTGTGTGTGTGTGTGTGTATGTGTGTTTGGCCAGCCTGCCACCGCGTGGTGATGTCGGCTGTTTCTTGGGGGGGGGGGGGGGCGTTTGTGGTGTCAGTATTTTGTGTCGTTGTTTGTTGGGGGTGAAAGGGTATGAGGAATAATGTGGTGGGGATGAGAGGAAGCGAAGAAGATTATAGTTGTCTTGTAGAGGCGAGTTGTGAGAGAGTTGAGACGACTTGAAGAATGGCGCGTAGACGGAGAAGTTGAGACGTCTTGCAGGCAGATGAGGTAGTAGTCGAAGCTGAGCTGGTGCAGGATAATATAGTTTGCCAGTTCGGTCGGTGCCATGGGGCGGGGTGTAGCTGGAGGGTTGGGGTCGGGTCATCGCCAGTATTGATTTTACAATGCAAGAACATTAGTAGTTAGTAAATATCACGTGAGGTTAGTTTTTTAATTGATGTTCTGTTTTTCTTGTTGATATTCTCTTTTCTTTTTCAACATATCTTTTCACCTTTTCTCTCATTTTTTCTTCTTCTCATAGTTCGTGGATCAGGCGTGTGATAGAGAGAAAGTGGAAGATGTGCTCGTTTAATGTTCGATGGTCATCGTTGAGAAGCGTCGTAATGCTTAGTGGGATGTTGTTCATGTTGCAGTAATTTGTGATGGGTTGTCTTTCGGTGTTGTACTTGATGCAGTGGATGGGTATGTGTTTAGTTGTGAGTGTTCGTTGACATGTTGTGCATTGTGGTCGTGGGAGTTGTTGTAAGAGGTAGGAGTGCGTGAGTGCGGTGTGTCCGAGACGTAATCGTGTTGGTGTGCGTCCTTTTTGTCTAGTGTTTTGTTTGATGGTGTGCCAGAGTTCGTGTTTTGGGTGAATTTCGTGTAGTTGCGTGATTGTTGTGTCCCATGTTTGTTGAATGTCTTTGTTAATTGCCTGGCGTATTGTGGGGTAGTAGTCTGATTGTGAAAGTGGGCAGTGTGTAGTTTGTTGTAGTGTTGTGGCTATGTTGGCTTCGGTGTCTGCGTGTTCGTTGCCGTGTATGTTTGTGTGACTTAGGATCCAGAGTAGTGTTGGTCGTTGTGGTAGAGTGAGTTGTTTGTGGATGTGTAGTATTTTGGGTATGAGGGGGTGTTTGTATTTGGTGTGGGGTGTTATGCTCTGTAATGCTGATTTTGCGTCTGTGCCTATGATGTTGTGTTCAATTTTGGTGTTGTAGCTGGTGCAGTATGCCGAGAAGATTGGGAATCATTTTGCTGTGCATGTGGATGCTGTGTCATGCAGACGGGCACGAAGAATGACCCGCTTGTGTAGATGATGTTGTGGTTTGGATGTTGAGCTTTAAAGTGGAGGAATAGTTGGTGTATTTTTGCGTCTGTGTAGGTGTGTTTTGGCTTGTCGATGAGGAGGTGTGTTTTGGGTGATTGGTGTTCAAAGGTCAAGGCCGTATACAGAAGTAAAATCTTAAGTTTCTGCGCATCTTTCCACGCAGGTTGCTTTATGACGCGCACGATGCGTCACCCGCCAGCTCCGTGACTACATATGGACATGGGACGAGCGGCGCGCAAGATGCAAAGTAGTGAATTGCCTCCAATAAACGTCGTTTTCTTCCAAGTAACCAACCAAAATCTGTACGCACCTTTTTCCTTCAGAACAGTGTCATTATTGTCAGCGTGAACCCGCAAGCTTAACCAGTCCCGTTTCGGGGGGTCTTCAACCGCCCCCCTCAGGGTTTTCGCCGATAGCGGACGAACGGCGCACGGCAGCGCGCCCAAATTTGGCATACCTTTTCCTACATCAAGTTAACATACTAATTCAAAATTTGTAGGTCAGGTCATCTAGGGTCAATGAGTTAGTCACGGTCAAGTGAGGTCACCTCCCAAAACGTTCAACCAGTCGTCACGCTTTAACGGATACTGATATTTTAATAAAACTTTCAGCGTTTGCTTATCTTTACGGATGCACCAAAACGTACGAGTTGAATTTGTCATTTTTTTTTCGTTTTTGACTACATATAAATGTTGCGTATTTCACATCTTGCAGTTCAAACACAGGATTCTGGCTAAAGTAAGCAATTTTTATTAGGGCTAGTTGACTTCCAACAAAATTTCTCGGTCTGCTCTACCTATTCGAGAAGGAAAATTAAAGAAAACTTGAAAACTCAAAATTTTGAAATTCGAAAAAATAACATTCTTATTTTTCGGGGGACAAATGTTTTTTAGCCCTGGTCCATTTCGCTGTCCTTTTCACAATCAAAATACATTTTGTCTTTTCATATATCCCAAAAATGAACAACCCAGAGCAAAAAAACATAATGCAAGTAGTGAAAAGTCGTGAAAATCTAGCCCCCTGGTGACGTCACTTTTGTGGGAATTTTTGGGGGAGGCGGGGTGGACCCCGACCCTACTCGTCGAGCGCTTTCCGACGACACCTCTTTCATTTCCGTGCGATGCTTAGTTTGAATTTTAGAGGGGGATCTTCAACCCCACCCTCGAGACGGGGTGAGAGGATTTGACAGGAAAGACGGCGGGGTTAAGCTAGGGAATGCAGTGTGTGAAAGGCTTCCATCTCGCGGCACTTAATTTATAGCAATAAGGTCCCGGGAGAATGTGGAGGCGATGCGCTCGATTCGGGGTGGCATTAAGGGAGTAACACCCCCGCAGCCTGGGAAAGGTGTTAGATGATTGTGATTGTTGGTTTTACGACACGTCGACCGTTGAGTCATGTAGCGTCGCCAATCACTCACGCTGATTGGTCGCGGGCGAAGAGTGGCGAGAGGTGAGACCTGAACCCACAACCTTTCGGTTGTGAGACTGGCCAGTTACCCATAGACTACTCATTCCCGGAAAGATGTTAGGATTGGTATTTTGAATGCATTCACAGACATTGTTAGCTTTAAATTAACTAACTCGCTCCACCCGATCAGCTGAAGCCCACCCCGTGCATGGACGCATCCATGTGTCCTTTTGAAATTGTTGCATGATAGTTGGTGGTTGGTTGGTTATTGGCTTTACGGCACATCGACCGTTAAGTTATGTAGCGTCGCCAATCTCTTACGCCGATTGGTCGCGGGCGAAGAGTAGCGACAGGTCAGACTCGAACCCACCATCTTTCGATTGTGAGACAAGCAACTTACCCCTAGCCCACTCGTCCCCATGTTGCATGATGTCTGAGACCTGCATCGAAGCAATGCAGGAAACGTTTTCGCTACCTAGCTTGAAGTCAATTTAGATTTAACCAGGCTTGCCCGTCAAGATGCATTCCCCCACTGGTCTTAATCGGGAAGAGACCGCAAACAATGCCACGAATCGGGCATGAGCCAACACATGACAACGGCGCGTTCATACTTCTTGTAGTGGGAGGCCTCAATCTGAGAGGGTCTCTCCTCACACAAACCTTATCCTATGGGGGTGAGGCTGAAAGAACTTTTTACTGTCCCCATTACAGTTTCTAGCTAAATCCAGTTCTTTTGCTCGCTTTGCTGCTCTGGTTTTTTGCTTCACAGTGTCTCTAGCTTTTCGATACGCCTTTAGATTAACGACATTTGAGGCTTCTTTAAAAACTCTAAATGCAGTTTTCTTAGCCTTAATTGCTTTTATCACGTCCGGTGTAAGCCATGCTGGCTTTCCTACCCTTCTTTTGCGTCTGTGCTTTTGGGGGACATGTCTAATCTGAGTTTCCTTCAAGTAAGATTTGAACTTTTCCCACATTTCACAGGCATTTAAATTGGAGACTTCTTCTTCCCATCTGATGGCACTTAAAGCCGCTCTCATGCCGTTAAAGTCTGCTTTATTGAAATTTGGAACCTTTACCAAATTATCCTTGGTAATTTCCCCTACATGTGCCTTGAATCTAACTATGTTATGGTCACTTTTTCCCAGAGTTTCGCCTACAGTCAAGTCTTGAACGATGTCACTTAAATCCGAGAATACAAGGTCCAAGAATGAACCATGCCTGGTAGGTTCCGATACAAACTGGTGTAAGAACAGGTCCTCTACAAGGCATTTCCTAAACATTTTGCATGATGGGGAGCCAACACCAGCATTTTCATAACCTTTTAGATTAAAGTCACCGAGAATAAGGCACTTCCTCTTAAAGTTTCTACTGATTTCCTCACAAATCACCTTGTCAAGCTCCAGTTGCTGAGAATGTGGCAGGGTTCCTGATCGGTAGAAAGCTCCTATCCTAAGAGTATTGCTGTTGCCTTTTCCCACAGTGACATCAAGCGAGATGGACTCCACAGACACATTTTTATCCCCACCTGCTACTTTTGGAGAACTGAATAAGCTATTCATATAGAGCATTACACCACCCCTTTCAATGCTGGACCCCTATTGCACGAAAACATATTGTATCCCGGGATCTCATAGTCCTGTAAGTTATCTCCAAAATACCCTTCACTGACCCATGCCTCCGTAATGCAAACAAAATCCGGTTCCTCCTCACCAACATAACACTTGAACTCATAAAATTTGGAACGGATACTCTGAGCATTAAACATCATACACTTAACAAATGCTCCATAACCACCTTTGGCTTTTTCCCTGGCGTTAGCTGCCAGTGCCCTAGAGCTCCACTCAGGGAGGCTCTAGCCCTAGGCAAAATTGCTGTTACAATGACTCTATTGGTACCCTTCAGGGTGGCCAGAAGGGCCCTGTACTCTCGCAGAAGCTCCTCACTCCTAGTAGGACCTATGTTATTTACCCCTATATGCACTATGACTGTGTTAAACTGGTGATCACTGGTGACCTGTGCCACCGCAGGTACCAGGTCCTTCACCTTGGCACCAGGCCTGGTGATGCACCTCCTGTCCCTCCTACCTTTACAAAATACCCGCTCTAAATGTCGCACACGAGAGTCCCCTATGACCAGCACTGACTCCTTACTACTGCTATCCTGGGGGCAGTCATCCAATGCCTGGAACATATTTGTTGTTTCTATGCCTGCCCGGTAGGCCGGTAGATATATGTACATATATATATATATATATATATATATATATATATATATATATATCTATATATATATATATATATGTATGTGTGTATATGCGTGTGCATGCATATATATATGTATCATACAAAATATTTACCAAAATACAAAATATCATATATATATATATGTATCATACATATATTTACCAATCATACAAAAGCTTGCAAGAAACAAACAAACAAATGATGTGGTGAACAAATATGGTGATATGGTCCCTAAGCGTGCGCCTATAGCAGGGAAGACTTGAGCACACCTCTTGCCTTTAGTCATTCAGTGCCCCTAATGGGACATGATGTTGGTTGGTCGCACATGATATTGGTGTCATATTTGGCAGTCAAGGATATGCACAACACACATGTACCTCGAGGATGAGGAATAGGAAGTCTACAGAAGGAATTGCATCAGGCCTTACGGATGGCTTATAACAGGTTTAGGGCATCATCTTCAATTTCAACAAGTATGATGCATCATAATATCTATGGGTAAAGTGATTGGAACAGATGTAGGCCTTTGTATATTCAATTTGGTCTGCTCAAGCACATGTTTTTATCCACATCTTGCACATTTTTTCATCTGTTGGAAACCGAAACACACTGACACCCTGGGCCATCTTCTTCTTTCCTTTCCCTCCTGACCACATCTTGGAACTAGAAACTGAACAGTGCACCCTGTCTGACATTTCACCTGAAAAGAAAGCCAATGTTACTGGATCACCAAAGTATCTCACTCAATATTGTCCTAGTATGGTTTCTCACATAATTTTGGCTTCTACTTCCAAATACCCTTTTCATGTACTCACCCAGCAGCATTTGATTGGCACATGATGGTTGCAATTAGATGCTGGCTAGCTTAAACTTCAGTGCATTATCAAAATTAATGTCACCTCTTCAAATCACTAATTCTCAATAAATCTGATAACTATCTATCTCCATACCACACCTTAAGAATTTAAAGTAGCATACACTATGACTGATGTTTGGCTAATGTCAAGTGCATTGACATTTCACAATAATATGAAATACCCGGCACTTCACAAAATGTGCTGGAATTGCACTATGAAGCTTCACATGGAATAATTTGAACATAAATGCAAAAAAGGATGATTTTTTGCAGGGTAGCAAGCAATTTTGGTACTTTCTTGCTACTAATTCTGCCATAGCTGATGGGCAACATCACATTAGACTGGATAATGTGCAGAGCTGCTAATGCATGGAATAATGCAAACTGAGATTGAGAGCAACCTATAAATTATGTATATAGAAAGTCATGACTATATTGAACCAAGTTAAATGCATCAGAAGATCCTATGATACACCCACTAAGGCACATTCAAACTGAAATTCAGCATCATTATCATCCTCGCTCAGATTTTGGACAAATCAATTCAGTCAGGACCCTGTAACACCCACGAACAAACTGCACTATGATGATTATTTCACAAAATAGTTCCATAATCGTGTGAGACGTTGGGAAACAACTGGAACCCATTGCACATTTGTGCAAACAATTCGTCAGACAAAGTTGCATTGCAACCACCCTTCTTCGCCCCATAAAAAGAAGAAATTGGTGTAGTGCCATTAAATAATAAAGGAAATGGATAGACATAATGCACAAATGCCAGCTTAGCATAATAACTAGATAATACAATAATAAAACTTCAACAACTAGATAATAAAATGTAATAAAACTCCAACATACAAGCCTTATATATTATTATATCAATCCCACATTAATTTGCCCTCCATACACTTGACTAACATGAGGCAGAAACCAGTCTCAACAGCATACTGACAACACTTGGTCACACCTTGACAACTTTAACTGTGGTGTCATGCTATATCAGTTGGAATGCGCAATATATTTATCGCAGTATCACAGGTTAGTCTCTTACTCATTTTTATGTGCTTACTTCTGAAATTCTTACAACTATTTACATCAAGCTGAAGCTGTGTTGTAAGTGGAAATGTATTAACTGTGTTACAGTTGTGATCTATCACCTCACTGAAATATTGCTCCTTCCTTTTGGAAGAATGGTCAAAATGTGGGTTCCAGGCATCACTGTGCTATTCCCATTGAGGTAATCTGTTTCAATTGTAGTATACCTTGTGGTATGCTACTATTGAAACATATTACCTCAATTATTCAATTGTCAAGCATCCAAGCCATATAACACAGTCAGGGCCATGCAGGCCACAGATGCTCACGTTTGTACATTGCGTGGTTTGTTATTCAAATTGAGGACCCTAGTGATGAAGATAAAATAGGTGGTTTTACAGTGGCTTCTTACTTGCAGATCACTTGGGCTCAGGAAGAAGGTAGAGTGTGAAATCGGGAATAATGACCCACATGAATGAAAGTTTTAAGAACAAAATAGTTTGTACTATCAACACTGCTAGAATGTGCACCACGGCCTGGTGGCGGGTGCTTGACAGCAACCGACGGCCGCTCCACACTCTTTCATATATTTCTCCGGAACAAGACAACATTGTTGTGTCATAGTGTGATTACGTACATCCTGAACATCGAACCGTGAATGTGTGACGCCGCCCAAAACTGTAAGTGCCTTAATCATCTGAAAACCGCTGTATTAAGTTTAAATGTTTCAACGGATACTGATGCTTGTAATGTGCGAGAGCGAGCCACATAACCCAAGAGAAGCCTCTGAAGCGTGAGGAAAGATTAGTAATTAAGCCAAGTTCCCGGTCCTGTCATCAAAATTTTATAATCAGTGCAAACATATCAGAAAACGGCAAAACAACCAGAACTATCGCCATGTCCACCAGCCGCAGAACAGCCACCAGTCGGAAACGCGTATCCATACCAACATCAATCGTTTCGCACCTCTCTACCCCGTCAACCCCGCCCCCTAGAACAGCCGCCGCAGATGTCTGCGTGTCCGGAGGTCCGGACCGACCCCGGCCAGCCGTGTCCAGCCGCGACCGGACCTAAAGACAACAGCGCCGAGCCGCCCCCTGGCCTGGTCCGCCCCGCCGAATCGGTCCCGGTCGGACGCCGGCGACGGCTGAGGAGGCGAGGATGCCGGGGCGGACAACAAGTGAAGAGGAGAGTCATTGAACGAGCAATACTATCAGCTGAAAGGAGTGCTGCTCTGTATGCCACTCCCGGCACCGGGGAAACCCCCCGTCGTGTGGAGTGCCGCCCAACACCCTCAGCAGTACAAAACACGGCGAATGCAATGCCACCTCCACGGCGAACATTCAGCCGATGTCTCTTGCAGCCCCCGCGATTGACGCTTCGCTAAACGCGGAACGTTGGCAAAGTCCAGCAACAGAGACGTTGTCGCCGACTGAAAATCGGCCACGGGAATGTTAGCTCGCTGGCCAGACACCTAGACGACATTAATCAACTCTTATCGACTGAGGAATTTGACATATTCTGTACCACCGAGACGCTGCTCTCTGTGGATGTGGACGACAGCACCCTCATCTTACCTGACTTCAACATCAGGCGGAGGGAAGTGTCGCACGGGCGCGGAGTCGCTATTATCTCCCGTAATCGTCTTACTGTTGAGTCACTGTGGATGCCTACACCGAACTCATCTCTAGAGCCACTGTGGATCACTGTGACTGATCTCAGAACAGTTATCATTGGAGTTGTCTACCGTTCCCCAAATAGTGCAGTGACACCGGCCAATGAGGAGCTATATGATCAACTGGTTCACGTCCTAAGCCTGGGCAAGCCCATCTTTCTTCTCGGTGACACCAACTTTGACGTCCTACAGCCCGACAAACCGGGTGTGCGGGTTTATTTGCGTACGCTCTGCGATCTGTCCCTCAGCCAGCTGATAACCAACGTCACACACCCACCACGGAGAGAAGGAGACAACCCGAGTCTCCTCGATCATCTCATCACAAATGGATCTGACCTGACCACAGAAGTTCGAGTCATTCCCACAGATTTCAGCGATCACAGTGTCATTGCTGCATCTGTCACAATTGCCAGGCGTCGCCCTCAACCCACAGTTATTACCATCCGATCGACAAGACGCTTAGATCAAGATGCTTTGTGCCTAGATCTGCTGTTAGCCGACTGGTCGGCCGTTTATCGCCATTGTCCGAGGTGGTATACCTCGGACAATGGCGACTACCACCTCGGACAAATGGGACGCATGGCTGGCTGCATGGCAGCCAATCATCGACCATCACATGCCTCTTCGTCAAATCAAGCTGAAACACCGGTCGCCACCTTGGCTGCAGCACGATGATGTCCATACAGCAAGGGGAGCATTGAAACAGGCGCGCAAGCACAGAGATGCAGCACGAAGCGATGAAGCCCAGCGGAATTACCGTGAGCGCAAGAGCGCACTCCGAACGGCTCAACATGGTGCATGCTCAGAATACTTTCAGACAGTTGGTGGTGTGCACACCGTGGAAGGACAAGCTTATTATATGGGAATAGCTGGTGCAGCTCCCCCTCCCAATCCCCTTCGGCCAAACGGTGCTCTCGAGCACCGCCGGGAAACCGACTTGTACCAGCGGACAGTTCTGATTGTTTTTGCCCCATCCCACCCAATAGGTTAGAATCGGCCACAGGTAGCTTTCTGCTTTAATGGATCGGGATAGCGCTCAAAGAGCGTGACTGCGCCCACCTGTGAGCGATTTTCCCATCCCTCCAAAACTCTGTGTCTTTCTTACCCCTTTCGCACAACACCTCTCTTCACATCTCTTCTTACAGCACCCCCTCAGGGCGCCTATCTTATTAGCACCCCTTCAGGGTGCCCTTCCCCACTCACAGCCACACTAAACACAACCCACCCATATAGGACACCATACCCTCACCCCACCCCGGTATGCCCGGGAGCCCCCTCCCCCCTCGGAGGACGGAGGGCGCCGACCCCAGCCGGGTGCCCGCCTTCCCCTCCCCGCGACCCTCCAGAGTGGGAGTCGTTCGTCTTGGTGACCAGGGAGGAAGGGTCTTGGTTCAGTTCCTCCCCGTTTGCTATAGCGAGGGAGCTGGATATGTGGACGGGGGGAGTGATCTCGGCCAAGGTCCTCCGCTCCGGGACACTGCTCGTCCAAGTGAGGGACGCCACCCAGGCCCGGTGCCTCCTAAACGTGGGGAGGTTCCTGGGCGCCGACGCCACGGTCCAGCTGGCGGACCGTATTAATATCACCTATACCACGGCGCACGCCCCAGAGCTCTCCGAACTCTCGGAGGAGGAGCTCCTCGACGAGCTGATCCCCAGGGGGTCTGCGAAGTGGTACGCCTCGGTCGCCGCACGAGACCAGGCCCGGTAATCAAGCTTGGCTTCCGAACCCTCACCCCGCCCGCATCATCATGGCAGGGTACCTCTGAGTCGCCCTGCATCCCTGGACCCCGCCCCCAGCGCGCTGCACACTCTGCCAGCGCTACGGCCACCAAAGCCGGGCGTGCCGCGCAAGGGAGCCCACCTGCGGCTACTGCGCAAAGTCCCACCCGACGGAGACATGCGTTTCCCCCGAGCAGCGGTGCGCGGCCTGCCAGGGACCCCATCCCGCATCCTCGCCGAGATGTCCCGCATGGCTCGAGGCCAAAGAGCGGCAGGCGAGGCGTATGGCACTCCAGCGCTGGTCACCGCCCTCGCCCCCAGTCCCTGAGGGACGACCCAGGCAGGCCCTGTGGCCAACTCCCGCAGAGGCGGCTCAACGCCCCCAGGGACCTCCCAACTCCGACCCCTCGCACTATCCGCCTCCTGCTCCGCCATCCGCGCTCCCCGCTCCCGTGGAGGACCCTTCCAACCGCCGGGCCCCCCACCGTCGTCGGGCCGCCCCTCCGTCGACCGGGCGCCGTGCGCCTGACCCAGGACCATTGGACCCCAGGACCCCCCGTGGCCCCTCTGACGGTCGGCCAACCTATATGGATAAGCCGACAGCCAGGAGCCCCACCCCCTCTGACTCAAGGACCCCCGCGTGGGCCCCGCTGACGGTTGGCTCTCCTACCAGGACAAGCCGATAATCAAGAGCCCAGCCCCTCACTCGGCCTCTTCAGAGGACTGTTCTCACTCCCAGTATCTGGGACCCAACTCCAGGACCCATGGTGCCCGACGCCCACCCCGCTGTCACCCTGCCTCGCCTCGAGTCAGTGCCTCATCCACGCCACCCCTTCAGGGCCGCCCCTGCCCCTTGCCCCCTCAGGGCCCCCGCCCCTCCCAGCCCCCGAGGCCTCTCATCCCCCACGTCCTCAGAGCCCAGACCCAACCAGGGACCTAGAGCCGCAAACATCTTCTGAGTCGTCCGACTCATACGAGACGGATGACTCCACCACCCCATCACCACCCCATACACGCCTACGAGGGCGTGAACACCACCACCACTAATGCAGACACTCACTACTGAATTCTTGCTCCAATGGAATACGAGGTCACTCATATCTCATTGGGCAGAATTCAAGGAATATATCATCAAAAATAAACCATTGATTGCCGCCGTTCAGGAGACCCGATAGCGCGACAATGACCCATATAATTTTAATATCTTTGGTTACTCACTCTATACCGACAACAGAAACTCTACACACCGCGGCGGCGGGGTCGCCTTATTTATATCGGACACCCTCCTCCATCGCCAGATTAACATCGCTAACAACCTAAATTTTATTGCCGTTTCTGTCTCTACTCTCTGTTTATCTTCCTCCTTCTCCTACACTGTACTTATCTTCTGTGACCGACCTTTTCGGTCTTCTTCCCCGCCCTGCCTAGTCCTGGGTGATTTTAATGCCCACCACCAGGCATGGGGGTGTCACACCACAACACCTCGCGGACACCACATCGAAACACTCCTCAACATCCACAACATGGTCTTTTTAAATGACTAAACACCCACACACAACACCGACATCCCCCGTTCCGACCATCTGCCATTGACCTGTCTTTGGCCTCGGCTTCCATTTCACCCCTCTTCTCTTGGGATGTCCAACCCGATCCCCTCTTTAGCGATCACTTCCCCATTCGTATTATACTTGAACGCTCAGCACAGACTAGAGATTGCACATTTCTACCCCACTGGAATGTTCGGTAAGCGAAATGGCCATCTTTCTCCCAGGAAATTGACACCGTCTTCCCGCCTCATTCCATCCCCCCAACATCAGTTTTTTTTGACACCATATTACTCGCGGCAGGAAATCCTGTCCCCCACATTCGTCACTCCCCTAACCGTCACCACGTGCCGTGGTGGAACGACGAATGCCAACGAGCCGTCGCTCTGAGGCGGCGGGCTGAGCAAAAATGTCGCAAAAATCTTACCCCACAAAACATGTTAGAAGCCCGCGAGGCTAAAAAACGTTACCAGCAGACTATTCTCATGGCCAAAATACGCAGCTAGCAACTCTATTCCAACTCATTCAACCGTTTTACCCCCATCGGCCAAATTTGGACCAAAATTCGCTCCTTTACAAATGGCAGAACCCCACCGTGGCTTCCCACAACTGACAATTGATCAACGCAACGTCACAGAGCCCTCGGACGTCGCGGAACACTTTGCCTCTTATTATGCTGACATCTCCTCGAATACACAATACTCGCGACAAACCATCGACTTCCTAGAAACCACTCTCGCCACCTGCAACTTTACCTCGGACAACACTGAACTATACAACGCACCTTTTACTCCCTATGAACTAAATTTATCCCTTTCGAAAGTAACCAACACTGCGGCCGGCCCTGACCAATTGGCATACCGCTTCTTCAAAAATATATCCGACCCCGGAAAAGGCAACCTCCTTTTGGCACTCAATCAACTATGGACTGACGGCACATTCCCAATCTCCTGGTCTACTAGCACTATCATTCCTATTGCTAAACCTCGCAAACCTCGTGATCTTCCCTCTAGCTATTGATCTATCTCTCTCACTAATCTCGTTGTGCCTCTAGACTCTTCGAGCACATGGTCAATGGACGAATCAGAGTCTACCTTGAAAACGACGAAATTCTCTCTCCCTTTCAAAGCGGCTTTCTACCCAGACACAGCACCACCGACAACTTCATCCGATTAGTCGACTAGATTCAGCGTGGGTTCATGGAAAAACATGAAACCGTCGCACTCTTTCTCAACTTAAAATCCGCATTTAAGAAAGTACACAGTTCGGCACACCGAATCAAATTTCATGGTATTGGCATTAGAGGCAGAATGGCAAATTTATCATCAACTTTCTCTCCAATAGAACATCACCGTCCGCTGTGGCAATATCCATTCTCCGTCCCAAAAACTAGATCAAGGCGTCCCACAAGGCAGCGTGTTATCTCCCAGCCTCTTCCCTATCATGATAAACGATGGCCTCGCTGACCTACACAACATAGCCCCCTGCCTAAAATACTCCATTTTCGCCGATGATTTGGCCATATGTTGCACACATCCATCGGCTGAGAAAGCAAATAATTTAATGCAGCGGGCCATGGATCAAATTGATTCCTGGTCCTCCCTTTGGGGATTGGAAATATCCCCCGCAAAATCTGTCACAATGCTCTTCACCCGACTCTGTTATATCCCACCTTTTCCACCACTCCGTTACCGCGACCAACTTGTGCCCCTCCAAACCACCTTTATCTATCTTGGCATCGTACTAGACAACGGTCTTTTTTTCGGCCCACATATCACTTACCTAAAACAACGTTGCGCAAAACGCCTAAATCTCCTGCGCTGCATCTTCGGTCGCGACTGGGGTGCAGACAGGGCTACCTTCACCACTATGTATATCACCCTGATTCGCTTAATCCTGGAATACAATGCGTTTATCTTCGATCATATATCCCCATCACTCAACACAACACTCGAACGCATACAGAACGGCGCACTTCGCCTCATCACCGGAGCACACCTCACCACACCCATTACCAGTCTCCGAGCTGAGACCCATCTCCCCAGCCTACAACACCGCAGAACACTCCAACTAGCCAAATACCACTTTCGAACCACAACTCAACACAACCACCCTGCCAGCCTCGCACTCTCAAATCCCCCCATTCGACGATCATATAATAAGAACAAATACAATCTTGCCATACATCTGAACCACATTCTTACATTGACACTTAAATTTTCAAAGGTAAGCCCGGACAAATTGCCTCCCCTCCTCCCGTTCTGGAACATGCATCATCCGAATATCGAATACCTATTACACCAAAACAAAATATGAATTACCCCCATCGAAGTCCAACAAACATTTTGCGAATACCAAACAAACCACAGACGGCACGGGAGATGCCTGGTGCGGTGGACCCAATTTCGGCCAAATAAAATTAACACCATATCACTCGGTTTACACTTCAGAATTAGTTGCTATTCACGTCTGTCTGCAGCACATTGTACAGACTCAAATCACCACACCAACAACCATCTGCACTGACTCACCTTCATCCATCGATGATCTCGCAGCCATACACAACACCACTCACCCCTCACTCCACGCTATACGTCAACTCTATCACACACACCACGCCCACCTACAACTCACATTGCTCTGGGTCCCTGTCCACGTGGGGATTCCGGGCAACGAGCGGGCGGACGAACTCGCCCGGCGAGCCGGCTTCCCCACAGCCGGCCTGATGCAAGGTTCTGTACTCAGCCCCCTACTCTTTATTTTAGGTCTAAATTCAGTTATTCCAGACAACCTTCCGGCCAAAATTGCAACATGCGCTGACGACATAGTCATATGGACATCACACGAAACACCAACTAACGCACTGGGAATACTTCAAGCCACATTAGTACAACTATATAGCAAACTCGCCTCCCTAAACCTACAAATTGCACCACACAAAACAAAATGCATGATTTTCGGCTACCACAAATACACAGACTTACCACCACTGAAAATAGAGCACACTCCCATCCCATTCGTCACCTCAACAAAATTTATAGGCATCACTTTAGACCTAAAACTCAGCCTCCGGCCACATATCTTAGACATCCAAAAACGCGCATCAAAAAGAATAAATATCCTTCGAGCACTATCCGGAACAATCTGGAGATCTGACTGAAATACACTTCTAGCTCTTTGCAAATCAATCATTCGGCCAATTTTTAAATACGGATCCCCACTCTTCGAAAATGCGACTAAATCAAGCCTAAAAATTATAGATTCTCTTCAACGCCAATCTTTACAAATAGCGACAGGAGCATATATCGCTTGACCTTCTTTCCCTCTCCACATATATAACCACATACCAGAACTGAAGCGCAGACGCACAGAAACACTATTAAGATATCACTACAAAACACAACTCATCGCCATGCACTCAAGCATTAAAACTCGGCACCAAACGCATACACCAACTCATGAACGCAACACGACTCAAAACTACAATAGGCTGCCGCATCCACCAACACGCAAATAGACTACACATCACACTCCCCACAGCAAAAACACTGCCACCACCCACTGCATGGTGGAAACACCAATCACCCAAAACACATCTCCTCATAGACAAACCAAAGCACACCTACACAGACGCAGAAATACGCCAACTATTCCTCCACTTCAAAGCACAATATCCAAACCACATCATCTACACGGACGGCTCAAAATCACACACACAGCAGACGGGCACAGCGGCGGTGCTGTACTCCAACGCAGCACCGCCGCGGGTCATCCTTCGTGCCCGTCTGCATGACACAGCATCCACATACACAGCAGAATTATTCGCAATCTTCTCGGCATACTGCACCATCTACAACACCAAAATTGAACACAGCATCAGAGCCACAGACGCAAAATCAGCATTACAGAGCATAACACCCAACACCAAATACAAGCACCCCATCATACCCAAAATACTACACATCCACAAACAACTCACTATACCACAACGGCCAACACTACTCTGGATCCCAAGTCACACAAACATACACAGCAACGAACACGCGCACACCGAAGCCAACATAGCCACAACACTACAACAAACCACACCATGCCCCTTTCATAATCCGATTACTACCCCACAATACGCCAGGCAATCAACAAAGACATTCAACAAACATGGGACACAACAATCTCGCAACTACACCAAATACACCCAAAACACGAACTCTGGCACACCATCAAACAAAACACTAGACAAAAAGGACGCACACCAACACGATTACGTCTCGGACACACCGCACTCACGCACTCCTACCTCTTACAACAACTCCCACGACCACAATGCACAACATGTCAACGAACACTCACAACTAAACACATACCCATCCACTGCATCAAGTACAACACCGAAAGACAACCCATCACAAATTACTGCAACATGAACAACATCCCACTAAGCATTACGACGCTTCTCAACGATGACCATCGAACATTAAACGAGCACATCTTCCACTTTCTCTCTATCACACGCCGGATCCAGGAACTATGAGACAAAAATCAAAAGATGTGTTAAAAAAGAAACAGAAAACCAACAAAAATGGGAAAAATGAAAAGATATGTTAAAAAAGAAAAACAGAAAACCAACAAAAAGAAAAAGGAGCACAAAACTAAACCCACGTAATACTTACTAACTACTAGCGTTCTTGAAATGTAAACTCAATTACTGGCGATGACCCGACCCCAACCCTCCAACTACACCCCACCCCATGGCACCGACCGGACTGGCAAACTATTCTTCTGCACCAGCTCAGCTTCGACTACCTGCCTGCAAGATGTCTCAACTTCTACTCCCTCTACGCTCCATTCTTCAAGACGTCTCGTCTCTCTCACAACTCACCTCTACAAGGCAACTTTAATCTTCTTCGCTTCCTCCCATCCCCATCACATTACTCCTCATACACTTTTACCCCTAACAAACAACACAAAATACTGACACCACAAACGCCCCCACCCCCCGGAAACAGCCGACATCACCACGCGGTGGCATGCTGGCCAAGCACAAACACACACACACACACACACACACACACACACACACACACACACACACACACACACACACACACACACACACATACACACATACACTATCGCTTCCAGCAAGTCAACGATACAAGAACCTGGCACAACCATTCAACCGACTGATTGGCTTGAACGCCAACCGGCATTTCACCGGCGTCGGTGCCACAGTAGCTGCTGATCTAGCGATGGCGCCACCCGGAGAACCCCTCTGGCCAAGACCCCTACGTGTCTGTAGCGGCAAATTCACACCGTATCCTATGACGATGCCAGAGCTGTCCAAAGCGTTGCAGCGCATGGGTGGACGAGCGTCCGGAGCTGATGGCATCACCATCCAGATGCTTAAAATGACGTTTAACGTGGTGGGTCCGCACCTACTAAACATCATCAACTCATGCATCACAAGTTGTGAACTGCCACCGTCATGGAAAACGGCGATGGCAATGCCCCTGCACAAAAGTGGTAACGAAAACGACCCACACAACTACAGGCCAATATCGATATTGCCAGTGGTCGAAAAACTCTGCGAGCGTGTCCTGTGTACACGCTCGCAGAGTCCTGTGTACCGCATACTCATTGGACTCGCTAGACTGCGTCGTAAGTTTTCTCGCATTACGGGACGGATGCTAATTGAGGCACTCGTGTTCCCCCGCATAAGATACTGTGTGTCTATCTGGGGAAGTTGTAGCAAGGCCCAGAAACGACGCATTCAAAAATGAATACATTTTGGTGCACAGATTGTCGCTGGCTTGCACTACTGGGATCATGTGTCGCCAACGTTGAAAGAACTAGGATGACTGAAATTGGACGACTTGAGATGCTCACTCAGTTTTCAAAATTATGAACGAGTTCACTGGCTCAAAACTCATTCGCGGTCAACTTAACTGTCGCTCAACTGTGTCGCAACGGAGCACCAGGGCCACGGCTAACGGTGAACTCCAGGTACCACGATGCCGCACAGAATTTGCGCGCCGCTCCTTCATACCGAGAGCTTGCTGAATGTGGAAAAAATCTGCCTCCCGATGTGAGGCTTTCAGGCGGAGGCTTTCGGTCATGCTATGCATGTCCAGGCCCTAATTTTCGTGTATGCTTACATTTCTAGTGTTTCCGTGTTATGAGTGTATGATCGTGACGATGGTGTGTGCGGCACATTGGTGCACCTGCAACCAGTGTTGGATTTTCACTTCCCGGTCTTGGATTCGGAGTGTATAATTTTCTGGCTGGCCAAAGTATGGAGTGCATAATCTTGAGAAGCACTATGTTATGGGGTGTATAATTTCCCAGTTTGCCAAATTATTGGGTGTATGTTGAAGCACCAACTAACGGAGTATATACATTTTATATATAACGAAGTGAATAAATTTTGAAAAATGCAGTGATGTCTCCTGGAATGAAGAATAAAAACCCAGGGGCCTCGGTAGCTTAGATGGTGGAGCGTGGGACTCGAATCTCGCGGCCGGCGGCATTTGCAGAGTCCACCCACGACCAATCGGTGTGATATAGGATGGCGACGCTATACAACCTTGCGGTTGAATGCGTCGTAAAATAACCCGATACTTCTTCTTCCTCAAGAATTAAACGCCTTGAAGTCATTGTTAAGTTCTTATCCTAGTGTCTCACAGACAACCAGATGGGGTCCACCACACATCGTCGTCTGAAGTCATCCACGTTACGTGAATGACTTATAAGGCAACTTCCTGAGCAATGATAGAGAAAATGATCACAAAAGTATACTTAATCGATGTGAACCAAGTTTATATATCAATACCTGCCACTCCTAGCATAGGTACCAACACCGCACAACTAATACAAATTCACAACATACCTCGAGAGCAGGACGTTCCTGCACCGCTGGGTCTAAAATGGGAGGGTCTAAAATGTTACTTCGGGATATGGGTTTCGGAATATATAATGGTTTAAGGAAAGTTATACTAAAACAATCCGTCTAAAATCTTTTATTCTCTCGACGATGAAATTTTCTTTTTTTTCAAATGAGAAAGCTGAAAAAAAATATTGAAGTCAATTCTTATTAATATTAAATGTATTTCAATGCACTTTTTAGTTCATGTCTGGAATGTTTAGTGAAAGCAAGGAATGCATTGGACGGATGAAAAGCGACTAGACGGGCGGGCATATTGCCGCTGTAAAACAGACTATCGTCACGGATGAGCGGAAATTAGCGTCTCATTTCGCATCATGATTGCTATGAAATACCAAAAAATGAAAATAAGTTAGAGAAAACTGCCAAGAGAATTACAGGGAACTTTTTTCTCAATTAATAATGATCAGGATTGTGGAAAGAAATTAATCATTGGATCAGAATGAGGCTTATAAGAGTGTAGAGGATTAGGTCAGCACACGTAAATCTGAATTTGTCCGGAGTGGGGAAACCTCGCGGTCGGAGTGGCATGAGAACCAAACTTGGTTAACTGGAATGTTGTTATAAATGCAAATGACTGTCATGCGATTGATGTCACTTTGCATGTTACTCCCTGCACATCATGAAAACTATTGTTTGCCATTGTGTACTTAAACGAGTCCATACTTTATTCATGTACTTCACTCCTTTTTTGCGAAGCCGATTTCGCCGAGTCGTCCAACGTAGCAGTCGGGCGGGCGTCCCGGTTCCGGTAACTGGAGCAGGTAATGGCCTGATAAAATTCTGCTATATAGGTGACCTGAGGTGAAATGCCAGGTCTAGCATTTGTGTTGCATCGTTAGTAATGTCCAAAACATCATTTATGCCCATTTCGGAGCACTTGTACACAATCACAGCGATCCAGAACAATTTAAAAAAAAAAAAATTTTCCGAATTTCGGGTAGGAACCAGGGTTCATTGCTAAGCAGAGCTTGTTGCGGAACCCTGGCCCCACCACCCGATCCATGAACCCAGCCCAACGGCAGAATTTAGACCGAAGTTTAACGTGCCGCCAATGCACCGACACGGCCGCCCGGAGCGGTCCCCGGCCTTACGGGCCAGCGCCAACGACACTCGGCCGGGCTAAATGCGAGCGCCGATGCGACTCGAACCCATGTTGCCAGTACAGGGGAGACCAGTGCAGGCCAGCGCTCTAACCAACTGAGCTACCGGGGGCAATGACAAGCTATGCCACACAAAACCATACAATTTGGAAATTTTGACCTAATTTGACCTCGAAGATATTGATCTAATGTCATTAAATTTGCACACAATAGAGTTCTCTACCATACCCATCTACCCTGCGAATTTCCTTGCTCCAGAATTAAAAGGAACCGACATCTTACGGGGTGGGGAGGAATCCGTCACCTTCCAGTGCGAGTAATTTTCAGAGGCCCTTCAGGGCGCGTGTTAATGTAAGGAGGCTTACATTTTTTTCGGGACCAAAATTTGTATATTTGTCAAATCCGAACAGGCCACCAGGCGTCCAGCCAGACCCTGGCCACCTTCCCCTTCCCTTACAAATATTTGCCCGGAAAGACAAAGCAAACGCGAGTGGCGCCGACGCCAAGATCAGAAGGCGGCTCCGGCAACAAACAACCCGAGTAATGACCTGGCACCGTCCAGCTGACCACCGGAGGTGCGAACACCAGCTGAACCACCTGCGGCAGAAGGGTCATCGGCCTGTGAGGTCGGTGACCACGCTCAGGAGAACCTTCTAGAACGCCATGAAGGCCCCAGGCGGCAAAGGCAAACCCAATCAAAAGCGCGAGCTCACTCCGAAGCCCTGGGAGTGGGCTTACAGAAAAAAAGAGGCGGGAGTATAGAAAGTGGAAGAAAACTGACGGAGAGGCAGAAAACGTTCTCTCTCACGCGCTCAAGCTCTCACGCTCAAGGTCTCACGCGCTATCTTTCACGCGCTCAAGCTCTCACGCTCAATCTCTCACTCTCAAGTTCTCACGGGTTTAATGGTTCTAGCTGCAAAAGATTGCCAACTTTTAGATACTTTTTTCCATTTTTTTTCTTTGAACAAACGTAAGCCTATTGCCCATGTTAAAATAATTTGACATGAGCCATGGTGAGTGTACACTGCAGTGCATTTGCCAGCATTTTTATTAAACCAAAAATAATGGCAGTATGGGCACCCTCCAAATCCATTCCAACCCTCTCATGGAAATCCTAGGCACACCATTCATGGGGAGGGGCGGGGCTGACACCCAAATCCGAAAGTTGCCCCCCCCCCCCCCACAAACCGGTGGGCTAGATCCGCCAGTGAGTATATGAGTATGTCCTTCAGGGAAACTAGACAATGAGATGGGGAGGGATGAAGTGGCATTGCCATCTCAGGGCTGTGCCAATAGTGACAGCCAAGGCAATAGAACCCCAAAGTCAGCAAATATGGATAGCAGTAGTTCAAGGTGGCAGAGTGGTAGCTCATCCAGTGATGAAAGAGCTCCTCAACATGAAGAAGCCAAAGGTGGTTATGAACATATGTTAAGTGTACGATGCTCAATGCTCAGAGTATTCGAGCAAAATTTGATGAGTTCAAGTGTTATGTTGCTGAGGTGGAACCAAAATTTGTTTGCAATACTGAGGCATGGGTCAGTGACGGGTATTTTGGGGATAACTTGCAGGACTATGAGATCCAGGGATACAATTTGTTTTCATGCAATAGGGGTCCAACAGTGAAAGGGGGTGGAGTAATGTTCTATGTGAATAGCTTCTTCAGTTTAAAAAAGTAGCAGATGGGGTTAAAAAATGTGTCTGTCGAGTCCACTTGGCTTGATGTCGCTGTGGGAAAAGGCAACAGCAATAAACTGAGGATAGGAGCTTTGCACCGATCAGGAACCCTGCCAAATTCGCAGTAACTAGAACTCAATAAGGTTATTTGCGAGCAAATCGGTATATTTTGGGAGGAAATGCCGTATTCTTGGTGAATTTGCTTTAAAAGGATATGAAAATTTCGTGTTGGCTCTCCCATCATGCAAAATGTTTTGGAAATACCTTGAATAGGACCTGCTCTTGCACCAGATTGTAGCGGAACCTACTAGGCAGGGCTCATTTTTTGGCTTTGTCCTCTGGGATTTAAGTGAATTAGTTGACTTAACTGTAGGAGAAACTCTGGGAAGAAGTGACCATAACATACCATACCAACAGAACAAACTTTGAATGCATGAGAGCGGCTTTAACAGGCGTCCTGGAGGGGGGGCGAAATCCGCCCACCCCTTCGGTTTTTCGTAGATAACTCCAGATTTTACCGGCCGATATACACCATTGTTTGTGCATCTGCTTACAAATGACCGGCGCGTTGTTTAAAGTAAGAAAAATGAAAATCGACCGAACGTTTTTCGAGGTAGGGGTCGTTAAAGTCAAAAACATTTCTCATCGCCAGATCACAAATATCGGCGCTGATGCACTTCCCGTATATTGGGAAAAAGGAAGTGTTCTTGGCAAAACTAGCGACTTGGTTCGTGTACATTATTATGCTATATTGTTTCAAAGTCATGTCAGGTCACCGAGGCCATGTCAGGTCACGTTTATGACAGGTTAACAAACGCCGATATACACCATGTTTTGCGTACCTACTTGGAAATGACCGGCGCGTTGTTTAACCCGAGCCGTCTTTCCGGTCAAATCCTCCCACCCCGTCTCGGGGGGGGGGGGGAGGGGGCGGTTGAAGACCCCTCCTCTAAAATCCAAACTAAGCATCACACGAAAACGAAAGCGGTGTCATCGGAAAGCGCTCGACGTGTAGGGTACGGGTCCGCCCTCCAAAACAATTTCCACCCAAAAGTGACTTCACCAGGGGGGCTAGATTTTGACGATTTTTCAGGACTTACATTATGTTTTCGACTCTGGGGAGTTCATTTTGTGGATATATTAACAAAGAATATATTTGGAATGAGAAAAGGACAGCGAAATCGACCAGGGCTATATTTTTTGTCCCCCCCAAAAACACAAATTTTACTTTTTTGGAAATCTCACAATTTTCAGTTTTCAAGTTTTCTTAACTTTTCCTTTTCCAGTGGGTAGAGCAAACCGAGACACATTGTTGGAAGTCAACTATCCCTAATAAAAATGCTTACTTTAACCAGAATCCTGTATTTGAGCTACAATTTGGCAAATACGCAAAAGTTATATGTAGTCAAAAACGATAAAATTAAAAATTCAACTCGTCCGTTGTATTGCATCCGTAAAGATAAGCAAACGCTGAAAGTTACATTAAAATATCTGTATCCATTAAAGCGTGACGACTGGTTAAACGTTCTTGGAGGTGACCTCACTTGACCTTGTCTAACTCGTTGACCCTAGAAGACCTGACCTAAACGTTTTGCATCAGCATGTCAAATTGATGTGGGAAAAGGTATGCCAAATTTGGGTACGCTGCCGCGCGCCGTTCGTCCGCTATCCGTGAAAACCCTGAGGAGGGGGGGGGGGGTACGGTTGAAGACGGGACGGGTTAAAGTAAGAACAATGAAAATCGGCCGACAACTTTTCAAGTTAGGGGGCCGGTAAAGTAAAAACAATTCGAAGCGCCAGACCGCAAAAAATCGGCGCTGATGCGCTTCCCGTATATTGGCATAAAGGGAACTGTTCTAGACAACACTAGCGACTTGTTTGGTGCATTTTGTTATGCTATATAATTTAAAAGTCATGTTAGGTCGCCGAGGTCAAGTCAGCTCAAGTTCATGACAGGCTAATAGAACCAAACTTGGTCAACTGGAATGTCGTCAAAAATGCAAATGACTGTCATGGGATTGGTGTCATTTTACATGTTACTCCCTACATATCCCGAAGTCTATTGTTTGTCATCGTGTGCCTAAGCGTTTCCATACTTTATTCATGTATTTCACTCCTTTCTTTGCGAAGCCGATTGTGCCGAACCGCCCAATGGAGCTGTCGGGTGACCAGCCCGGTTCCGGTAACTGGAACAGGTAATAACCTGCTAAAGTGCTCCTACATAGGTGACCTGAGGTCAAATGACGGATCTGGCATCTACATTGCATCATTAGTAATGTCCAAAACATCGTTAATGCCAATTCTGGAACATTTAAACACAATCACAGCGATCCATAACATTGACAAGCCAACTCACGTGAAAACCAGAAAATTTTGCAATTTTGAATTCATTTGACCTTGAAGATATTGACCTAGGGTCATGAAATTTGCACACAGTAGAGTTTACTGTCGTGCCCATCCACCCTGCGAATTCCGTTGCTCTAGCCTCAGTAGGAGCCGAGATCTTAGGGGGGCGAAATCCGCCTCCTCCAGTGCGCGTAATTTTCCGAGGCCCTCCAGGGCGCGTGTTAAATGCCATAAGGTGGGAGGAAGAATTATCCAATTTAAATGACTATGAAATGTGGGAGATTTCAAATCTTACTGGAAGAATATTCAGATAAGTTATGCCCCCCCCCCCCCCACAAAAAAGCAAAGGCGCAACAGAATGGTAGGAAAGCCAGCATGGCTTACGCCAGATTCGATAAAAGCAATTAAGGCTAAAGAAAGCTGCATTAGAGTGTCTAAGGAAGCTTCAAATATCGCAAATCTGAGGTGGTATCGAAAAGCTAGAGACTCCGTGAAGCAGAAAACCAGAGCAGGAAAGCGAGTGAAGGAATTGGATTTGGCTACAAACTGTAATGGGGACAGCAAAACGTTCTTTAGTTTCTACAAGCTGAGTAAAGTTTCTAGTACAATTGGTCCACTGGAAGTAAATAGGACTATATTGTGTGAGTATGGTGAGATGTTTTTCAGGAGCTGAGCAAGCAGTTTAAATCAGTGTTTACATTGTAAGATATTAATAATCTGCCAACTGTACACCACAGTTCAGTGACATGTGATCGGATGTGCGATGTTGATTTAATTAATAGTAATGTTGTTTTCAATCATATCAGGAAAATAAAGCGAAAGAAGGCAGCGGGACCTCGTGAAATTTATGCCAGGGTATTGCGGGAAGCTAAAAAGGAACCGACATTTACACTTAGTATGCTATTTTGCGGATCAGTTCCACAACACGAAATTCGAACAGATTGGAAAAGGGCAAATGTAGTTCCTACTTACAAGAAGGAGGAAGAGGGAGAGTTGAAAACTATAGGTCAGTGAGCCTTATATCCCTAGTCTGCAAGGTACTCGAATCATTTATCAATTAATTGTAGAATGGTTAGTTATCTGGAAGGAAACACATTGATGCAAAATACTCAGCATGGGTTTAGAAAAGGGCGATCGTGTCTCACGGATCTCTTGGACTTTTTAAATTTCGCTACAGAACAATTTAATCATGGAAATCAGATTGATGCAGCATGTCTTGACTTTAGCAAGGCCTTTCACAAGATACCCCATACACGGGTAATGATGCAGCTTGAGGTTCATGGTATTGCAAGTAGCATCCTAAAATGGATAGAGTTGTGACCTTCAGATAGACAGCAGAGAGTGATGCTAAGAAGTACAAAGTCATCATGACAAAATGTTCTTAGTGGAGTCCCCCAGGGGCCAGTACTGGGGCCAGTACTGGGGCCACTACAGTTCATTATACTTGTAAATAACAGTTAAAGTAGCCTAAGCAGTAAGGTTTTGAAGTTTGCGGATGATTTGAATGTCTTTAGGGCAATAGCAGGTCACAATGAGCATATCTCGCTGCAGAAAGACTTAGACGAACTTCTGAAGTGGTCCGAAAACTGCCAAATTAAATTTAATTTTGAGAAGTGCAAAATCATGCATGTAGGTAGACAGAATATGAAGGCTCCACATTTGATGGGTCGCCAAGTAATATTGGTGACTCAGCATGGGAATGACTTAGGTGTTATTCTGAACACAAAATGGGGGCATCAGAACAGACCAAAGACACCAGGAAGAAGGTACTGAGAATGCTTGGGGAAATAAATATGATTGTATCATACACCAGTGAGGATGTCATGAGGAAGCTTTACCGTGCATATGTAAGGCTACATTTGGAATACTGGGTCCAAGCTTGATTTCCCAGTTATGAAAAATATTGTAGGAGACAGTCTTATAGTTAACCACAGCAGGACAAGGTTAAGACAGTCTTTTTTTCACCAACAGGGTAATAGAACACTGGAACCAGCGGCCAGAAACCATTGTCCGTAGCAGCACATTGAACATCTTTAAAAACAGCATAGATAATCATTATCAGAATAGAGGGCTTGCTTTTCAGTATGTCAGGGAGGGATGATAGACGGATTTGGTGGGCAACTGGTTCAGTGTCAAGAGTGCAACCAAGAAACCTTGTGGCTCAACCTTGCAACCGTGTGGCTCATAGTTGCACTAATCTTTTATGCCTTTATGTCTTTATATCGGCCATTGTCAACTGACTTTGATGCCTTTTGGTAGTTGCCTGAGACAGCCTGCGATGAGAGAATAAATACCCGGCAGCCCCCGCCATGACTTGAAGCATAAGTCATGAATGGTCATGTGTGTGCCATTTGACTTGTTCAACTTTCTCTCTATATTTCGTTCCATAATTCAACATCTTAATGCAAGCTTGCTTTTCCTGTTGCCTTGTGACATTTTGGACTTCATCACCTGGTGTTTATTGCATGTTTTTTAACCTGAATTTACATTTAAAAAATGCGAGTACGCCTGCACTGGGATCATAGTGTCCTTCCTGTTTGTAGTATATGAAACACTCTGTGACTTCCAACCGAGTTGTAAACCTTATGCCAAATAGTAAGTAAACACTCGTTGTGAATGTGGCGCCATTATTGAACCTTCAAACTAGAAAATTGAGGATATTTTTCTTTTTGGAGGGGACAATGATCTGACAATGGACAATGACAATGGACAATGATGGCAAAGATCGACTGACCCGTCTGATTTTGTTTCATCCCTGTACTCATTGTGTTGCAATGCAATGTTGCGACCTTTATTGTCATGCTACGATTTTAGCAACCTCAGCTGGTTCTGGCATCTTTGATATTTTATCTGCATTTGCTTTTAGCAACTGAAGTGTGTTGTGACAAAAATTGGTATGTTCTATAGGGACACTGATTTAACATTCTAGCTGACATGTTGCAGTTCTATGGTACCCAGTTTGTCAATACAATTTTGAACTGTTGTTGTCATGCTGCACCTTCCAATAATTGCTAGGTATGCTAATGCTTTGCTTTTATGTGCATCCATGCAATGTTCCTTGTAACTAATATACCACTGACGGAGGAAAATCAATGTTTCACTCCCAAGATTAATTAGGTAATGATATGCATCTTCAATGGCGGTACTGTGCACTGGAATGTACACAAAAAGAGGCCAATGTACTTGGTTGGGCGATATGCGGTAAGTAGCAAAACTGGCCTTTGGTATCAAGAGGACTGTCCGATTGGCACATTTTTGCACCTCTGGATTATTGCATTGACTTAAATATATTAATCATATATTGCATACACATAAACACATGTATGTCTTGACAGCCAAGCATACGGATAATTGATAGACATTTTCAGAATATTAGGCAACCTAACCTACCACATCTAGCCTAATATATTCTACAACCTAATTTAGCATAGGGTAACTTAACCTTAACATAGTAGATATTGTGCATTTGTATCAATCTACACCAGGGTTAGGAAAATGGTGTGCTACTGGATTGCTACATTCAGAGCATTACATTCTCCAGAAAATTATCCTTTCATTTTTCCCACTTGTTGAATGACAATGCTGACAATGAACTGTTCCGTGAGAAGTTCTCAAAATGCACTGGAAGGTACAATCCGAGATCTTGATTCCCAATCTTGGAAGAAAAGCATACTCCCCATGTTTGATCAGTCACACATTATCATCCCCACATCCAAGACTACGCACAGATCCAAGATTAAGCATAAACCAAACCCTGCATGCATGATTTGTTTACAAAGGACAATAAATGTTGGCCTACAAAGTAAAAGATTTATCCATGTTTGGTGTTGCAATATGGCTATGCAGAACTGCACAAAGCCAATGGCTGTTTCGAAAGGAACAACCAATTTAGTCACGTTGGATGACCTGGAGTGATGAGATGGGTAAATGTGTATTATATGGTATTTATGGCGAATGGTATCTAAGGTGAATGTAAATTGGTGAAATATACTTTTTTGGCATGAAAATTGCCATGGCTTACTCAGTAACGGCACCTCCGCCATGCACAACACACGTAACCTGAATAAACATTTCAAAAAAACCAGTAGCTTAACATATCCATAATTCCAAGGTCTTACTCTAAAATAGCAGTACATTTGTATTTCAGGTTGTACACCAATATTTCGATAATGAAAGGGCAGCACAGTAAGACGTTGGCTGTGTGGTCGGATGTGCCGGTGTATGCTCGGGAGGTGACCGCCTCGGTGGTGCTCTGCCGTCAGGTGGACACGTGGTGTCCAGCTCCACCGCTCAGTTGGCGCGCGCCAGGGTTGGCCGCACACATGTCGCCGTCGTCACCTCTCATTAGACGCACCATCTGTCGCTGCCGACGCCGGTGTCGATTTCGACTGGCGACAGGCCGGCGGTGGACCGCCGAAGCCGACGCGTCGGCTCCGATTGGAGCGCGAGCAGCTACGGTGGCGCGTCAACCCTGATCAACCCTGATCAACCCTGGTAACCCTGGCCAACCCTGACCAACCCTGGCAACCCTGGCCAACCCTGACCAATCCTGGCCAACCATGACCAAGTCTGACCAACCCTGAAAACCCTGACAACCCTGGCCAATCCAGCGCAATCATGACAAAGCCTGGACAACCCTGGCAACCTGGCCAACCATGACCAACCCTGACGAAATCTGTCCAACCCAGGCTAATCTTGTAAAGTAATTTGCGTCAGAAGCTGTACTTAAGGAGTTAGTGGTCGATTGCTAAGTAGCAAGTAGTCAGAAGCTACACTTAAGGAGACTATGGATAAAGTGGCGTGCCATTTCCATACAAAAGTCAATATATACGGACGTGTTTGGCATAAACTCAACAGTCGGGAACTCCACAATCTGATTGTTGTTCAAAATAGTGTAGCTGCTGATAGGGCATATAAAATCCCACCAAAAATTGGGAGAAACCACTTTGTTTAATTTATTCTTTCCATGCAGCAATTGTACAGTTCATAGATGAGACCCCCAGGAAACTGGGGCCACGCTCTCTTCTTCCTATACCCATGGACTATTCGATATAATTGCACACGCTCAAACGATGCTTCAGTTAATTTCATCTGACACTTAACCTTTCACGGGCTGAAGCAGCCAATGGCGGTGTTGTTCCGTCTTGGTGCCAGTCTACTTGACAACAATTTGTTCACAATGAGATCAGGGGGGAGACGACATATTTGTCACAGTGTTGCTAATATTCCTTGTCGCATGTTGAGATGTGTCCGTACGTATGCCACTGACTGGCCGTCCCGATAGACAGTGGGGATCCAGAAGGATGATTTTTCACCGGTCTGGAGGCCGGGCAATTCAAATTTTTATCTCACTTCGACGCACTTGAAATTCTTTCAGCTAATATTCCGTAGGTCAATTTAAGAAAATATGTTTCTAATGAAATGTTTTTGATTTCAAGATGATGTTTTAGAGCAAAAGTTCGGAAATAAAATCGGCCTTTTGGCCCACGGCCATGGCTCCCGGAAAGTATCGGTAATAGTCTCTGTACCCCCCTTCTAGATCCGCCAGTTTCGTTAGATTAGTTGGTAGAGTGATGACCAGCGTCAATCTCGCATATCCTGACAAGACCGGTGCAAGTCGACGCTGTGGCATTCAGCTGCCGGCGGGGAGGGTCAGAGCCGACCTTCTCCGCCGACAGCTGACCCTGAACCTCCAGTTGGCAGCTCCGTCAACTGGCTGGACAAGGCCAGTGACGCCCACAGTCGGCGGCCACTGTCAGGCCATTAAGGCCAGTGACGCTCACAGTCGGCGGCCACTGTCAGGCCATTGGCCAACCCTCTTGGCTCAAGTTGTATGCTCAGGGTGCTCATGCATGCGTATGAACCTCCACTGGCAGTGGATCCCCAAATATATCCCTTGGGGACGTCCCCAAATATATTCAGATAAACGTTTTAAAAACTGATGAGACTAAGATTCATTGGGTTCGCCGCAAGCTTGCTACGACTATTAGATTACGGTTAACTGGCCATCGAACCGAGGTGCTCGCTCAAGGAAGCAATCGCCTTATTCGTGTCCGAGAACAGAAATGTTGCATGTGCTCAATCACGACTTTTGAAACTGACCGACAGGCTGCTCTCAATACAAGGGAACTGGAGCTGCTCTATAATTGTTTATACCAGCAGAAGCAACACAATCGTAGGTGGAGGCAGCCCCACTCCCAGGTTCCGTCTTCTTGAGACATGCCCTACTTCGTGCCGCCCACCTGCCATGTTCCCCCTGCTCCACGTGTCCCCTTACCAGTATGTCGTCGATAAATCCTACGTGCGACGAGCCGCGTCTCCGGGTGACGGTTCAACACCCCGGGGCACCTGGGTCAGAGGCGGCGAGTCGCGACGCGTGCCCGGCAGGGCCGCGGCAGCCGGACCTCGTCCTGTCTGTCTTGGGTTGCCGACTGCCGCCGGAACACCGATTAGACCTCTCGGTCAGGCCAAAGCCAAACACGGTTAGCCGGCTGTGCAGCGGTGCTGCTGGCTGGGGCTCAGGCAACCGCAGCAGGCTGCCAGACAGGATGTTGGCTTTCAAAACAGCTGACCACGCCACTTTTGAATCAGCCAAGTGCCGGAGCAGCGGCTGGAACTGGACGTCAGCGGAAGTTAATGCATAGTAGAATGAACAAGATTATACATATACGGGATAATAACATGGACATTTGATGTTACACAATAGCAAACGCAAAAGAATGTTCGCGCAAATCTGCGCAGCGCACATTTAAGTCAACTCAAAAGTGCGCATGTTCAAATGTACGCAAGCGCAAATGTACGGAAACTCAAAGGTACGTATGCGCAAATGTAGGTGAAAGTAAAGGTACGTATAGCAAATGTTGAAGCAAATGTACTTATAAACAAGTATACGTATGGATGGGAAAATTGTGAGCGCAAGTGTACTTAGGCACAAATGTACGATTCTAGGGAAAATATCTGTGCTGAAAATATACGGATGGCAGGTGGTAACCGGACGTCAAGCAAATGTACGTATGGCAGATGAGGCAAAAGTACGGAGGCGAAATTTCTGAAAACGGAAAAGTATGTATACATAAATATAAATGCACAGATGCTCAAATGCACACGAACAAAACGTAATTGAGCGCAAATGTATATATTCTCAAATGTGTCTAATGTATCTACGTGTCAACAAATATGGAAGCTTACATGTACATAAAAGAAAAAGCACAGATGTAAATGTAAATGTACATAATTTACATCAGCGGATGTGTACATATGGCACACGTACACCTGCGTACGTCTTCTATGCGTATAAATTCGTACGCACATTTGTTCAAGTATGGTACTCTTGCGTCTACGTAAGCTTACACTTGCGTACACTTGAGCTTTCGTACTTTTGAGCTTGCGTACATTTGCGCTTAGGTACAATTGCGTCTACGCACATTTGCGCTTACGTACTTTTGCGCATATGTATTTTTTAGGCTACATTCTTTCGCCTTAAGGTATATTTGCGCGTTCGTGCGTTTGCGCCTCCGTGCATTTGCGATCACGTACACTTGCTTTACGTGCATTTGTCCGTTTATGGGCCTAGTCGCACCCAAAGGGAGATGAAAGGGTCGACATCTTGTCCTCGTTTTTTCCGCACAACTCTCGGCACTATTTCTTCCCCCACTGGTGTCGCTTGGCATGCATTTATAAATGATCGATTACATTAGGTGATTGCTGAAGCACTGCCCTTAGTCCACGAACATTGCCAATAATTTATCATTGCAACAACGAATTTGAAGATCTTATCTACCAATCAGCTTTCGCAATGCATGCTAGTCCTGACATTTGTCATCCGTCAAGAAATAGGTGTGCTTCTATTTTTAGGCAGAAATGGCTACATTAAGTGCCTAACACCAGTGCGGTCACATCATATAAAGTGTTTGAGTGTCTTCAAAATGAATGACAGGGCTTTTGTATTGGTCAAGATAACTGGAAAGATTACTGAAGGTTACAAGATCAGTGCAAGTTGTAATTCAAGAGGAATGTTCAGCAATCATGCAAAAGGGTTATTCCGTATGTAAATGTATCTGGCGACTGCTACCCATCTTTAAAAGTGTTCTTCTTATGTTATCCCCGAATGGTGCATGCATAAGTGATCGCAGTGTAACTAGTAGACATTGGGGCAAATGTGGTGAACGAAGTTGTGATGCGAAAAAGGTTGCCAACGCAAGATAATTTGACATGGGACATGAGCACTGAGGTATTTGGGCATTCCAAATACTACGAAGGCAAGTCTCCTCTAAACCGATTCTGGCTATGTAATGTCAATGCATGGATGCATTCTGGACATGCAATATTAATGGGTTGGGTTCCAGAATGTAGCATATACCCCAGGCTCCCTGGTGTTACGTCCATGCCCCAGCGTTCCTACATGCCAAGTATTTTATGTGCTGTGATAAGTCAAGCGTTGAGGGGATCGCAAAATTAACCAAAGCATGCATAGGTACCAAAGGCTCATGAACATGATGGTGTATTCTCTTTTTGTACAATGATGCTTCGAATGGGTCTTTGCTGCGGTATACCTGCCTTGCTATCCTTAGAGTTGTCTAATGAACAGCTGGATTTTCGGCTGCATTGGAACCTGAAGTGAGCCGATTGAGACTCCTCTCAGCAGAATGATTTGGATGGCGTGATTTTAGCTGGACTATGAAGGGTATTGCGTATCTTATGAACCCATATAAAACAAACATTGAATTTCTTTAAGTGCCTAGATAGTGCACATGAAAATGATTGAGCGACCTCCCTGGTCGTTTTGGCACTCCTATGCACAAAATTGGCACCGAAAACTTTCAAGGTTCCGGTGCTAATTTAGTAGAAGACTACTAATGAACAACAGTGGATTTCGGACAGTGATAGGCAAAAGGATAAATGGTAGGCATTAGCGGCAATGCAAAGGAGATGCCGAGAAGTGCGTTTGATAGGTACAGGGCGGTGGTCTGATAATTCCTATCCTCCAAAAAAATATTAGGTGCTTTGGAGCAACACGATAATTCGTGAACTATTTGCAGGTATCCGCAAATGTTGGTGAATCACTCAAAGAGGGAGATTGCAGCAACAGTGACTAGGTAGAAGCCAGTGAAGGTGAAGAGAAAGCGCAGCCAAAAGGTGGGTGACACTGACTACATAGTTCACTATGTAGTCAGTGTCACTACATACATTTATATCAGTTCACTACATACATTTATCCAGGAATTGTCATGGGGCGCATGTTCGGAGGGGAGCCTTGAGCCGAAAAAATTGGTTCGAGGCTCCCGAGGAGCAATGCGCCCCCACCCCCTCTCGAGGGGATGGAGTGGGGGCACATGCCCCAGTGCTCTCTTTCATCCGCCCCTGATATATGCATATATGAATATATACACACACACTATATATATATATATATATATATATATATATATATATATATATATATATGCATACAAACATTATGAATGAATGTTTTGCAAAGCACGTAGTGGCGATAATTACCATGCAGTAAGGACAATTTCAACATCCCAATCAGCAATGTTGTCATATGCTCTGAATATTTTAATGATCCATAGTTAAATACTTCCAAGATTTCTGACATGCTAATTGCTGTGAAGACGGTAATCCATTATATTAGTTTATGTATCAAAAATATCTATGACAGGCAACTTATAGAAGCATTCATGTAATGATAATATAGCCAAAGAAATATAAGTTCACTTTATCAGATTTCGGGTTGTGAAATATGGATGGAACCAGGCTCAAATGACCAGCACATGGTATAACACTAGCATCGTAGCACATTATATTAAGGGCACCACCTTGCGCTTTTTCGGGTTTATTGTGCATGTTAGTCATTAATGGTCCATTAATGCATTGGTTAAGCCAGGAAAGTCACAGTCGCAACGGAATCAATGTTAGAAAGAAATAGGCAGACTGCAGACGAACACGACGAAACAAACTATAGTGAGGCAGACCATATAGATATATCGCTTTTATAGGCGGTAGATGACCATGGCTTTTGAAGACTGAAGAAAATGTAAGATAAAGTATCTGAATCTGGTTATGGTATGACTTGGTTATTAAATACATGCTGTAGCATCGGATTAATATTGAATACCGAGCAAGTCAAAGCTAGGTAATTATTTGGTGCTTACTTAGATACTAGAGTGAGGATGGTGGGTTGTGGTGATAGGTATGGAATACCAATTGCTCTAAGGGTTCTTTTTAGCCTTTATGATGTTCTTATGGATACCTGTGAATACATCATGGAAATATTTTTTTTCCATCTACTATCTGGGAGTGATGTATATATATATATATATATATATATATATATATATATATATATATATATATATATATATATATATATATATATATATATATATACATATATACGTATATAAGTATATAAATATGTATGTATATATATATGTATATATATGCATATATATATACATATATATATATATGTAAATATATATATATTAGCGGAGTATTTTCACCTGGTTTCAGCTCATTTTGATCGAGCCCAGCCGAATGTGGCCACAGCAGAGTGGCCGGTCCCGGGCTTCGGCCCCCAAGTGTTCAGTATGTGCCACCTCTTCTGGCATGCTGTGAGTTGGCTGGCGGCATCGGCTGATAGCGGCAGCGGCAGCGGCAGCGGCTCCTGGCATGCTGTGAGTTGGCTGGCGGCAGCGGCCGACAGTGGCGGCTAGTAGCGCTGCAGATATCCTCTTCCAGCGACATAGCAGCTGCACAGATAGTTGGTAACATGAAGCCCTAGTGACACACTGCACCACGACACGTAAGTGACGGACGGCTCGGCTCAGGTAACGGCGGCTTGTAGCGCCATCTGATGCCATATCAGGATCTTGTGCAGACCAATGCGCCTCACATTGGTCATATTTTATCGTGGTGTAAGACGTTAGTACTTCAGTTTGTATTGATAAATTAACTTGAGCGCCCAGAGGAACATTTAGTCTCTAGGTGAGTCATTTTAAGCTCTTCAAGTTTCTCGCGAACAGTGAAAAAACAGCAAGCGGCAGCGCACCGAAATTTGACATACTTCTTCTCACATTAATTTGACATGGGTGGGAATCATTCAATGAAACCATCAGCGTTTGCTTGTCTTTATTAGGGGCGCAAGAAAACGCACCAGAAGTTTTGATTTTGATGGCTTATATTTTCATCTTTACTCATCAGGGCTAAAATAGAAAACTCTATAAATAAGCATGTTCTATGATATTAAGTTGCCTTAAAACAAGGATCTCTTATGAGGTTGACTTATTAGAAGAAGAAAACCTGAAGAAAATTGAAAACTAAAAATTCTGAAAACCTAAAATGTTCATTTTGGGTGGGGAAATACCTTTGAGCTATGGTCGAATTAACCTTCCTTTTCTGATTCCAAGTCAGTTTCGTTTGTAAAATCGTCCACAAAATAAACTCAACAGAGCACTTTTTAGCGTCACATTTTAAGCGGAAATTTTAGGAGTGATTTCGAGCTCATCGAGCGCTTTCCGATGACACCACTTTCGTTTCCATGCAACGCTTAGTTTGGACCTTAGATGGGGGAAACTTACAGGACCATCCTCGAGACGGGACGTGGGGATCTGACCGGAAAGACGGGGTTAAGCAATCAATCCATCTGGTCGATATGTTGAAGCTGTTCAGAGAAACTGATCTGTTGAGGTGAAACACTATTCCAAGGAAAATGTTATACTTTATGTTCCTTTCGCAAACGTATTCTCTCCAATCCGAGACACGACAACAATAATTTCTCGCGTCGCGCCTCCTTGGTTGCGCTCGGCGGCGGCTATCTGGTCGTTATTCACCACCCTCAGTATCGAAACTTCGAATCCATTTGGGGTGCTCGACAACAATTGGCTTATTCGATGAGTTATGGTACCTATCGGGGTGTTGAATAGCCTAGATTACCCATACGAGGCGTTGAAGATTGTGGTAACATAAAAAAGACAACAATCAAGAAGCTCTCCGATAATCCTCCGCCAGGTTTGAATTGTTGTACTTTTTATGAAAAAAAACGGAAAAAATTATCAGTTTGAAGGAGCAAAATCCGACGGTTTATTTTGTGAGGCGGGGTGAAGATTGGTCGTATGTCTCTGAGCACCAGTAGCTGTATTGACACAAAGTTTCGGCCCCGACCACACGTGATACTGTGTCACAGTGCACCACCTAAACGGCACCAGCATGCACACTAGAGTCACCAGCCTTTGCACCGGTCCATGCCTTGCTAGGCACTTCGTCCCACGCAGCCTCTTCCCGAAACCACCTGCTGGCGGCCATTATCTCCCGAATAAAAGTTCAGAGGTTGTGACAGGTTTGATGGAACACTGTTTTAGGCGTCCTGCGACCTGTTGTGTAAAATGATTCCCCTGCAACACCGGTGTTGCTTACTTGTGTTCGAATTTATTTGGTAACTTGTCACTTGTACTTGCCACTTGTCAAGGCTAGTGATGCACACGACATATCTATGCATCTGAGTCGTGCAACCAACGGTAACAAGGAGTCTGTTTGCCATGTAACCAGTAATACACTCACACTCACAAACACACACACACACACACCCACACACACACTCAACACACGCACACACACACACCCACGCACGCATGTACACACACACACACACACACACACACACACACACACACACACACACACACACACACACACACACACACACACACACACATACACACACACACACTCAACACACGCACACACACACTTTTTGCTTACTTTTCTTCCACTCTCTGTTTTGGTACAATCTGTCTCCTTTGTCGCTCCACTATCCAGACCAAAACACACGAGTGGCGGTAAATTCATGTGTGACTGGAGAAGCGTTGACGATTTTACGGTTTTTGCTGATATAATTATTTGGGACTTGTACCACGGCTGCGGCTTGCACCTGATCACAATTTTTCGTGCATTGGTTAATAATTGGAAATATTAGACGACAATCTGTTTGTTTATATTCAACTACGGCATCATTTCTTCTAATAATCACCTGAACAGCCAAGGTTCGGCTAATGCTTAATGACGACTATATTTGGAAAATTATAAATAAATCAACCCACATATTTTGGATCATAAAGAAATAACGTGCGTCCAAGGCGAGGTAAAAAAATAGAGCTTTGAGCCTCATGATTTTATCCGGAAGGTCGTCTGTCTCTCTGATACTCACATCCGCTGCCCCTTGAACACATACGAATTTATTGTTTTTGTTATTCCAACCAATGAAGCATGCATAAGTAATCGAGTTCCCAATCGACTAAATGTACAACTTGCGCCCACTTAGAGCTGCTGCGTAGACGTCCTGGTGAAACAGGCCCTGCTTGTAATGGACCTAATATGATATTAATATACATGCCTGAAGAAAAGCAGATTTCCACATGCGTTTCCTATGCCTCGTGGGCTATATTGTATTCCAGGTGACGCTAGCGCCAAAATACGTCTAAAGCAGCTAGGTCAGGTTTCCAGCAGGACCACTCATTTCGACCAATGCTTCACACCCTGGGCCATTCCAGTTATACATATCGCACACATACCACAGGCTCACGTCTGTTTGACGCCGAGCAGGTTGGCGCCAGTAGTAATCCTCTAAAGCTCGGTTAGAGTGCGGATAAGGAGAAAGTCACTAATGTCAGATTGTCCCAGTGCAATTGCCTATTTCCGCTCATGAGAGCAAGGCCGAATTCTGTCTTGTCCAACCTATGAAGCCACACGTCCTATGTAATCCATGGTCGTGCTTTCAGACAAGGTATCTATCTACTCACACGCATTCCTCCTGAATCCCACAGGCGTCATTTCTTCTGTCTAACGCTGGAAAATACTTAGCCGTAATAAGGGTTAAAGTGGCTGAAATCGACCTATGCAGCCATTACTTGAGGGGGCTCACAAAAGCGGAGGCGGCCGGCACCCCACTGGGCAGTGGAGGGGTGCGTGGTGGCGCGAGTCCTGCTGCGAGGTGGGAGGGTGCGTGGTGGCGCGAGTCCTGCTGCGAGGTGGAAGGGTGCGCGGTGGGTCGCCGGCGGCCGTCACCAGCGTCTCCCTCACCTCGCCTCGTCTCCCCTCCGCGCGGTGACGGCCTCATGAATGATGGCACTAGGCTGCCGCTGCCTAATTAGACGACTAATGCAAACTGTGGTCGCCGTCGGATACAAGTGAGCGGACAATGCCTGCTGTGGTCGCCGTCGGATACAAGTGAGCGGACAATGCCTGCTGTGGTTGCCGTCGGATACAAGTGAGCGGACTATGCCTGCTGTGGTCGCCGTCGGATACAAGTGGGTGGACAATGGCTGCTGTGGTCGCCGTCGGACACAAGTGAGCGGACAATGCCTGCTGTGGTTGCCGTCGGATACAAGTGAGCGGACAATGCCTGCTGTGGTCGCCGTCGGACACAAGTGGGTGGACAATGCCTGCTGTGGTCGCCGTCGGATACAAGTGGGTGGACAATGGCTGCTGTGGTCGCCGTCGGACACAAGTGGGTGGACAATGCCTGCTGTGGTCGCCATCGGATACAAGTGGGTGGACAATGGCTGCTGTGGTCGCCGTCGGATACAAGTGGGTGGACAATGGCTACTGTGCATCCAGAGCACACGCCGACACCTGTCTTATTTAGTGAGCAAGATATTGAGTTCTGCCAAACTCAGCAATGGGGTGTTCCCCCAAAACACTTTTTGGCCGTGCAAGCTGCCCAACCGAAACGTGGTGCTCCTTTACACAAAGACTAAGCTGACCAAGTTTGGTCCCCCTCCTTTAAGTTTTGGTCTCCCAGCCCCTCAAAGGTCAGTGACCCCACCCCAATGGGGTGGAAAATAAATTTCATCGCACACACCTGGGAGTGGGCTCCTTTAGAAGCCTTCAATGAGTAGAACAAACAAAATGCACAAAAAGCAATAGTTCATGATGAAAATGACAAGAAACATAATCATACCACCGATTGGATTGAACTTTTTTTTTATTGAACGATATATTGGTCCAAACCTATTGCCTCTAACCAGATTCCTTGCTTCCAGGTTAGTCTTGTGTTTAACCCGCGCCGTCTTTCCGGTCAAATCTCCCCACACCGTCTCGGGGAGGGGGGGGAGGCTGAAGACCCACTCTAAAATCCAAACTAAGCATCGCACGCAAACGGAAGAGGTATCATCGGAAAGCGTTCGACGAGTAGGGTCCGGGTCCATCCTCCAAAACAATTTCCCCACGAAAGTGACGTCACCAGGGGGGTTGGATTTTCATGACTTTTCACGACTTACATTATGTTTTTGACTCAAGATAAGGAAACGCTGAAAGTTTCATTTAAATATTTGTACGAGTGGTTGAACGTTTTTGGAGGTGACTTTGCTTAACCTTGACTAACTCGTTGACCATGGGTGACCTGACCTACAAAGTTTGAATCAGCATGTCAAATTGATGTGGGAAAAGGTATTCCAAATTTGGGCGCGCTACCGCACGCCGTTCGTCCGCTATCTGCGAACAACTTGAGGGGGGGGGGGCGGTTGAAGACCCCCCGAGATGGGACGGGTTAAGTGGTGATATCATCATGCATATATTCCATGCTCCTTAGCACAATACCTATACTGCTGTACAATGCCGGCAACTTACTATAAGAAAAGGCCGAAAGATGACGATGATGAAGAAGTAGATGCAAAGAAAAACATGCCGGTGGGTGGCTGAAACGAGCAAGCGGGCGAGCAGAGGAATGGGAACAGCATGGGAACATCATTACACCAGCCCCATCAAAATCGGCTCTCCACAAAGCGGCAAATTCTTCAGCGTTGTCGGGCACTACGCATTCAAGAACCTCTGGATACCAAGCACAAACTGGCGGAACTGATTGCCAGTTAGTTAGTTATTAGGGCTTAAGGGCGCATCGACTACATTGGTCATGTAGCGCCCAACGGAACTGATTGCCGAGGAAGTGCATAGCATCTGGTCTGCTGCCCGAGTTCCCGTAAAGCCCCTGAAGGGCTGCACCAGGAGCGTTGAGGCGGCAGTGGACCTGTGAGCTAGCCACCACAGGGGGTCGGGCAGTGGATATGCCGACATCCAGAGACAGTTAGACGAGCTGGTGAACGTATCACCGGGTAAAGCTGGATCTGCACGCGATGATCGAGATGATCGGAGAACTTCGCTCCTAGAAGACATGAAGACGCTGATGCGAATCCACAGTAATCCTTCCTGGGAAGAAGACGACGCCTTCTTTGTGGACCAGTTTAAGGTAAGGGAAGAAATTATCTCTGAATGTATTGAAGGTCATGCTCGCCCTCTTCGACAGGGAAGTCCCGGTAGAGGAGAAGCTCACAATGGTGCAAGCTCTCCTGGACCACACACGACCGATGGAGTATCCCCCGGGAAGCCGACCTTCCCAAAGACATCCCTCCTGAACGCGTCACATGATCTAGCACCATTCGTGGGGCCAAGATCCTGGCTGATGTTCAGCCTGCTGAACACCAGTGGGGGTTGGTTGAAAAACCATCCCAGCCAGTGGGCAGATGACGATGAGTATGTTCGAATGGAGAATGAAATGCAGCAGTTGTCAGTCGTGAATGATGCAACCGAACGTGGTATTAAGGACATTACCGAAGACCCAGACATGGCTAGAGACGGCAGAGTTAGAAGTTATATGATCGTAGTGGCGAGTTCACACCGGGATGCGGTCCCGTCAATGCGGATAAGTGAGCTGGCTGTGCATTGTGCATGCTGACGGCATGAGACAACGACTGAGTAGACAGTGCAACGTGGCTGGCACAGATGAAGCGTAGATGAGAAACGGATTGTTTTGCCATATTATTGTACATTATCGCGTTAGACGCGCATCTACTTCACTGTCATTGTGCACTCTCATTCTCACAGTTCGACCTGTATCTAACATAGTGATGTTGCTTAGCATACTGATGTTGATGTGCCACTGTGAGTTGTCAAGAGGTCAAATATATGTCGCGGACTATATGTCACTAGGTCAAAATAATGGACGGAACTGAAAATAGGATATTACTATCTCGAAACAACCCTTCAATCATTTCTAAATACACTTCTTCACCGACCAAGTCACGGCGATCACTGCAATGCCTTACTCTGATAACCACTCGTTATTTCCGGTTGCGTTGGATCTGAAATGGCCGCATAGAACAATAAATATTTTGACTCGAATATTTTGTCTGAATTAAAGTTTGTTCTGCTCAATGGAAGCTTTTAAATAAGCCCACTTCCAGGTCTGTGCGATGAACTTGATTTTCCACCCCATTGGGGTGGGGTTACTGACCTTTGAGGGGCTGGGGGACCAAAACTTAAAGGAGAGGGACCAAACTTGGTCAGCTTAGTCTTTGTGTAAAAGAGCACCCAGTTTTGGTTGGGCAGCTTGCACTGCCAAAAAGTTTTTTTTGGAGACCCTACTCAGCAATCGTGAATGGTTTTCTAGCCAGTCATCTCCATTTTAAGTCCCAGCAGCTTCAAACAAAACGTTGAAGCTCACTGGCACTGTAGTTCTCCGATGCTGAAACTCCGCTACGATTTTGGCGGGTCAAGCATTTAAGCTGCGATAAAGTCATAAAGTCACAAAGTGTTCAGACTTAATAAGAGCCACAAGGGCCCGTCCAGTGAAGTCTGTAAGTGGAAAATACCATAAGCTCGGTAAAAAGACCCACCACAACCATTACCACATCATAAAGAAACCATTCACCAACATCTCACAAACAAATTAATGCCTATGTATCCTAGCTATCCAGCCATATTCCCCTGATCCCCCTCAACACATGTAGATTGAATGTCCTACCAACAACTTTCAAACCGCATCCACACCCGCTTAAAGGGGTCTGTGACGTGCACGCTTACCTGGCACAAATCTCGCCCCACCCACCACAAATCAGAACTCACAAACAAGATTTTCCTGTCTAAAAATGTGTCCACCGTACTTTTAAATGCATTCAATGAGGAACTCCCCACAACATCAGCAGGCAGCCTCTTCCACTGATCAACAATCCTTTGACTGAAGGCCTGTTGTCCCTTAACTGTCCTACACCTCAACTTGCCTAACCTGAATTGATGACCCGTACTACACCGAATGTGGTGGGTAACAAACGGTAGTGTTAAATGGATGCAAATCTCATTGGAATTATGTTCTGAGTGGAGTACCACAAGCCTCTGTTCTAGGGCCACTCCTCTTTATCACATTTGTGGATAGCATTGATGTAGGGCTGAGCAATAGTGTTCAAATTCGCTGATGACATCAAGGTGATAGGAGTGGCAAGCAGTAATAAGAACGTCATTCAAATTAACCTAATCTAGTCCTTTAACAAGTTTGCACATTTCAATCATGTCCCCCCTTAACCTCCAATACTTGAGTGAATACATGTATAATGCCACAAACCTTTTTCCTTATTCCAAGTTACCTATTCCATTGATGAGTCTAGTAGTTGCTTTGCGCTGCACTCGTTCTCTAACATTAAATTCAACAAGTCCATGACAGGCTAATGGAACCAAACTTGGTCAACTGGAATATTGTCATAAATGCAAATGACTGTCATGCGATTGATGTCTATTTACATGTTGCTCCCTACACATCCAGACATCTACTGTTTGTCATTGTGTGCCTAAGCGTTTCCATACTTTATTCATGTATTTCACTCCTTTCCTTGCGAAGCCGATTGTGCCGAGTCGCCCAACGGAGCAGTCAGGTGGGCAGCCCGGTTCCGGAACTGGAGCAGATGACTTGATAAAGTGCTCCTATATAGGTGACACGAGGTCATATGGTGGATCTTGCATCTGTATTGCATGACTAGTAATGTCAAAAACATCATTAATGCCAATTTTGAAGCATTTAAACACAATCACAGCATTCCATAACAATGACCAGCCAAGCCACGCAAAACGAGAAAAGTGTTCCATTTTGACCTCATTTGACTCTGAAGATGTAGACCAAAGGTCACGAAATTTACACACAATAGAGTTCGCTATCGTGCCCATCAACCCTACGAATTTCGTTGCTCTAGCCTTAATAGGAGCCGAGATCTTGGGGGAGACGGAATCCGCCCCCCTCCAGTGCGCGTAATTTTCAGAGGCCCTCCATGGCGCGTGCTAATCTAGTTTGCCGATTGGGAATGAACCGATCCTGACCTTGAAGTAGTTTATCTTTTATCGTTCTCCACATTTCATCGAACAATGAAATTTTATGGAACAATTCATGCTCAAACCCTTGAAGGGCAGAGTGAAAACGGGGAAACTGTTCCGAAGGGAAATTTTTTTCCTCCAGTGTTTTGGGCACACATCTTTAATAGGTGGGAATATTAGACATTGTTCAAACGTTTCGTCATACAGCGTACGTTTAGCCATACACAATTAGGTAAACCCAGACAATTAAGCTTATGCTGAAAGTACAGACAATCAGATGCCATCACTGCCAGTCCATGAGATATGAGGAACAGCTAGTTCGAAGTCAAAAGCTTGAAAGTCCTATATCTTATCGTGGGACGCGTTTGTTCAAAACGTGAACGGAGTGGTCAGTTGTCAAGGGCCCAGGAAACTGCTTTTTAATGAAATTATTGGTAAGTTAACATTCAAGGAACCTTGAAATCAAACCTCTTATACAAAGTGAGACATTTTTACATTTAATTTCAAAATGGGACAGACTTGCTGCATATACTATTCTGGCGCATGGTTGTTGAAATATCAGCAACTGAACAGGCATGTTGACATTTGCATGCTGCTAAAGCTTCTTTTCAGTGTGAACAGCGATGTAGCCGGTGCAACGAGCAAATCTGCAGTACTCAACAATTACGATGTCACCAGAGAGTCGATTGTGGTTGCCGGACAATGACAAAAATGTGAAAAATAAACTTACGGTTAACACAACTTGCGCGAGTTATCATCAACACTGATTAATTTTGTATCAACAATTTCAAGTATTTGCGAGAAAAAAACAACATTTCCTGCCAAAATATTGGCTCCTTAAAAGCACACAATTACAGCCCATATTGAAAGATGGGCTTTCGAGTTTCTGACTCACTTGAATTGGCTGTTGCGAGCTCCAGGTTTCTGGAAGGTCACATGGCAAGAATGTCATTCGTAAGAATGCAATACAAAAATGTCATGCGTAAATCCATCTGTCGCAATCGGCAGTGCAATTATTATGCCTCCGGGAGAACTATGAACCAGAGTAAGCGTCCACGGCTGTGAACGTAGTCGTCCCAGCCTGCCAGCTACCCGCCCGTGCTGCACTGTCTGACAATCAGCGACATCCGATGTGATCCAGCGACTCCTGCCCGCCCGCCACCTATCTGTATCTGTGGTCTGAAGGTAACCGTCAACCGATGGCGTCCAGCGACTCCTGCCCGCCCGCCACCTATCTGTATCTGTGGTCCGAAGGTAAGCGTCAACCGATGGCGTCCAGCGACTCCTGCCCGCCCGCCACCTATCTGTATCTGTGGTCTGAAGGTAACCGTCAACCGATGGCGTCCAGCGACTCCTGCCCGCCCGCCACCTATCTGTATCTAGGGTCCGAAGGTAAGCGTCATCCGATGGCGTCCAGCGACTCCTGCCCGTCCCCAGGTAGAACGATTTCGATCTATGATTCTGCTGCTAAGACCGCTTAAAATAATAATGCATAGGGATTGTGATATCCGATGAGAAAATGGATGTATATTATCATTCCAGATGAGTATGCATCACTGGTGAAAATATTCCATTGTTTGTTTGTTTGTTTGCTTATTGGGTGGTTCACGACGCACTTTATGCACATTAACGGCTATTGGCGCCGACCACACTGTATCGCCGGTGGGTCGCGGGATTGGGAAATGTCCCGAGAGGCGCTAGTGTCGAACCGGGGATCTTCGGTTCCCAAAGCCCAACACTTTAACTACTCGGCCATCCCCGCCCCGGAATTATTCCATGTTGGAGACATTGTTTCTAATCAACATTTTTCTGCTCACATTTCGCTGTCGTTGATAATCTAAGCAAATTTGGTATTTAATCTGATAATAAATATTTATCATTGGTCGTTGTCACCACATACATAAATATTCCGGAATCAGCTCGAACCTGCTGAAATGTGCTAATTTCCTGGTTGTGAAATGTTACAACTAGTTCTTCAGTGGACAGGTTCCAAAACCCCTGACCGATGTGACTACATATCTGTGGACTGGTCGTGGTGACTATGTACTGTAGGTGACTATTGTTTTCATGCGGTAGCCACTTGAGCGAGAAGACAGTTTTCATGCTGGGGCGCTGATTTCGGTGGCCATCGGATAACTCTGGCTAAGTGACAGTACGACTACTCTACTGTGACAATATTCTTGATAGCAGCTTACACCTGGACCATATATACACCTACCAGAATGTGAGACGCCAATATAGTTTTCGAACCAGTACGAAGCAGTGACGGACCCCGACAAGAAAGCCAGAAGGTTATGACGGTCCATGGAACGTCAAAAAACGTCAGGTTCACACAGGGAAAGTAATCCCTCACGTACATCATCCCACAGAGGCTGGCGGGAGGCTCATTAGCGGACAAATATTTTGATTTGCTTTATCAAAGATGCTGAATATTTTCTTTCCTCTTGGATATCCCTGAAAAAATAGCTACCAAAAAATGCTACTACAATTGCACGGGTGCGTGTCCCTTCCGGGGTGTCCGTACAACTTCCCGAGAACCCCAAGCAGGGGCTTCCGTGCCCATATATGTCCAGGACTCATGAACAATTTTTGGCGTTCTCCTCTACCGCTGAGGTGCCTGGCCCCTACGGCTGTTTTCGTTTCCCTCTACTGCACGCGAGAGCAGTAGAGGAGGTGTAGTTCCCCCGTCCCTTCACTGTCCCACTGCCAAGGTGACAGCATATACTGATAAGAAACCCGGGAAAGGTCGAACCGACCGCCTTTGCTCCCTTTACTTTACTCCCTTTGCTTGGCATAGAAGTTCAGCACAATCCTACTCATAAATTCAATAGTTACACTTGTCGTTCCGGTGTGAAACTTACAGATCTGCCATTTGTGTGCGCTTCATGGGTGCAGTAACTTATACGTTGTCTTCAGACCGACTAGTCTATAAGTGAAGGATACCAAATATCTCTTTCCAGCATAACGAAAAATGTTCTGACCAAGTATAAACTGAATTGTTGAATAGTAACACTTCTAGGACTGTTCTTCGTCCTACAACCTGGCTAATGATCAAAGACACGAGTGTCATTCTGCATCTATTTGAAGGGTCGCTTGACCCTCAAACGGTGAATTCCGTCTAAAGTTAACTTGAATTCAATCAAAGTTGGGTCGGAAAATTTCAGCGTAACCGCTGACTCCTCTGGTAACAGATAATTCCTCTAGGCATGGAAGCAAAATATTAGCAGTGCCGAGATCCATTTTCTCTTTTTTTCTCGCGCGTGTGAATAAACGCGATACGCCCACTGTAATTATGATAATATAACACACCTCTAACCAATAAAAAGACGCCACTCTGATCACAGAGTATTGATCATCCAACGATGTCAGTTCCTTTACTGAATTTTCCATTCAGATTGTGTGAACATCTACATCGCACCGCCAAATGTCTGTTAACATGGTTGGTCAGAGACCACGGAGAGCCTAAAATGACGCCTGGTTGTGTCAGGAGAATGATGCAGGCATGTGAAATGCTGGGATGGACGAAATTCCTGACAATTAAATGTTTTCAAACACATACTTTGTAAATTTGTAGTACGGAAATAGTCCGATTTCTGTTTTGGTCATAGATGTACGTTAAAAACCCAAGGATTACATCCGGGACATAATTACGTTTGGCCTAACAGTAGATGACGTTTGCGCCCAATTTACAATATTATGCCGCGAGCCTCCCAAGGATAGGTAATCGGATATCATGAATGCATATATAATGTTCCTCGCCAGTGGGCTAAATAATTAGTGTGGCATGGAATGAAACGAATTGCAACAGGATGCAAACAGAATACCATCCCGCTAAGATGATACCTTCTCAAGCTGTCTCCACTTATCTCTCCTCAACGGGTGTGATGCTGACTAAAAAATTGGGCAATTACCCCTGCGTTTCCCCTCCTTCCATGTAGACTCTTAGCTTCCTTCACGTAAGCAACTAAATATCCAGGAACGTGGTAGCCACCCCAAAGCTGGGAGATGAAAGCGCGGGCTATTTTGAAGTCCACGCCACGCCCAGGTCTACCGTGAAATCACTTAGTTGGAGCCACAGTTTTCTGTAAAGCCTCTATTGCAAACAATGCGATATCTCAATCCTATATTCCTCATTGCTTAAGTAAACTCGTGACTGAACCTTAATATATATGTATATATAAGTACATGAACTAAATCAGTTCTTAGCTACTGCATCGAAATGCAGGGGGGATCCAGGATTTTCCTACGGGGCCGGGTCTTTTTTTGGGTGATGAAAATCTCGAAACGTCTTTTTGATCTATTGCATTCTTGGTTGCTAAGGAGAGAAGGCGGTGACACCCTTGACTGCACCTCTGGCCAAATGTCTTTCCTTCGCGGAACTTTGGTATAGGATGTTCGTGATACTTGCTCGTGTTAGCTCAAAGGGTGCTTCGTCTTGTAGAACGAACACGTCTAGTACACTTCATGTTTTGTTTTGTTTATTCGTTGGTGGGACAAACTGACAACACCCATTTTACAGCAGCCGGACTCGGCACACCCAGGACGGGACGTTCACGGCAAATACGGAGCACGATAATCGTCACACATATGCCGCGTTTTGTACATATGAGCCAACAAGCGCCTGGAGGCAGCCACGGCCTGCCGCCAGATGCGTATAGGTATCAAGTGGTATGTTTGGGCTTGTCTGCTTGTAGTGTTTCGGTACGCGGAATAGTGTCACGAGAATATGTTCAACACTTAAAACAGGTCGCAGGATCTCCATAGAACATTGAAAACACTGTAACTATGCTACCCTATAACAAATATCACAATATTGAATTACAGCTGACTTGGCTCTCAAAATAGGTCAGGAAACCTGAACGCAGGTACACTTGAACGTGCTCGATATAGCGATCTTCAAGAGAGCGAATAAACAAAGTGCGAGTTCGCAATAGGAAGTCGAAATAGAAAGATTTCGGCGACGAACAGATTTCATATACAGGTAATCAGACAAGTTCAGAAGTAAGACATGTGGTAACCAAATGAACGAAGAAGAAATTGAGTCCCGGCAGCTTCGTTGATTCAACTTAATATCACATGGTACAGAGCCGATGCATCTCCGAAGGCAACAACCACTTGCGAACATGACTTGCAAAGTGAAATAAATAAAGCAAGTCGATAACTTCTCCTAAGGTTCTAGTCAGCCGTGAGGCGGAACACCATAGCACCAGCCATGCGCTGCTATGAGCACCAGGTCACGCTAGGGAGCCAATACTCACTATGTAGATTCGGCTCCGGGTGAACATTAAGAATTCCTTTCAGTCAAACATCGCTTATTGGGCTTAAGGGTGCACATTCTAGGCGAGAAAACAGACCACGGTAAGGATGTGCCGTAGAAGAAAGCACCGACCAACTGTCCTGCTCACAGGCATCTGTGAAGCAAAACCGAATTGTGATTCCGGCTGGCCTGCAGAAGGTGACGCGCGCTCGCCTGCATCTTGTCTGGATCCGAGGTCAGTCGCAGACCAGCGACAGGACCGACCGTGGCCGACGACGACTCCAACCACGCGCCGCTTTCGATGTTTCTAACAGCCACCCGAGATTTTGCGCGATTCTACCATACGTTGGCGGTTCATGCAGTCAACAATATGCGTCAGTGCCGCACGCCCACGTTAAGTCACTTAGCAGGAATTTATCAATGAGCGGTTGTTTTGCAGTGGGTTTCACCACTTGCGCGTGTAACATGTACGAGGAACATAAACCGATCGTGAGGCCTCAGTATCATTGCTCGTCGACCTTCTCCGCTGCGCCATTGGACGCAGCGACGTCGATGTTCTCCTCGTCGGATTCCTCATACGTCAGTAGGCTTTCGTTCTGGTCGTCAGTTGCGTCAGCGGCGGCGTCCGGCGACTTGGTCGGACCCTCCTCCTCTTGGACGCGCTTGTGCTTGGTTCGCCGGTTCTGGAACCACACTTTAACCTGGAGACACGGCAGTGCTTCATTAGTGAGCTGAATGACAGTCATTCCGACCACCCGATCATCATAAGCACAAATATGATCGGCTATTATCTCTCAACGGCGCCGGCCGTCCTGACGATGTATGGGCGTTATGACAGTTTTATTCCTCGCCATTATTTGAGGACATTTTCGTTTCCTTTCGACGCCTGATCCACATCCTTTCAGAATGTGTCTAATGGTTTTTGTCTCATTTATCATGTGATGTATGATTCCCAGCGATGTCGTTAGTTTTATTAGACTATTTTCGAGTTCTTTGCAACGATAGCGACTCGCTCAGTTTGTAAAATGGCCGCCAGCATGTCGCCGCCGTCAGATTTTTAGCCGCAGAAGGCGGAAAGGAACCACTATCAGCTGAAAATTACTCTGGGAGACTTTAGGGTCCATAAGGGCGCTGCGCTCTCGCTCACCCAAAATTCAATGTCACGCGCGCTCTCATGTGGAATATATGCAGCCCATCAGCGTCTTCATGAGCAGTTCACAGCTCTTCAGATCGCCAGCGAACTTCTCCCTGAAGTTCCTTGCTCCTTTACAGAATAGAAACGGGAGGGGATTGCTTAGGCACCTTGAATAACGGCAATGAGTGATGTTAAAAGAGAGTATAAACCCACGGATGATACGCTTGATGTGCAGAATGACTGTATCAATACTGAGCGCACCGATCCACCATATTTGGTATGATATCGGAAGTCATGCGTCCATGCACTTCCTCACAGGGAGATGCAGAGGAGACATCTTTTTATTGCACTATGTACCGCATGAATGGACAATCATGAGCAGAATGTTTGGAGCAATTACACGTATTCCATAGTTAATTATTGTTCCCGAATTAAGGTAGAAATATCAAATCTTCAGGGGAAATATTTCCAATTTCTGAAATATATGTCAGCAAACATTGGAGATCACGTGTTTCCTTCAAACATTGAGGAACGCACGTATTGAAAGATAATTGTAGGACAATTTCACCGGCAGCCATGAAAGTGCCGAACAACACACCAACATGGTGTGTTGCATGTCTGAGCCCGACTGTGCGCGGCGGCAGCCTTTGACGACGGTGGTCTGTTTGGTGTGACTCATTAGTGACTTGAGCGGTAATTCCACCCACCTGGGTCTCGGAGAGGTTCAGCGTTTGCGCCAGCTGCTTCCGCTCCTGGCCGACCACGTAGTGGTTGTTCTCGAAGGCGTGCTCCAGCTTCAGCAGCTGAGTCGGGGAGAACGCCGTTCGGATCCGCTTGGGCTTCCGGAACGGCTGCAGGAGGAATGCTGGAAATTCAGGCCCTGCAAGCGTCAAATTGGTTATTAACTGAAGCATATTTTTGTCTCCGGGGGACGATGTGGCGAGAGAGAGAGAGAGGGGGATAGAGAGAGATAGAGAGAGGGAGAGAGAGAAATAGAGAAATAGAGAAATAGAGAAATAGAGAAATAGAGAAATAGAGAAATAGAGAAATAGAGAGAGAGAGAGAGAGAGAGAGAGAGAGAGAGAGAGAGAGAGAGAGAGAGAGAGAGAGAGAGAGAGAGAGAGAGAGAGAGAGAGAGAGAGAGAGAGAGAGAGAGAGAGAGAGGGAAAGAGAGAAGGAGGGAGAGAAACAAGGTGGAAGGATTAAGCTGTAATTAAGCACGAGTAGTGAAAGAAAAAAACACATGGAGGACATTCTGTTAACATGAGGGCGAGATGTTTACAAACGTCACGAATGATGTTATTTTTATTTCTCGTGATAATCAACCGGTGGACTGGCCAATATCTTTCATTGACCAGACCGCAGCCACCCGTCGGACGTTTGTCAGGCGGATGGGCTTGTGGCTCGGTCACTGCCGGCAAGTCGCATTGTGGTAGGCAGGCCACCGCCATCCACTGCAGTCTAGTCAGCAATTTACGCCCCAAGTGACTGCGGAACGACTGCTGGCGTCGCAGCGAATGGTTAGCGTGTGGATTGGGCAATAATGGCCCGTCGCTGCGCCAAGGGGTGGGGGGGGGGGGAGGGTGGAGGTAGGGTCCGAACGAGGGTGTTCCACCCAACAGTGGGCCCAGTAACTGACGGTGCAGGAACAGTACATACAGAATGAGGTACACACGGATTTTGTTATTGGTGAACTCGTTCATTAATGGGCGTTGTCCCTGGCAGGATATGGGGTGCGGTAATAAGAAGTACCAGTATAATCATTTTTCGAGGCTGCTGTTATCTGAATGTAATTCCGGATGGTTTATTCTAGAAAGTGAACTATTGTAAAAGAGTGCATTAGGCTTGTGCTAAACAATGGTAGCAATTACTTCATTTCGGTTCCGTAGTTGTAATAATTTCTGAGGGGCATCTATTCTCATAATCATGGATTCGCCTCGATGACTTCCGTCCATTGAACAATGGCGAGTTCCACAAGAGAGATGGTTGTTCATTCTACCAGAATTGTCGGCACAAATTGCACGAGACAGGCCCTGGATGTCACAAAACGACGCCACGATTCGAACAGCAAATTTGATGATTATACAGGACCATTTTGACTGGTCTATATCTTGATGGTGGTGACTTTATGGCCCATTTTCGTTGACAGAAGACCATGAACATTTTATGACCAGAGAAAATCGTCACATCGGAGGGGGATTCCGGCGAATAACAGCCTTATTCCACCAAATGTCACGGCCACCAGTCAGCTGATATATAACCCAATTTTTTTCCAGCGTAATCCCTTGCAGATCTACACTGCTTAATTTTATTGTTGGTTGATTGCACGAGCTCGTTACAATCCACCGAGTTATTTATTCAAGCTTCTTTCCAACTATGTATTTCGCTCCTTTGTCCCTTTCTTTAACTCACTCCCATCGCCTTTTTCCAGAAGAAAAAACACACACTCTCGTCTTCTGCCTCACTCCTCCCTGCCCCTTCCTGATCTCTGCTCTCCGTGTTCCTCACCTTTTGTCCCCTTCTCCCTCACTCCCTCCTTCGTATCTGCCCCTGCCCCTGTCCCTGTCTTTGTCTTTGTCCTTGTCCCTGCCTCTGTCCTTGTCCCTGCCTCTGTCCTTGTCCCTGCCTCTGTCCTTGTCCCTGCCTCTGTCCTTTCCTCTGTCTTTGTCTCTGTCTCTGTCTCTGTCTCTGTCTCTGTCTCTGTCTCTGTCTCTGTCTCTGTCTCTGTCTCTGTCTCTGTCTCTGTCTCTGTCTCTGTCTCTGTCTCTGTCTCTGTCTCTGTCTCTGTCTCTGTCTCTGTCTCTGTCTCTGTCTCTGTCTCTGTCTCTGTCTCTGTCTCTGTCTCTGTCTCTGTCTCTGTCTCTGTCTCTGTCTCTGTCTCTGTCTCTGTCTCTGTCTCTGTCTCTGTCTCTGTCTCTGTCTCTGTCTCTGTCTCTGTCTCTGTCTCTGTCTCTGTCTCTGTCTCTGTCTCTGTCTCTGTCTCTGTCTCTGTCTCTGTCTCTGTCTCTGTCTCTGTCTCTGTCTCTGTCTCTGTCTCTGTCTCTGTCTCTGTCTCTGTCTCTGTCTCTGTCTCTCTCTCTCTCTCTCTCTCTCTCTCTCTCTCTCTCTCTCTCTCTTTCATTCTGTCTGTCCACCGCGGTCCACCACGGTAGTTTGTATTGCACCAGGAGTCTTTTGTTCCAGAATAATTGATTAATGGGTCACTGAAATTGATTATTGCTGTATGTGTCTGATTGACGACTGATGAATGGGTCAATTGAAAGGCATCGCGTGCACCCCAATCCGTGACATTATGTAATGGACATACATTATTAGCAGTCGTTAGGACTAAAAGAACCGATGGAGCACGGTACATGTGGAAGGGTGGGGGTCAAGCCGAACTTTGTACTTCAATCATGTTCAAGGTAAACAGAAAGGCAGAAAGGAGTAATGGGCCAAAAGTCGTCGGAAGGCTAGCGGATGTAATGTACGGTTCCCACTTCGTGAATAATTATGATCTGACTTGCTATCAACATTTCTGAAGGCATGTAGAATACATATTTTAAGCATACATTTCCGCAATGGATGGTTTCAGAGTACGTTAATTCAATTAAAAATAATAATCAGCTGTGAGTGCACGGATGAAGAGGAAGACATTTCTAGGGCCATCACATCCATTCAATCTTAGATGTCAGAAAAGTCCGGTGGGAAGGACCGCATCTCCCGCCCCTTGTTGCTATGCCAGTTGGGCTCTGCATACCCCTTTCATAAAATCATACATTTTATGAAGGAGGAGTGGAACTCTTTCTCACGTGTGAGCTGGGTGAGAGGGAGGACCATCAGGCATGGCGACCCTCCTCTCAGGTAAATACAAAGACAGACTGTCTTGCCTGATGCTCGCCTACCGACTTGTTCAGGGAATTGCGGTGTTTTATAGCTTTAGTTTAAATAAATTGATTGGTACGTGGACAAGTGGCCAAAATCCGTGAAGTTTTTGGAAAGTATGGATAGGTACGGTTTAGACGACCACAAAAATCTTCGAAGACCTCATCCCACCATCCCGCATACACACTAGATGACCTTTAAATTACATTTGGAGCATTTTACCACAAGTGTTTGCTAGTATCCAGATCAGATTTCGTTGAGCTTTTGGAGCCAATCAAAACATTCACAGTTTCTCTGCTTACAAATGTAAGTAGGTTCGCTACAACCCTCCCTATCTCCTGCAACGGGAAGGATAGCAATATGCCGCACACGGTCGAGAGTTCGATACCTCTTTTCCATAATGCTGCGGAAATGCTGTAGTATCAAATTGCTTGACAAAATTGGTCTGATAAATTTCAAGTATTAAATATTATATCGTTAGGTATTAAATCTTTAACCGAGTATTCCGAAAAAATATTAGGGGAAACTAACTGAGTGAGATTACTCTATGTGAATCACTGTGAGCGAAAATACGCGACTTTTCCCACCAAACGTGATCCCCACTCTCGGTTTCCCGGTCGACTGATTCTCCAATTGCTGGGCATATAAAATGAAGGAAGCCATTTGCCTCATAGGTAAAGAATATTGAATGCGCATCCAAATTATTCAACTAAGTTGCTCGTAAGTCAAATGCTCGGCTCGACTCACCCAAGGGTGACAAAATGGCTACGCAATTCCAGCCAGCGATGCTCCGACAACAGCAGATATTCGCAAACCAATACGTACACGAACTAAGAATTTAACACCCATGCTGTTTTCGTAATCAAGACCACATTCTTTTCAGGTTAAATAGCTCAGCAAACTGAAAACAACAGACAGGGCAGGCAAAGAATGCTTGCTAACACAGCATTATACCCACTCATCCACACTGGAGTGGGAAAGCCTTTGATGTGCGCGAACAGAACACTGGCTTAATGCGCGTGAACACAGCTGGCTGCTTTTCGCGCCTGATGACTCCTACATCAACCAGAAACAATCTGAATTGAATTGCCAAGTGATCGACATTGCACTTTGTACTGGCTTGCTCGTGTACTGCTGATGATCGGTAGGCGCAAGGATGCTTAACGTATACCTATGTTCTGCACGAAATAAATCGCCATACTAGCGGAGCGGGGACCGCCGAACGAGACACAGCATGTGGCAAGCATGCCGGCGGCGTCGGCGGCGGCACTGTGCCCAGTTTCTCATTAGGGTGCGAGTGACAGTCTCCCGCTGAGTGGGCCGCTATTTTCCCCACATTGGGCGGCCAGGGACGCAGCGCAGCGACACGAGACAGGCACAACCGTCCGCTCTCCCTGCTATTAGCTCAAATTTACAAAGGGTTCGGCCGGCTATTAACTCCTTAAAGAATGCAGCGCTGCGTCAGGTTTGTGTGCATTCCGCGCCGTGCGTCGCTGCGCGCGGTAGGCGCTATTTTCGCCTCCCCCCCCGACCCGAGGCGGCTATAATCAAGGTGTCCTGGGTGTTTGCATTAATTCTGTGGTCGTGTTCCGATTACGGTTATAATGTGAATAGTGCGGCATTGGTCGCGGCCGCCACTGCCGCCCAAATGGATGGCCGCAACAGCCGAGCCGCCAACTAATCACCGTGTTTAAGTCACCTTTCACAAACAACACTTACTTAGATCTATAGAACCACCGACATCTGAACGCCCGCCTTCTGATTTCGGATGAGAATGTTCTGATGGGTGCGTATTTCGGATGAGAATGTTCTGATGGGTGCGTATTTTGGATGATGATGTTCCGATGGGTGCGTATTTCCTAAAGAGATCAGGGAGGGAACACTGCCTTGCGCCTGCCACAACTGGCCACTTTTATTGCCAACATTTTGAAGACAAACTTTGACATTGCGTCTGGGAGTTGTTCCTCAGAACAATGACATTCCCATTTTTGACTTGATTCTCTTGCTGTTAACATCGGCCAAGAGGTACACCAGGTATGTTCTACCAACTGTCATATTGGGCACCAATTGGCGTATTTAGGCATCCGCAATAAGCTGAGAGGCGAGGAGAATGACATTTTCCATCCTATCTTTAGAACCATATCCTGATCGCAAAAGCTTGATTTGCAATCGATACCCCTAGTCTTCGAAGTCCATGCTCTTTACAGAGCTATCTTCCATTGACGATGCCGCTAAGATAAGTGCCATTGTGTAATTGACTGCGATCGAAAACATGGTGATTGTGTATTCCGGCTTACTCTGGTGCTGTGGATGGTATCGCGTCCTGTTGAGTCATTCAGGTCGAGGGATGTTGAAGCCTGGCCTATGAATGTCACACACATGTGCTTTGAGTAGTATATTCCCGTGTGCTACTTGTTGACAAATGTCAGTTGCGATTACTTTCTTGATCTACGGCTTCTTAATCAAATGACCATACTGAGAACATTTGTTGTTGGATTATGTGAGGAAAATGGTTCTGTTTGACTGTTTCAAGCTTTTAGCACCAGCACGAGGAATAGTAGTCCGACCTCCTGCCCCACGACGGGGTCGTCAGTGCCCCAACTGAACAAACTCATCTCTGAAGACCTATTAAATTTGGTTTCAACTAAGCTATTACAGCTCCGGTTAGCCCCAACTTAAATTGTAACCTATTCCTTTTTCTCGAAATATTTTATGAAACAACATCTCCGAGTCCTAACTAGTGTCAAATATTCTATGAAGTTCGAACTGGCACATACGTCAGATCTCCCAATCGCATTTCCTCATATGTTTGTGCAACTTGTAAGCAGTGGGTTAGGTAGAATATCGAAATGCTAGTCAGTCTTTCATGCAACAAATTGCTGCCGCCAAACCTTGTCAACTCTCGTACTTTTCCTGTGGGTATCCTAGAAAGTGAAGCAGCGGGTGGATTTCGAACCGATGATCTTTGAGTACTAAAATAAATCGAGCACGCCATGCTCTAGGGTACTGCGATCCGATTGCGTGTTGACGTGCATGAATTGGGGGTCAACCGGTACTGACGTGCAGGAACTGGATGTCTCCCGTGCTGATCTTCAGGAATTTGAAATCAGCCCATGTTGACGTGCAGGAACTGCGCTCAGACGGTACTGACGTGCAGGAACTGCGCTCAGACGGTACTGACGTGCAGGAGCTGCGCTCAGACGGTACTGACGTGCAGGAACTGCGCTCAGACGGTACTGACGTGCAGGAACTGCGCTCAGACGGTGCTGACGTGCAGGAACTGCGCTCAGACGGTACTGACGTGCAGGAACTGCGCTCAGACGGTACTGACGTGCAGGAACTGCGCTCAGACGGTACTGACGTGCAGGAACTGTGCTCAGACGTTGCTAACATTCAGGAACCGGTTGCGGGCTGCATTGAAGTGGGACTTCAGAACTTGGATGCTGCCTGCCACCATCGCTTAGCATGATGTGATCATCTCGTTTCCAAGTCCTTAGTCATTAAATAGATTGAAATATTATGGCGACGGTTATGTCACGCTCGTTAGAAGGGGATGGGGAAGGGAACTTGACCTTAAACAGGAGCGACTAAACATATTTGATGACACAAGTGACTACGTGTCCCATCTGTTGAGTTAACAACATTTGTCAGTTCAGGCTTTAACTCAAGGTTTTATTGACTCACAACTTCCAAAAATGACTACTCGTGTTCAATCAGTCATGGGCTTCAGCAAGACGTCAAATTTCATGCGGTAAGCACCAAGGTATCTATTTGACAGGATATACGCGGTTATAATCTGTGAAATACCACTGTGTCCCAGGCTGCTCGTTAATTGGTTCATTTTGGCGAATCTGGTGTTTTGGGGAAGCTTGCTCACAGCAATTCTGATTGATGACGTTGTTTGACAACCTGATAGCATTTAAAGGAAGACTCATAGCATTACATCCTCCAGTTGTAATCAGTGAAAAACTTCCAAAATTATATGCACTGAGAAAATATTGCTTACATTGAGAACAGATTTCTTGCGCTGACCAAACGGGACAACCAGTTATTTTCGTTATTGTGACTGCAGTATTTTCCTGTCCAGTGCAACATATAGGTATACAGCCCTTGGTACAGCGGCTGGTAGGGGAGGTAGAGAGTCTGCATTGCCAACATTGGAACATATTTACGAAACATTGTTTCAGGTGCACAATCTTTGAAAATCTGGTACTAGGGCTTTGAGTTAGAAGCTGGGCTCTCCTAGAGCAGTTCTAAGAGGGTCATGGTCCTAAATTGAAGCAAACGAAACCTATTGTCTTTCATATTAAGCAATTTTGCACACATCCTCTCAGGAAAAATCACATTAAGCCCTGCACATGTCCAGACCATACCAAACCTGTCAAACCTTGCGAAATCAGAGAGGGTGCACCAGAGACATCTACGCGTTCCACGGCGCTCGCAGTGCCGGCGCGTACTCACCTGGAAATCGCGTGGGGAAGATCCGTCCCTGGCGCGAGTAGAGCCACGGCAGCAGTGGGTACTCGGTCTGAGGCGGCAGGCCGGCCAGTGCCGGCGGGCCAAACGCCGGTGGCAGCGGCTGGCCGGCCGACACGGGCGGCCGCGGCAGCGCCAGCGGGTGTGCCAGCCCGAAGCCGGGCAGGCCGGGTAGGCCGGGAAGGCCGGCCGGCCGCAACGCTGGGTGCAACGGCTCGGGCGCGTGCAGCCGCATCGTCTGCAGCTGGTGTAGGTGCTGCTGGAACGCGGCCAGCTTGACGCTCTCCAGATCGGCGTGCGACTTAGTCGAGTGAAGCGGCGAGCGCGGCCACAGCGGCGAGCGCGAGCGCAGCGGCGAACGCGATCGTGTCGGCGACCAAGTGGCTCGCGGAGGCGAGCAGGGCGAGCGAGGCGGCGAGACTCGCGACGTCGGCTGCGCCGGCCGCTGCTTCTCCGGTGGCGAGTCACCACCGACGATTGAGTCGATCGAAAAGCCGATCTTGGGCTTGGCTGGAGGCGTTGAGAAATTCAGCGGGGCCATCATGTCGTCTGACGGGCGGGCGACACTGGCAGTGCTCGGTCGGGCGGTGCGGGACGAGGCAGACTGCACTGGATCGACGAGCAATGGGGCGGCGACACCCTCAGGTACAGGGCCAGCGCTCGACTAGCTAACAAACACTTAACAATTTCTTTAGCAGCTATTACACATCTAAAACTCGACACCGATTGGTTCATTATCTCTCCCACAATCTGAGCCCAGCTAATAGCCAGCCGTGATTGGAGGAACGGTCGCTGGGCGGAGCTTGTGCAGTTCGTGGTATGGCCACCAGGCGGCAGCGACGGCAACCGCGTCCGTCGGCGCCGCACGAAACCCGATTCGACAGGGTTGGTTACGCCGTGCCAGATTGAAATTAATGCGATTTAGTGTGTCAATTGAGTGAACAAGCTGGGTCGAACGAAGCGTGTCTGTGGGAGCTGGTGTGGCCGTGCGCGGCGGAGCCGGCCGGCGCCGGCCACCTGACCACATCTGGTCAGAGCCGGCTGGCCGCGTGCCGCCGCCGCCGCCGCGCCGGCAGCCAGTCCCGGACGCGTCAACACTGCCGCTGCACCTAAGCCACGCCTCGTCACCTGCAAGGGTGTGGCCTTGGCCGTGCTATTAGTGCACAATAACCATCTATCATCGAAGTAATGACGTTCGGATAAAACAATGCATGATGCATGGTGTATGGTAATGTTGTGATTACTCGGCGGAGTGGCGGTGGTGTCCGTGTGTTTGCACACGGACCGACCGCTGCGGCCTTTGTCTCGGCTGCACCGCTGTCACCGCACGTCGCGCTTCTTGTCGCGACTCGAGCCGACTCTGTATGCAGATGGCTCGCGTCGACCGGCGCTGCTCAGGATGTCACCACATGTGGGAGTATGTGTAGGTGTATGACAGGGGCGGATTTAGGGGATTTTCCTTGAAGAGACCGATCTTGCTTGAATTTTTCGTGAAAGTGACATTTTTCTAAATCTAATAATATTTTGTGGGATACACATTGCTTTAAGGACGCCCGACGAACGTTAGCTGTTGAAATTTGATGTGGTTTTCGAAATAGAAGAGCATTTGTTTCTTAATTGGCGCTGCCAAACCAGGCTTCCGGATGCACCGCTCGCGTGTGGGACATCACACCACCACTAGTGACGGCGGCAGGGACGGTGCTGCAGCGTCGGCAGCCTTATGCCGACAGCCCGGTAACGGATCTAGGCAGTGCACAGGTGTTGTTTTGCTTGCTCTTGGCAGCGCTCCAAAGCAAGACCTGTGGTTGTTCCAGCTCCACCAATAGTTGTTAGAACACTATGAATGATCTATCATTTATACTACTAATCAGAATACTTGAACCTCTTGAGACCTTAAACCGTGGTCGTGCTTCTGAAAAGTATGGGACTGCAATAACTTGGGGAAACAAGAACGGTCCCACGGAACTCTAAACCACGAAAGATCTCCTAAGAAAATAAGATCAAGTTAACAGCTCAAGGGCCAGTTTCACGAAAATCTAAGACATTTAAAAACTAAGAAATGTAAAACTAAGAATTTTTTAAAAGCAGTCTCATGAAATCCAAGATGTTTTAGTTTCAAACGTCTTACTTTTTCGATTATTCGTAGATATTGTCTAGAGGTGGTTTTTAATGTGTGTGTTACTGAAATGTTGGGAGCACGATAACGTCTTATTCGCGTTGCAAATAGATACATACATCTAACTGCAATACATTAAGAATGTTCAACACACAATGTATAAGATAAATTAATGAAGTGCTTAAAAAACGACGGGTTGCGATCGCCGTTTTTTCTCTCACTAGTTGTTTGTTTACATTATCAGCTGACTGGCCGACAGCATTAGGGCATACCGATAATAGATGGCGACAGTAGCTGCAATATATGACGGAGTTGAGGTTGAAGAAGTACGTTAATTCCTACATTCATTCATCATGGGGAGCAGAAGCCATCAACGCCAGAAAAAAACTGAAGTGTTCCGAGCAATATTGGACAAGAAAGAGGTGAGCAGGAATCTGACGAATAGTTATGTGCTGAAATGATTGGAGAACGATACAATTAGTGGTGCAGGTAGTCAGGGGTCAGATGATCCCCTGAAATCATTGGTGTAGCCCTGCATGCTTTTGGGAGGACACTTGCAACCTCCCTGAATACTGACTTACCCCCAACTAATTTCAACATGCTCAACAATCCCAAATGACACGTTACTCTTTGTGGTATGTCTCCCTATTCATTTTGACCCGCCTATTGCCTTCATGTTTCCCTGTAAATTATTATTGTAACATATATTGCCCTTCCAATAATTTTCAGAAACCTGCATCTATACCTGCCATTTACCGGGACAGTTACGTAACCTGTCATTATCATTTGCAATCTACGCAAGAATTACGTGCTTGAATTCTTGCTCGTGAACGTGAGACATTTGGGTGAATTTGTCTTACAATTTAGCTTTCATGAAACACAACCGTCCATTTTGCCTTGAATAAGAAGAAATTTGCCTTGAATTTTTCTTCTTAGTTTTACATTCTTGTTTCTTAAATAAGACTTTTTCATGAAACTGGAAAAGTCTTATTCAAGACAAATTTGTCTTAAATAAGACAAATTGATCTTCGTGAAACTGGGCCCATGATGCGTTGAAATAATGGAGTATTGTCGGCTATTTTTAGAAAACTTCCTGGCAGTGGGAGAGGCGATGGAACAGTATGGCTGTGGATCTGACTTTGTTGGAGGGGTGGGGGAATGGGCACACGAAATGGGCCTGCTGGGAGGACAGAGGTGACTGTGGATCTGCTGAAGGACAGAGGTGACAGTGGATCTGCTGAGGGACAGCAATGACTGTGGATCTACTGAGGAGCAGAAGTGAGTGTGCGCCTGCTGAGGAGGCAGGGATGATCGTCAGCCTGCTGAGGGGTCAGAAGTACATTGCTGGAGATCCCGAGTGGGTTGGGGTCCGGGACTCCACTGATTTGGTACCCTGCTAATGTGCATTTGTCATTTTCCCTGTTGAGTCTAAAACTCTTTCGCTCCAGACCACGGATTTGGTGTGAGATCTCCAGCAGAGGTCAATATGGACCTGCTGAGGAGACAGAGGTGGCTGTGGACCTGCTGAGGGGGCAGAGGTGGCTGTGGACCTGCTGAGGGGGCAGAGGTTGCTGTGGACCTGCTGAGGGGGCAGAGATGGCTGTGGGCCTGCCAAGGGGCAGCGGTGGCTATGGTCTTGCTGAGGGGCAGAGGTGGCTGTGTACCTGCTGAGGGGCAGAGGTGGCTATGATCACGTCGAGGAGGCAGGGGCGACGGAACAGTATGGCTGTGCACCCCCTGGCGGGCAGATGTGACGAGAAGGAAAGAATGTTGGTTTTCTGAGGTGACAAAATAAGAGAACGGCATGGTTGACTGAAATAGCCGGTGAGCATGGACCTGCTGAGGGGCAGAGGCAAGGAGACGACACAAAAGTGAACATTAGTGCAGCCCAAGGATCGGGCACTACGCTCCACCCCAGCCCCACCTGTCAGACTCCCAGACTTCGAGGAAGTTGCACGCAGAAAGTTCCTGGCAGCCATATAGTAAGAGATACAGGTCAATGCTGGTCTTGCCTTGTATGCCTTAATCGGACAAACACCACTAGCAGTTCAGTGAGCAGGCTACCGCTGAACTCCAATGTACAAGAAGAATCAGTTGATCGCTATGAACTTGAACTTACACCAACCAGGATCGTTCACCAGATCAAATGGCATGTACGCATCAACGGTGTATACATGTTATTTGCACACAGGTCTCTCTCTCTCTCTCGCTCTCTTTGTGTGTGTGTGTGTGTGTGTGTGTGTGTGTGTGTGTGTGTGTGTGTGTGTGTGTGTGTGTGTGTGCGTGTGTGTATGTGTATGTGTGTATTCAACCACTCCCCGTGTTTTATATCACACCCGGTTTCGTTTTCTGCTAAAAAAAACACGTGTTGTTGCCAATGTATTGCAATAGATCACTGCAGTGCTGTAGTTCATTTGACTCCTGCACCAATATCAAATACTATGGAAAGACCAATGCATTGCACTTATCAATGTACTGAGTCACGGTTGACAGCCAATTAAAAACTAGACGTAATGTATCGAACTAGGTGATGCATCAAACTGGATGTGAGGCATCGAATCAGCCCTGATGTCATGTGAGTTGGAAAAGGTAGTTATCATGCAAGACGAAAATGAACATAATTTTATACGTTAAATAATGTAAACATACCGTAGGAAGGCCGTGATATGTGGTATTACATGTAAGCCAAACAGTGAGGGAGCGAGAGCGGCTAAAGACTATGAAGAGATTCTGTTGAAGGTAATAAGACATTATAAAAGTAGTACCTACCCGAGAATTGCCACGCTATTTTATGTTGAGTAGTTTTCAATAGCACACCCATCACGGGTGTGTCTTTGAACAACATTCTTGGGAACAATTTGATTACTAATAAATGCAGCAGTATTACTCATTTTTCAATACCAAGTTGTTCCTTTCCGATTGAAACTCAGGCAGTCCATGCCAGTTTTATATACCAAACGGTGCTCGGAAAGGAAGCTTAATGTCAAGTTCTAAAAAAAATTATGCAATTCACAACGAGCCGAATGTCGAATGAAGAATGTTTTCGAATGAGACGAAAAAAATCGGTCCCTAGCACAAGCTTAGTATGTTATTTCTTATACCATGAGTTGCTTCACTCCAATATATGGGATATATAGGCGACCTAATACTACACTGGTTGGGCTCTTAGTTACAAAATTATGCAACATAAAAATAGCATATAGTGCTGAACGGCATATCGCGAAATGCAATTAAAACAAAATATTGTTCAAACCACCTAATAATGGATACCGAGTGGGAGTGCAGAAGAGCATTTTCCACATTCTATTCATGCATCCAAAAATAGGGAACACAACAGGGAATGGTTAGTTAGTTATTGGGGCTTTAGGGCGCGTCGACTACATTGGTCATGTAGCGCCAAGAAATACAGGGAATGGTGTTTGGACAGTATGAGAAAGGCAATTTTGTCCATTTGAAATTAATTTTCCCACCAAGACTGTGCCGACTGCTTTCCGACTGCTGATGGTCCGCTCGATACATGCCTTTTTTGCCAATACCGCCTTTGAGCTGACCGTAGTTCTAGGGACTCGGACTGACGTGCTGAGTGAAAACATTCGAAGTTAAAGCGGACTGGCTTTTCATCCAAATGGTTAACTACGGCATGCGGTAACAATGTCCTACCACCAGCAATATACAAAATCAGTTAAGCCGAATGTGCTTCACAAGATATTAAGCCATGAGTGATTTACTTATGGTAGATAAGCCACTCGCCTACCGCCGATGGTTGAAATAATACTCTCCAATCACGATCGGGCTACTAATTTTATTTCATGCCGCCTTTGGTCTGAATTTTATGGGTATTCCAGGTTTTGCGCCAGTGCAGTTGTGGGGAATGAACAGCAAATGGACTGTTTTTAAATATTATTACACTCACGCACTGCATGAGATAAAGGTCATTGCACGGTACGATTAACACTCACTGTGTTATTAAGACACTACTAAGCAATGGTTTTGCTAAAATACCGTACCGAATGTGAACAGTAACTTCTGTTGTGCATATACTATATTATACTACATATACTATATTATACTACACCACGAGTCCGTTGAACTTTTTATTTAAACCACGAAGTATAGGGAAGTGGTTTAAATAAAATGCGTTAACTCACGATTGAGTGGATAATTTTATTCCATACCAACTTGCACGTTAATGATATTTTTGCTTCGGTTCAACCACCAGTGCAGTGATGGTGAGTGAATAGCAATTAAACTAGCTCTACAGGTCATTGCCCTCAGGCACTGTATAATATATATTTATTGCACGGTACGAATAACACCAACCATGTTATTAACACATACTGTTAAACCACGGAATTGTAAATCTACGCGACCCACGAGTAACGATACTTTCTGTCAAAAGATAAATCAATTATATCCCATACAAAAATGAAGATAAACACTTTGACTTGCGTGCTGAAAACGTTCCTTTCAGTTTTGCGGATTAACAAAAACAATGTATGGGACTAGCATTTTGTTCACGCCGCGTATTACTCGAATTTTGCATTTTATTACGAAGTGGGTGAATCAAGTACACCACTCGCGGTATAAAATTCATTTTACTCACTTGTCTTCCACGAGTGGCTGACATACATTTTTATTGTCGTCCGTAGTTCACTTCATTTACCTTGTGATCTAAAGTGGACCACGTAAGCCCTTCAAATTCACACAATGTACCGTACCAAAAACTAGTTCGAAATCCATAGCGGTCGCTGCTTGTCTACAAAGTCCAGTGGTAGGGTGTTCAATGAAATGCCAATGCTGCTTGGGCGAATGAGGAATGCAAGGCGGCCCTTGCTTCTGACTTCATGGCTGTAAAGGAAATGGCCATGTGACTACCGCACAAGCGAATTCCTATGGTTGGGACACTGGACCGTGGTTAGCATGATAGACCGTCATGCAACACCTAACTGTGAAGCGGCGCAGCCTACCAATAATCGCTGTCAAGCAGCACAGCATACGTTCCTGGTAACCAGTCATAGTAAAGGAATACTGTAACATATACCGGTAACCGACTGCACCATCCGATATCCCACATTAGCTCCATCGTCTCGTCAGTGGCTCTGGTGTCAGGGCGTTCCATCGTCTGGCCAGTAGCTTTGGTGTCAGGGCGCTCCATCGTCTTGCCAGTGCAGTACAAACAGCACATCATCGTCTGGCCAGGGCACTACTAACGGCACATCATCGTCTGGTCAGGGCACTACTAACGGCACATCATCGTCTGGTCAGGGCACTACTAACGGCACATCATCGTCTGGTCAGGGCACTACTAACGGCACATCATCGTCCGGCCAGGGCACTACTAACGGCACATCATCGTCTGGCCAGGGCACTACTAACGGCACATCATCGTCTGGCCAGGGCACTACTAACGGCACATCATCGTCTGGTCAGGGCACTACTAACGGCACATCATCGTCTGGTCAGGGCACTACTAACGGCACATCATCGTCTGGTCAGGGCACTACTAACGGCACATCATCGTCTGGCCAGGGCACTACTAACGGCACATCATCGTCTGGTCAGGGCACTACTAATGGCACATCATCGTCTGGCCAGGGCACTACTAACGGCACATCATCGTCTGGTCAGGGCACTACTAACGGCACATCATCGTCAGGCTGGGCACTACTAACGGCACATCATCGTCTGGCCAGGGCACTACTAACGGCACATCATCGTCTGGCCAGGGCACTACTAACGGCACATCATCGTCTGGCCAGGGCACTACTAACGGCACATCATCGTCTGGTCAGGGCACTACTAACGGCACATCATCGTCTGGCCAGGGCACTACTAACGGCACATCATCGTCTGGCCAGGGCACTACTAACGGCACATCATCGTCTGGTCAGGGCACTACTAACGGCACATCATCGTCAGGCTGGGCACTACTAACGGCACATCATCGTCTGGTCAGGGCACTACTAACGGCACATCATCGTCTGGTCAGGGCACTACTAACGGCACATCATCGTCTGGTCAGGGCACTACTAACGGCACATCATAGTCAGGCTGGGCACTACTAACGGCACATCATCGTCTGGTCAGGGCACTACTAACGGGACATCATCGTCAGGCCAGGGCACTACTAACGGCACATCATTGTCTGGCCAGGGCACTACTAACGGCACATTATCGTCTGGTCAGGGCACTACTAACGGCACATCATAGTCAGGCTGGGCACTACTAACGGCACATCATCGTCTGGCCAGGGCACTACTAACAGCACATCATCGTCAGGCCAGGGCACTACTAACGGCACATCATTGTCTGGCCAGGGCACTACTAACGGCACATTATCGTCTGGTCAGGGCACTACTAACGGCACATCATAGTCAGGCTGGGCACTACTAACGGCACATCATCGTCTGGTCAGGGCACTACTAACGGGACATCATCGTCAGGCCAGGGCACTACTAACGGCACATCATTGTCTGGCCAGGGCACTACTAACGGCACATTATCGTCTGGTCAGGGCACTACTAACGGCACATCATAGTCAGGCTGGGCACTACTAACGGCACATCATCGTCTGGCCAGGGCACTACTAACAGCACATCATCGTCAGGCCAGGGCACTACTAACGGCACATCATCGTCTGGTCAGGGCACTACTAACGGCACATCATCGTCTGGTCAGGGCACTACTAACGGCACATCATAGTCAGGCTGGGCACTACTAACGGCACATCATCGTCAGGCCAGGGCACTACTAACGGCACATCATTGTCTGGCCAGGGCACTACTAACGGCACATTATCGTCTGGTCAGGGCACTACTAACGGCACATCATAGTCAGGCTGGGCACTACTAACGGCACATCATCGTCTGGCCAGGGCACTACTAACGGCACATCATCGTCAGGCCAGGGCACTACTAACGGCACATCATTGTCTGGCCAGGGCACTACTAACGGCACATTATCGTCTGGTCAGGGCACTACTAACGGCACATCATAGTCAGGCTGGGCACTACTAACGGCACATCATCGTCTGGCCAGGGCACTACTAACGGCACATCATCGTCAGGCCAGGGCACTACTAACGGCACATTATCGTCTGGCCAGTGCACAATTAATGGCATGTCACCGTCCAGGTTTCGCACGTCTCGCACGTCAACGCCGCCGACTGGATCACTTTCCTACCGAGATCACACGAGTTTGGTCCGGAGGAGAAGAAGAAGAGGGGGAGGAAGACGCCAGTTACGGTCACGGTTGCGGTCCTGGGACCCTGGCAGAAGATGCCGCCTGCCACCTGCCAACTGTCACCTGCCACCTGCCACTAATACACATACATATACATTTACACACCGCACACAAACCTCACATATCATCCCCATTCCGCCCTTCGCACACGACCATTACCATCCCGGCCCTCTAACCTATCTTCAATATCTCAAGACTTCAAGACTTCTAGACCGACTCTCCAGCATCTTCAAGCTCAACTCTGACACATCGCTTCTACATCTGTCTCTACGTGCTTCTACATCTGCCTCTACGTACTTCTACATTTGCCTCTACATCTTCAAAACTCCTATCCTATCCTCCACATCTCCTGTGTCACAGTGCAGGAACGTCGCCGTCTCGCTAGTGCACTACAAACGGATGCGCAATGCATTGCGAAGATTACCAATCAAAGCGCTGGGCTGCACCGCGCACAATCAATGAGTGGTCTTCGGCGAAAGTACCCAGAGTACCCATCTCGCACTGTCAGAGTGCGTTCCGCCAGGGCCTATCTTAACCCGCGCCGTCTTTCCGATGAGATTCTCACACCCCGTCTCGGGGGGGGCGGGTAGTAACCCATTCTAAAATCCAAACTAAGCGTCGCACGAAAACGAAAGAGGTGTCATCGGAAAGCGCTGGACGAGTAGGGCCCGGATCTACCCCCAAAACAAATTTTCCCCAAAAGTGACGGCACTAGGGGGCTAGATGTTCACGACTTTTCACGACTTACATTATGTTTTTGGCTCTGGGGAGTTCATTTTGGGGGATATTTGAGAGAGAAAAAAATATTTGGAATCAGAAAAGGACAGCGAAATAGACCAGGGCCATATAACTTTCCCCTCCCCTCCCCAAAATAATAATTATATTGTTTGGAAGTCTCAATTTTTTTAGTTTTCAAGCTTTTATTAATTTTCCCTTTCTAGTGGGTAGCGTAGACCGAGAAACGTTGCTGGAAGTCAACTTGCTCCAATAAAACATGCTTACTTTAGCCAGAATCTTCTATTTGAACTCTAATAGGCAAATATGCTAAATTAATAAGTAGGCAAAAACAGAAAAAAGACAATTCCTCTCGTACGTTTTATTGCATCCCTAAAGATAAGCAACCGCTGAAAGTTTCATTAAAATATCTATATCCGTTAAATCGTGACGACTGGGTGAACTTTTTTGGAGGTGACCTCACTTGACCTTAACTAACTCGTTGACCCTAGACGACCTGACTTCAAAATTGACCCAGCAGCAGCACAGCTCACGCTGTATTACACTTGGATGGATAGGATGCTAGGCATAGGTCAGTGATTGAGGCTTGCTGAAATTCACTTTGAATTTACATGCCTTATTCATCGTAATGAATATATGACTACCCTGGGATTTCAAGGGTAACGTTTTGTCGAAATTTAGATAATGCTGAGCCATAGCTATCCCAGAGTCGTGTCCTTCTTAACAATGGATGATGAAAACCGTAAGCTTCAAGGAAAGCTTCACGAAGTAAGAACAATGCTTTCACCTTCCATTAACGCTGCTGTGAAGACGATTCCCAAGCACCAGAATGCAAATATGAAAAAATGCAACCAGCTTGCTTCCCTGATGATTCAGATTGGCTCATAACATCTTACGGATCACCATGGCTTCAGAATACTTTGCCAAGGGATACAAAACGAGTTATATGGCACACGTGCCTGCCCCGAACCAGACCAGCCTGGCCCCGTCATGCTTCAATATCCAAGCAATTGTAATGGTAGAACTATACAAATTTGCGTGGAGGTAGAAGGATATACACACAATTGTGAATGCGTTATCATTTTTATTGACCGAAGGTGGGGTCGATTTGGGCGGATTTTTTTTTGTAAAGGTATACATGGCAATTTCCTAACCTGAAACCGTGATAACAGGCAAAATAACAGTATGTATTTATAGACAAAAAATAATTATGCTGTTGGATGAGTTCATATGCTGATGTTTGAACACCGATTAATTTCGTGTATTTCGAAGAAATAGGGCAACTTTCTATTGGACGTTCCCAGAAGAAATAATGCTTTGTGTGGTGGTCACGGGTGCAAATATCACTAATCTTTCAACGAAATGAGCTATTAGGTGCCAGCACCAGCCTAGTTAGGTCTTTCCACGCCCATTCATCCAACTTGCATAACATTTGGCAAAATGTGCCATTCAGGTCTATAATAACCAGAACCTGTTCCTCCTTTAGCAACTTTGAGGCCGACGTTTTCTAGTCATGGTCGTGCCGACCCTCCCCCAGTCAGACACCATTCCCTATTCCTGCTGGATTACTGGGAGCCCGAAGTCTGGTTGCCTCGGATGGTCGTCCCTCAGTTGCCAATGGGCTCCCCTCCCATAATCAAAATGGCTTAGAAGGACCCCTGACTTACGTGATCTGAAGTTGTGCATGTTTAAATACTTACTTTTTTCATACGCTAGAAGTTTAATTTATTTGCAAAGCTCGGTTCCTGGCACTTTCCCCCAGAAAATATAAAAATCTGATATCTACACTCGTCACTAGTGAAGGGGGATGCAACCCCCACCTAGGGTTTTTCGTCGATAGGTTCCGAACCGTTCAACGGAACCCGATGAAGTATCAGCACTCTCTGGGGCGTCGTTCTCGGATGTTTTGGCGAGCATATTTTGGTTTCATGTCATGTCAAGAACCTTCGACGTCATAAATGGCTTGCCGGACGTCATAAACCTCCATGCAAGAACTAAAACGGAAACGTATACGTGCAGAGATGGAAGCGGAAGCGCAAAACATAAAGGGAATGTACAATGTTAGTCAGAATCTGGCGACACTAAGAATAACGGGAATAATGGTGGGCTGAAGCCTCACCAAAGTCCGTCGTGGAATACGATGTCGCAAACACAAGTGCGTGGGAGCACACTGAGAACGTAGTAAGTCGCATTCAAGCTAATTATTCCCATGCAAAGTCGACAGGATTAGAGTGAACGATTGCAAATCCCATGCACATGGTTTACTTCCCTGTCTCTATGTCATCAGGCAATCATCAGGTTCAGGTTAAGACTCCCGGTGCTGGGCAAGCGGCTTCCTCCTGCTACTCAACCCGTGAGACAAAGTATTTAGCTTATGCAGTGACGGATCCAGAGGTTTACGTGAAACTATTTGGTGATAAGGACTTAAATAGTCAATTCTATAATCTTAGTGGGACTTGGGTATCTACCGTTGCAGGGATGGTCTTAACAAATTTTACTGAACTAAATGCTAGGTCAAACAAATCACTGACTGATACAAATTTGACTGTGATTTTTTTTTCAAGGAAATTTTCCCGGTCACATCCGTACATTTCCCTGGATGCACGAGGCGAGTCAAACTAAGCTTCCCAGAATGTAAACTTTCAAGTCTGCAACATTTCGTCTGCTTGATATCATTGGTGCTTGAACTTGCCATTAATAGGGTGATTTGTCGCCTAATATCTCTGGATAACGTTGGCCACCCGTGACCATAGGGAACATCACGAGGATAAGGTTAGGCATCCCCTGACGACAGAGGACACCATGGAGATAGGGTTAGGCATCTCCTGGCGATAGGAGACGCCCTGGAGATAAAGTAGGCATCCCGACGATGGGAGACGCCATGGAGATAAGGTTGGGCATCTCAGGACGATAGGGGACGCTATGGGGATAATACAGGCATCCCCGACGATGGGGTACGCCATGAGGATGAGGTTGCTTACCACATATCGATAGGAGACGCTATGGAGATACAAATTATAAGGATAAAGATAAAGGAGAAATAACACCTAGCGACACGGAGCGCCTTCCTCTCATCGACGTGGAGGAGAGGTGTAACACCCTGGAGGGCAGCTACAGGACCACCATGGGTCCTTAATCCTTGGGTCACGTCCGTGCCCGGGGCGCAGTAATTATCAACCTTAAAGTTTGCTGACTGGGTGTTTAGCGTAACATCAGCGCTGCTCAATGATTCCAGTGCTCACATCAGCTGTTTCACGTTGCAACGTCAGGTAGAGTACGGCTGGGACGGCGTACGGCGGAGACAGGGTCACGGCTGGGGTCACGCGTGACTGGAAGTTGAGGTCACGCGCGTGACCAGAGCTGGGAAGCACTCGACACCGGAGCTGGGGTCACTCACGACCAGAGCTGGAGTCAGATGTGACTGAAGCCGGAGCTGGGGTCAGATCGGACCTTCCGCAGTCCTCACGATCCGGTGGGAAGCGGTGCCAGGGTCAGATAGGAGCAAAACTATAATCCGATAGCACCAGATTATTAGACGGGTTCATACCTGTGGACAGCGCAGCATCAGACCTGGCTGAGGTGGAGTTGCAGTGGGCGTCAGGTCAGGTCAGAGCCGCATCAGAGCCAAAGACAATGGGAACCTTAGCTGGTGTTTTGCAATGACAGACTGGGGTGAACAGCAACAGAGCTGGAGTAAGGTATGGTACTCCCACTGAGCGATATATTGCACGTGCTGACGTTGCCGTAGGTTGGCTGATCGCAACAGACACATCCGTGCACACTGAGGTGGAGGTACAGGTGTGCACAATGTCCAAGGCCAAATCTGGTGTGCCAGCATCAGCTGAAGCTAATAGAGCATGTTTCACGAGCCCAGTCTGGAGTTATTGTAGTTCAGTCGGCACAATCGGTGGAGTAACGGTCCATGCTGGTTCCTTGTGCTGGCAGGACAGGCTTCTAGTCGCTGCACGCGCTCGAGTTTGCCTCCAGTCTTTGTCAGCTGGTAACTGGCAACTGGCACAGGACCATAGAGCCGCCACAGTTAAAGTCGACGCAAATTTTGGAATATCTCAAGCGCGGGAGCTGTAGAGCATCCATTGATTTCTGCAGTGTGTAGTGGAACATCGTGGGGCAAACGCTGAGTTCGCGTGTGCACCACTTATGGTCATTAGGCTCAGATTGTGCTAAAACGAACTGACCTTCAGACCAGACCAATCTAAGAACAGGCATAGGAACAATGGAGTGATAGAGGAAGAAATTTTGAAATCGTGTCTTTCTGCGCAACGCCATTGAGCTTTTCTGTAGTAACTTCCTCTCTTTCGCTTTGCCTCTGGACCTAAATGGTGGGTATAGCCCACGGATTCCTCCATGGGGATAGGAGTGTTGCAGAAAGTGTGTGGGGGTAGGGGTGGGGAGGGGGGGGGGGGGGGGGGGGGGGGAGGGGAAGGCTGGCATAATACGAGGCAAGGTTGTGGAGCGTATGGGGTGCCGGACTCTAAAAATTAACTTTTACCTTGTATGGCGAGGTATATTTGTTAATATGTTGTGGTGACGATTGTAATTGACTTTCGTTGAAGGAAATCATCGGCGCAATTGCAATATCTTTTCCTTCGCAGCAATGATAAAAAATGAGGGACGGATAATGCAGTATTTGCAGAAATAAGGGATTAGTCACGCAGCATCTACATAAATAAAGAGAACGGTAGTGCAGGATACGCAGAAAAATGGGACACCGGTAGCGCACCATACGTATAAAAAATTGTAGACCGGTAGCGCAGCACCTGCATAATAGTGATGGACCGCTAGCACAGCATCTGCAAAAATAAGGGATTAGTAGCGCAGCATCTGCAAAAAAAATGGATGAGCGCCGGTAAAGTTTTCTACTCCGACTTTGTGTGCGGGAAGGTCAGAACTAAGCCGAACTTATCACGAGTTTATCCGCCCATCCTCGATCTGTCCAGTAGTTTGTTCGTTATTGCCATGGGGTTTATCACTTGCCATGGGCCATAGAAAAATAGTACTTGACAATATTCGTATCTTTAGGCTCATTGCCTCAATGCTGTGTCGATCAACGTACTATTGAACTTAAGCACTACTATTGAACTTAAGCAAGTATTGAGGAGTTCATGATGACGACAATACTGACGCAATGATAACCCCGACGAATCCCAATGATGACTGAAGCTGTGGTTGCTGTTCATATCAATATCAAGCTCAGAGAAATAACACACAATTTACCCTACATATGTATGAGCGAGTCTAAGACAGCCTCGTACGCCATGCTTGGTAAATAGGCTGGCGTGTCGCTGGCCCGCTCGTAAAGTGTCGGACAACGCAGCGGTTTTGGTGCACCCGCTGAGGTAGTAACCGACCAAAGCGAGCCAAGCAATATGGGCCAGTGCGTTACTGGCAACACAGGCCACCTGCAGTGCGGACGACACCACCAACCACCGAACAGCATTCGCTGTCGCTCTTGCAAGGAACAATTCTGCCAAATACGAGAATCCGCCATGGCAGGAAAATAACTCAATTTAAGCATCAAATACATGTGATCTGCACCTAAATGTATCTGCTTCGGTACTTCACTCCACACGATCGGCCGCTTCAGTCAGGAGTGTTGCACTACATCTTTTACTCTGCACTACATCCTTTGCATTGTATCTTTTGCATGTTCCCCTTGGAATTCGGTCATCGGATATTGGCCCATGTGAAGGGTGGAAGTTGTCCCCACATGAAAAGATGGCTTAAATGATCGCATAGAAACAAAGTTAACACTTTTTAACGCCTCTTTTGTCAGCCAACCTTAGGAGTTCGCACTATCCTCACCTGAAAACTTGGTGTCTGCAGCCTCTTTAATTCCAGAGAGCCTAGGAATGTATTGAACCCGCTCTCTCCACTTGGGTTATACATGAAGCCACATGTTGAAGTTCTGGATATAAATGACTAGCTTGTCAACATACTATCGCAGCTCTTTTCAACAACGTTAATCGTGGACATACGTACATGACAGGGACGCAGTCATATTTTTTTTTAATTAGTGGAACCAGAAAGAAATAGTATGTGAAGGAGAACGCTTTCGGAGCGTGAAGCTCGTCAAAAAGTATCAGATTGACATTGTGCAAAACACAAAACATTCTTATTTTATCCAGTGTAACTTGTTTCCTAAGGAAGGGACCGGTGTCTTCCGGCCCTCTTGGCTGCACCTGTATGGTACACGACCCTGAGGCTAGGGCCACTTTTTTGGAAACCATAGCAATTAGTCCTACTTGACCAGTAGAGTCGATGCGCCCTGAACCTACTTTTCGTGAGACTTAACCATTGGGTCGCATGCAGGAAATCTACTTAGTGGTTGCCCACTCTCCCGGAAGGCAAACATTTTCATGTGCTTCTATACTTCCTTGATATTAATAGCTGAATATGTTGGAACAGTATTTTTATGGGCGACCTATCACGGGCGTGGTGAAGGGGAAGGGAATGGCACATGTCGCCCAAACATCGTGACGTGTCCTGCCTTTATTAGCATTGCGCATATGGGCTCGTATGCACAGAGAGAATGTGCCTAAACAATGTCTCCTCCCTTCTCCGAAGCCCGTGTTGTCGCAATTGCTGCCTATCTAAATTACTTTCGAGGCACATGCCTACTCCACATTCGAACTTTCTTCACCCCGGTGCTGCAGTTTTTCCCTTCTTCATCATGGATTTTCGTGAGAAACATCAATAGGTTCGGACTTCTGGGGGATATTTCAAAACTTTTGCCCATGGAATGCCGATTAGATGGCAACCAACTCCTCATCACAAGACATGGCTGAACTAGAGGCATATTTTTAGTTAGAATGGAACATAATAGTTATCTGGAAGGAAACAGATTGGTTCAAGATACTGAACATGGGTTCAGAAAAGGGCGATCATGTCTCACAAATCTCTTCTATTGTTTGAGCTTCACTTCAGAGCAATTTGATCGGGGAAATCGGTTAATGCAGCACAACTTTACTTTAGTAAGGCCTTTGACAAGGTACCCATAAACGGTTAATGATGCAGCTTCAGATTCATGGTATTGCAGATAGCATCCTAGAAGGGATAGAGTTGTGGCTTTCAGATTGACAGCAGGGAGTGATGCTCATGGCACAAAGTCATCATGACAAAATTTTATAAGTGGAGTCCCCCAGGGTTCAGTGCTTGGGCCACTATTGTTCATTATATTTATAAATAACATCGAAAGTGTCCTAAGCTGTAAGGTTTTGAAATTTGTGGATGATTTGAAGGTCTTTAGGGAAATAACAGGACACAATGAGTATATCTCACTGAAGAAAGACTTTGACGAATTTGTGAAATAGTCCGAAAAATGGCAAATGAAATTTAATTTTAATAAGTGCAAAATCATGCATGTAGGTAGGCAGCTTAAGGAAGGCTTCATACTTGACGGTTGGCCAAGTGCTGTCGGTGACTCAGCAGGAGAAAGACGTAGGTGTTATTCTGAAGACAAGAAAACTGGAGGCATCAGAACAGACGGCAGAAGCCAGGAAGAAGGCACTGAGAATGCTTGGGGAGATAAATAGGAATATATTATACAAAAGTGAGGAATGGATCAGGAAGCTTTACTGTGGAAATGTCAGGCCACATTTGGAATACTGTGTCCAAGCATGATCCCTAGTTATGAAGAAGATTGTTGGTTTTTAGAGAGAGTACAAAAGATGGCTACACAAATGATTAATGTTATATGCATCCTGGCATATGACGATAGATTGAAGAAATTGAATATGTTTTCACTTAGATATAGAAGGCTGAGAGGAGGTCTCATCGAGGTCTATGAATTTGTTCATGGTCAGGAAAAGAGACATCTCATGGAAATGTTTGAATTTAACGGAAATGATGCAATTAGATATCACCAATTCAAAGTTAAGGTTAACCACAGCAGGTCAAGGTTAAGACAGTTTTTCTTTGCCAACAGGGTAATGGAGCACTGGAACCAGCTGTCAGAAACCATTGTCAGTTGCAGCACATGGAACATCTTTAAAACAGCATAGACAATGATTATAAGAATAGAGGGCTTGCTTTTCAGTATTCCAGGGAGGGCTGATCGACGGATTTGGTGGACAACTGGTTGAGTGTACAGAGTGCAACCAAGAAGAGCCCTTGTGGCTGATAGTTGCACTGATCTTTTTATGTCTTTATGCCTTTATGCAACTTCACAGGTAGCATGGGTAAAACCAGGTAGAACCAAGTACAACTAGGCAAAACTAGGTAGAACGTCACCGTAGTTGAGCGGCAAATACCATTGCTACTATAAACGCTTGGTTAGCTGTACATTTTCCTCCAGCGGTTTGTGAAACCCAATCAAAATCACTGACACTAGTCTGGAAACGACACACTTCCGTGGAACGCACAAAGAACTGTCGGAAAATAACCACATCGCCAGCATTCCATGTCCTATTTGTCGTGAAATGTCACGACGTTATCCCCGCATGAGAAGACCGACTTCCAGCATGACTAATTGGTTCGACGGGAAGCCACGCAGTCCGAAAATCATTGCGTCGCACTTCCTGAAGAGCGTCATGGCATCGGCGACAATGTCAGCTCCAGCCTCGTCGGCCGACGTGACGGCGAACATCCAATAGCCTAATTGCCGTTCCGATAGTTGGCCACACTAACTAAGCAGCGGCCATTGGTCGACGCGGCGTCTGCTACGATGCCCGACGCCGCCTGGAAATACGAGCCGACGGTCGCCGTAACCAAATTTGCACGCCGCAAATCGGGCGGATCTCCGCGCGATACAAAAACGACGCACCGCGTCACGTACGCCGCCGGGTCGCAGGGGCGCCACCGAGCCCCCACGACACCAGTAATGTGCTGGAGTGAGAAGCAAGGCGCAGTAAGAGCACGACTCGCATGCTTTGCATTTGTTCGTGTGATTTCCGTCATCACCTTGGGCACAATCGCTACTTCGGTGGTGCTGCCGGCTAATGAGCCTGCTCGGGTGTGGGAGGTCATGTCCCAGGCATGGCGGATACAAGGGGGCGTTTGGGAGTGTGCCCCCATGGAAGGTAGTGGCGCAATTTCGCAATGGCGCCCCTCGGGACATGTGCCCCATGACAATTTCTGGACCGATCTCTGTCCCGGGGCAGACTTTTCTTTTGTTCCGATATCAGGTGCATTTCGTATTTTGAATGAAATGTGATAAAAATACGAGAAGTAAAGACTATCAATGGAACAAGAACTGAATTCTGTGACATCAACTACACGAATACAATTACAACCAATAACGAACTTTATATGTGAAGCCGAACAAAAAAATATGCATTCATTCACAACAGAAACATTAATTACTAGATGGCTTGCTGGCGGCTATAACTTAGCGAGATGCAAATAATCACGTCATTAATGTTTTTCCTCTGAATGAACTACAATAGTTAGACTTTTTAGTGTTACGAAGCTATGCTTGTCCTACAAAAGTAGCCTACGGCTTTGTTTACATTGCAGTTGTTTCAAAGCATGTGTGCATCTGGTCTACGTCATATCGTATGTGTCGGAGATTGCATAGCTCTGGCTGCGGTTTTGCTGCATTAGAATTATAGCAGTTTTAGATGAGTGAGGCCCCATCTGTGGTGCGGTGCCCAGTCGCACGCCTCGCGAGGCGAATGCTGTGGCTCAGCGCAGGTGACGAAAGCGTCAGTAACAGGCGGCTTGCAACGCTGAACGGCAGCAAGACGCCAGATCGAGACCGAGCGTCACAAATAACAGCGGGCCCGACGCGGTGGGCTTGGGCTAGACGCTTCTACCGCTACCGAGGTCTGCCAATGTTCCTATTGCTCCTACTGCCGGGGTACTTTCCCGCAACTAGGGGCCCTTTCCGTCAGCTCAATGACCCTCTGTAACGGCCCAGTGCGTCTTCCGTCAGGCTGAAGGCTCCTTTTCAAAACCGTGGGCACCTTCATCCGGTCATAGGCAATTTCGTTGACTTGGGCACCTCCGTCAGCACGGGGCCCTTCATATTAGCTCGGGGTCCTCGCTGACGGTCCAGGGTTCTCTCCGGTGGCTAGGGTCCCTACCCGTCGGCTTAGGGCCCGTTCCGTCGGCTCAGGGTCCTCCCAGTTTGCTCAGGATCCCTCTCTACTGGTCTGGTCCCTTTCCGGCGTTCTATCCATCCGGGACTACCTCTGTCGACCTATGTGCACTTTATGTTGGCCCAGCCTGTGCCCCCAACATCTGCCTGTGGGCACTCCTGGTTGACTCTGAAAACTTCATCCGACAGGTGCCCTTTCCGTAAGCCCGGGCCTCCTTCGTCAGTCCATGGACCCTTCACGTCAGCCCAAAGGCCATTCACGTCGGTTCCCACCCATCACCACTTGCTCAGCGGCCCCTGTGGAGCCCAATTTCTTGTGTGCTTCGTCACGATCTGTGTTGAGACACAATGTGTTCAACTACTTGCGTGGGCCCTTTCCGGCCATAAACCAGAATTATGCAACAGTATGACCCTATCATTATAACATGATCTCATGATCCTCTTCTGCATCCGCCACTGTGCCACGGGCCCCACAGGGCCCTGTTTATTTCCCAAACATGTATTTCCCAGCTATGTGGGAAGGGGCCCTGTTAGAGCCCATTACCAGGTGAGACGGCTCTTTCCAGTCGACATGAGCATTCCAGCTCCCGGCTGGCCCATCCTTGTCTTCACGGTCTTGCCAGCCCACAGAGTGGACATCTTCAGGATTCAGAGACTCTTTTCACACAATCTGTTAGATGTATTTCATTTTTCCTTGGGTTGTGTATCGTGCCTACGCCCTGAGGAACCCTTGCGGCTCTCTCCAGGATATTGCCTGTAGAGTTCCTTCGGACCCACCAGAGGGAGAGGCTTCGGACCCACCAGTTCGGACCCACCAGAGGCTGCCCCCTTTCCCCTCCCCTTGTCTATGTCACTGGTTGGCTGCTACGTATTCATGACCAAGCTTGCAGATTGCAGATTCTAGGTGCAACGGATGGGTATAGGAAGTCAGTGGAATTGAAAAAGCATGATGGTCCTTTGCAATTAATTTTGAAGAAATCTCGTTACTTTTGAAATGTTCAGAATACCTTAACCTGGTCCAAGACAATTCCAGGAATGCGTCAGGGCATGGAATGCATTTGGGGAGCCGCAATGGATTTGAATCCTTGGTGACATTTCACATTTGGGAGGAAACGTCCCAGCGTACCAAAAAATGATCAGGAGTTTCCAAGTATACCCTGAAATTGTCAAAGAGGCGCCCCACAACTTACAAGAGGACATTACAATGCGATCCGCAGCTTGCTAAAACAACATACTACTATATGCTGTCCTATATTACGCTCCCAAGAGCACCCGGAAGCTCATCGGATGCTCTCAAAAATCCAAGGGATCATCCTCCTTAGATGTTCTATGGCCAATGGAGCGTCGGTCATAACAGAATGTTGTCCGTGCGCCAGTATCGAGGCGGCCAGACCACTTCCACGCCATTATTACTGGATTGCCATCATAATAAATATGTTACTGATACAAGCAAACCATTGACAGGCAAGCCAGATATATTCCTAATGCCTGTTAACTTCTTGGCGATCGACTCTCCGGCAATTTTGGCGTCTTGTCATTAGTTAGCTCATTATTGGAATGTAACTAAATCAATATAGCGTCCCGACGCGCCCAGATTGTCCTACCTTCCTTGGCGACTGAGGTTCTGACCTCGGGGATGTCATGCTAGTGCTGTGGGAATGTAGCGATATATTCACGGAACGAATGGCTCTTCTCTTTTATATGGCCTTCAACAAAACCAACTGTTCCTCGTGGTATCACCTTGCATCCCCTAGCAGTTCATTATCTCACTTTTGTAGTCGGACTTCAATGTGACCATCGTAGTGACGCCTCTGCTCCATCGGCCCGAGTTATTATCACACCGCTATCCTTAGATATAATTTGAAGGACTGAGGGATGTTACCGATCTCCTTATCATCAAAACGTGATAAAGCTCTCTTTTTCAAACCTCTATCCACCTCACTTATTTGTCCACACAGTTTCCAGCATGGCAGATTCGCGGCGTGCCCGATTCTATTCCGGCCGCTAGCACCGCAGCCAGGCTCCATTGACCTACCGACGGCTGGAAACTCCACCCGCACGTGTCTAGTGGTAAAAGTTTCGGGAAGCATGTGATATGGCACATTTCACCTACGTTATCGTCAACCTTGCCCGCAAATTATTGACTATCGACTGCATACGACTATTGCTCTCGTTGCTAATCTCAAGAAAATTGTCGGAATATCATCATAAAACTCCGTTTTCATAGCGGCGGCAATCTTTGAGCCATCATTTATAAAGTAATAGACTATGCTATAGACAGGCGAATGAACGTGCTAATTTAGTAGCATGTAACAACATGGAGCCAAGAAAACCCCTTATCACTTAATGGAGAGACGAGGAGGCTCTTGCGTTCAATGAAACACCATTAAGTCCACACAATAGCATTAAGCACCAGTATATCATCCAAAAACAACATAATCACACATGTAACCACCGCATCATTCTCAAGCGTTACTTGCTTCACAAACCGTCGGCCACGCCTCTTCCGACCCATCCAGCTCTTCAACTGAGCTCCCGACATCCGTTTTTGGAACGCTCTAACAAGCCGCTCTTCTCCAGTGTATTGGTGAAATGATTACAGCGCCGGCCGGTTCTCTGGCTCCGTGGCGCCGCCAGTTACCGCCGTGCCACTTCAGACCGCGCCCACTCGACCGCCACGAAAACATAAACTGAAAGGCAAACACAACATTAACACCGGCCACAGTACTTCATCATCGCGCAAATATCATGTAATAAGTACTGAAGGATGCCGTCGTCCAAATAGTAATTTGTCGGCGCGCTTTTCTGACGTCATAAATTAGTGGGAGTGGCCGATTGTCAGAGAGAATATGTAACGGAGTCGGTAGAGCCACCCGACGGTGCTCGGCCGCTGTTATTAGCCGGGAATCTCGTGTAGCCGACAACAATAACCCGTGCCATCAATTAATGCCGTGCGATGTATTAATTGCCGGAGAAACCGACGCAGCGCGGTGCTCTGCTCCCCGGCGTGCAGCGGTTACTGCGAGGGCAGTCACGTGTCGCGGTCGGCCCATGTCGTCTCCGACCGCCGCTGGCCCACAGGGCGTCACCCACTGACGGCTAGGTAGGGAGTGCGTTCAACCTGGCACAAAATCTTCCCATTTGGAAGGCACAGCTGCCGAAGATTTATTGACGGTGGTTTTCTTTGGGAGTGCCGAGGGAAGGCCTTTGGAAGTTCCGATGCATCTCTGGCGATCTTCAGGCGTGTTATGCTAATCATCTCCAGAGTTTTTGCTCCCAAACTGAACCTAAAGCAGTTCCTAAAGAGAAAAGACCAATGCATGCTTGTGAATTGCCTATTCTGGGCCCTTATTAATATCACATCTGTCCCTTTCGCCCATGACTAAATCGACGTGTTCTTCGATTTATGGTAGTTCATAAAACTACAGCCCGGTAAATTATGGTTCAGATGCTACTTTATTAAATATGGTACAATTATTTTAACCTTCAGATCGAAGGCTAAGCTACACTTCAACGAAGTTAAGATGACGAATATGTACCAAATTAAAGGGGTTCATTGGGAGCCAACATAGGCCCATCATTTCCACATATGGAATGGTTTGACGTAAGTTCAAAATAAGGTTGCATCTCTAACATACGATGAGGTTACGTGTGGCAATTTGCCCACTCCCATGCCGACTCTCACATGCAAGTATATAAACCGCGTGCAAATCGTTGGCTGTACCGTTTGTGGATAAACCCGTTTGAACCAGAACAGATGCGTACTTTCACCAGTTGGTCTCTTGAGCAAAATCCTGACTACGCCCCAGATTACTACTAACAACGACGAGCATGAGTCATCCGTCAAACCGACGTTTGGGAGCTCAGCCAGCCGGTGTTGCTGCAGTCGTGACCGTAACAGGCCGGTGTTGCTGCAGTCGTGACCGTAACAGGCCGGTGTTGGTGCAGTCGTGACCGTAACAGGCCGGTGTTGCTGCAGTCGTGACCGTAACAGGCCGGCGGAAAATGTCTGTGGAGCGAGAACTCAGCAAGAACGCCACTGACGGGTTAATACTGGTCGGAGTCGCGCGGCGCGAAGACCCCAGCCCGACGCCTTCGGTCGACTGGTGGGGCCGGCAACGCAGGCTGATGGCTCTGCCACTGGGCCACTCGGAGCTGACTGTCCAGACCGCCAGCTTCGAGTGGCAAAACAGGCAGGATTTGGCTCTGAGGACCAGCGCTGAGAACCGGCCTGATGGACTGGGATGGGAGAATCGCTGAGGCCGGACTGCGAACACGTCTGAGGACGTGGCTAGGGGACGAGTTGGCGACTGGGTGCGAACCTCGTGGAAGAAGCTGATGCTCTGACCGGATTGGAAATTCACTTAGCTTGACTTGGTCTGGATCGCGCTTAGCCCAGAAGCTGGGCTCGGTGTGGAGCCACAGCCTCAACTGAGGACTGGGTTGGAAATCGGATTGGAGACCGGCTGGAGGCTGATATGAAGTCCGGGATGGAGATAGGTCAGTAATAGGCCGTGGGTCATGCTTGAAAGCGGGGTGCAGACCAAGAGCCAGGTCTGGGCAGCGGGAGGGTGGTTTGTTCACCTCTGATCACGCAGTGCTGGGAGCTCGACCAGCCGGCAGCGACAGGGCCTACAGTGGTGAATGGGGAGCGGAGGTAAGGGTGGGGGATGCACTTTAAGGACCACCTCTCCACCGAGCCAGCAATTCCATTGATAGAGCCGAGATGATGACGCTACTGACAGTGAGTTGGACATTGCTGAGTCTTCATAGAGTGCTGCGGATGCTTCGTTCTGCGAAGCTCGTTGCTGCATGCCATTTTGGACCGCAATTGGCGATGAGGCCGACAGCTTGACCAGGTGCGTGGCAGGCGACTGTGATGGCACCAAGGGGGACCTTCGCGGAAGATGCTGCCGCAGGTGGTGCAGTGATGGCGGTCGCTGGATGTGACTGTCCGACGCTCGTGAATAGCACCGGGGCCGACGGCGGTAAAACGCGCCGTTGTGGTCGAGGTGGCGTGAGTGCAATGCGCACGCCGATCTGGTGCTGCACGATTTAGGAGAGGTAGCATGCTGCTGCAGAGCTGAGCAAATGAATAGTGCTCACTGGATGAAGTGCCGGAACTTCCCCTCTTGAGCTGGTTATGGTTGCTTAGCAGCCATGGTTGAGCTGGTTATGGTTAAACACCAGTTCTCTAATTGATTAGCTTCAGAGATCCAAGAACCGAGCGGGACAACTGAGGTGGGATGTGGGCAAACAGGAAGCTTTCTCCAACTTTGAGGATGGGGCGATGTTCTCTCAAATTATGCTGCACGTGAAAAGGCAAAGGGTATAAGCTGAATGTAGCATGCGTCTTAAGTTGACACTTAACGAAAATAACATGAAGATGTCTAAAATAATTCGATAAACTAAGTCATCTTCCCGGCAATATCGCCGGGTTAATGATGTATCCATGAAGCTCCGGGCTTCATGTATATATGGTGTTAGTTCCGAGAGGAGCTGGTGGCTCTAAGAAGAGCCGAAGAGCGACACGAAAACATCGTCACACCCCAGTCAATCCACAAACAGCACAAGCATGGGACATCGAACAAGCAGAACTCCATGAAATACACCCAAACATGAAAGACATAAAGAACAAAATCTCAGACGCCTACGCATTGGGCACACAAGACGCGCTCGTACATCATACTAAACAATCAACATTGCAATACAACACCCCCATCCACTTGCCGCCAAACAAATACTCACACGTTGCACCAAATACACCAACGCGGGATAGCATGCATCGAGCTAATGCACCACGAGCAACATCCAATTAAGCAACCACCCAATACTTCAGAAGCACCTCTTCCATTTCCTTTCAACTCTTTCAACTCAACATTGATTTCCGAACTGTGAAAAAAGAACTAAGAGAAACAGGAAGAGAAACTACGTTAGAAAAAATGACACATAGAAACAGAAAATAAAAAAGCCACATGTGAAAAATCAAAGTAAAATACAAACAACAAATGTTCGAGAAATAAATTACGAACAAAATTTGCATTTGTTCATTGGGAAGGAAGAGATGAACCGTCCCCGATCCACCTACTACACCCCATACATGAAATTGTCACCGTCCGTCCGGATCTCCACCTCATCGTCTGACACTTCTCATCAACTCTACATGTCATATGCAAGACTCTCGGCTCACCCCTGCTCATCTATGTTATCATCAGAACAGATCTCGGGGAGTCTACTCGTCTGGCATCTTCAAGCCAGACCTCACCATCTCTTCTCGCCTGCTTTCACGAAGGCAGCCTTCAACATCCCTCCTCGATGGCACACTTCAAGTTTTCTCTGAACATCAACTCTCCTCACTCACTCCCTTGAAGTTACCACCCACCACCTCTCCCTGTCTTTAACTCGCCTCACCAACACAGCACGACACACAAGACAACCACACAGAGTAGACAACAAAAATACCAGAAACACCAGATATCACCAGCACGGTTACAGGCCGCTCAATTCAACAAAGAAAAAAAGAAGATTGTACAGCGGTAGCTTTGCTGCCAGGTGCATGTGCACATGGTATGAACCGGATCAGCCGGACCATGCGGCGCTTTCGTGAAAACAAATCCAAGGAGATACCAGGAAGCGACGTCGGGGTTCAGCGCCGGGTGGAGTCGCCTGATATGTGGCACTCGGCCGTCTTCCTGTATCTATGCTGGTTGGTGTACTGCACTGCAGTATCTTAATAGCGATGGTCTTGGCGTCGGGTTTGGTGTTTGTGTGGCTGTTGCTGAAGTGTTTCACCACACGACGCATCCCGGCGCTGATTCTGGACCTCTCTGAGCTGGTCGTTGTGGCACAGTTAGACCAGGTCTTGTTGCAGAGGCTGCAGGTAAGCTGTGTGCGGCACTGCCTTTGCCATTTGCATTTAGCATCTGTCTCTGATACCGGCTGCACAGTCATGCCACTGTTTTCATCCTGGACAAGGTGTGGGTGCCAATGCACCATCCTGGACAAGGTGTGGGTGCCAATGCCGAGCACATCCGGTGTTTTCCGATGGTGTTGGTGTTTGTTCAGGCGACAACCATGTCCGGCTGGTCAGTGCAGATGATGGATTGAATGGAGTTAGCCAGGTCGTCGCCGATGAATGGCAGGACCATCCTTGTGGCGCAGGCTTTGCTGCTCCTTGACATTTGATGTCGGGAGGTGCTGAGGGCTGGGGTGGTGGCCTTGTTGCTGCAGCCACTGTTGGTGAGGGGTATCGAATAAGCTTGGTGCTGCGGTTGCGTGGAACATGGTTGATGAACCTCGTGATTTGCCCGCCTTTCTTGCATTTACTGCGCTGCCTTATGGATCTTCCAGAACTGGGCAGGTGCGGCGTGCTGGATGATGCCAGAGGATGTGGGTTTAACGCACAACTCGGTGATATTCTATTAGACCCACTGTGACTTTAGTGTATAGAAACTGGATGAATGTCTTCGCTGTCTTTCGCTGTCTTCCGGGGCCTCGATGTTGAAATTGATGGCGGTATGTTCTGTGTTGATGTGATGGAAGTGCTCTCGGAGACTATCTAGTCTGTTGCTTCAGACGTCAAATATATTATCGATGTACCTCGCGTAGAGATTGGGTTTGTCTGGAGACGTGATGTTGTAGCGTGTCTCCAGGGCACCCATCAAGATGATGGCGACGGGAGGCACCAACCTGTTGCCCACAGCGATAACGGTGATCTGGCGATAGCATTTGTCGCCGAACTTAACATTTGTCGCCGAAGAAGCCAATGGCGGTAGATTGTGCTCTGACCGGCGGCTCTCATCAGGAAACCAGGGCGTCATCAGCTGACGCCTGAGGAAGTGCCGAGTACCGAGCTTGGCTCGTGACGTACACAGGGGCGGATCCAGGAATTAGCATGGGGGCACTTGACTGGATAGGAGCCGTTTCTTCGGGGGGAGGCACTGCGAAAGTACCTGGAGAGGCGTCTTCGATTGAAAATCCATTGCAGGGTTGAAATCAATCCTCGAAAACCCATTCAAGTGGAGATGCACTGGAGCACATTGATTGGATGCCTTTTCTTTCCATGGGGACGCCTATTCCTCTCTGAGGGGCTCACGGAGGAGGCCAACTATGCTCGCCTACTCCCAATCGCAGGCATACACGGAGTAGTCAGCCTCTCATGGGGGGAGGCGGGAGGGGGATCACCATGAAGTGGCGCTTACGTCACGGCAGCGCGGTTACAGCGTGAGGCAGTGCTCCGGCTACCGTGCACTACTAACAGTGGCGGGACGGATACCAAGCAGGTCAGTGCTCCGGCTACCGAGCATTACTGACGTGTGGTGGGACGGATACCAGGCAGGTCAGTGCTCCGGCTACCGTGCACTATTAACAGTGGCGGGACGGATACCAAGCAGGTCAGTGCTCTGGATACCGTGCATTACTAACTGTGGTGGGACGGATACCAGGCAGGTCAGTGCTCTGGATACCGTGCATTACTGACAGTGGTGGGACGGATACCAGGCAGGTCAGTGCTCCGGCTACCGTGCGCTACTAACAGTGGCGGGACGGATACCAAGCAGGTCAGTGCTCCGGCTACCGAGCATTACTGACGTGTGTGGGACGGATACCAGGCAGGTCAGTGCTCTGGATACCGTGCATTACTAACTGTGGTGGGACGGATACCAGGCAGGTCAGTGCTCTGGATACCGTGCATTACTAACTGTGGTGGGACGGATACCAGGCAGGTCAGTGCTCTGGATACTGTGCTTTACTGACAGTGGTGGGACGGTTACCAGGCAGGTCAATGATTCTTGATTTTGCATGTTTGCCCATTAGAGCCGAAATCGAACATTCTGGCTAAACTAAGCATTTTTTATGAGGGCATGTTGATTTAAGACAATGTTATTTTTCTGCCTGTTCTATCCATTAAAGAAAGGGAAAATTGAAGAAAATTGAAAAATATTAATTGTGAAATAAAAAAATTGAATTGTTGATTTTTCGGTGGGCATACATTTTCGAACCATTGTTGATTTGGCCTTCCTTTTCTGATTCCAAATAATTTTTGTTTCCAACATCTCCCCAAAATGAACTCCCCAGAGGCAAAACATGATGTCAATCGTGATTACATTAACCCCTAGTGACGTTAAACTTTCAGGAGGTAACATTTTGGGGATGGCTTCGGACCCTACTCGTCAAGCACATTCCGGTGACACCACTTTCGTTTTCATATAACGCTTAGTTTGGAAATTGGACGGGCATAAAAGGATCCTTTGAGACGGGGCGTGAGGATCTGACCGAAAAGACTGGATGGTTAATGGTTAAGACTAAGGATAAGACTAGAGACTAGAGAAAATACAGAGAAAAGACATGGTTAAGACTAGAGAAAAGATACGTGCTACCAAGAACCGCCCTTTCTCAGGTTCACGTTTAATGAAATATGGAACTGTGCTAATACAAATAAGGACGATCTTGAGCACTTTCAAATCAGATGTAATCCAATGTCCGCTGATAGATATTGTGGATGGGGATGATGGGAGAGGTTCGATTCTCTTACAGGACATGCTAAGCTATGCCTATGACATGCGTTACTCACTATTCCATCTGATCAACACAGTGACTGACATGGCGGACTCTGTTCAGATTCGCTGTGTTCTAGTGAGGTCGCTGTCCAAAGAATACATTTACCATTTAAATATTTGTGTTCCACAATATTAGTACCAGAGCTCAGCCATGGAGCGAGCACCTAACCATGAAACTCATACACCGACAGCATCAACCAACCAACCAACCAACCAACCAGCCAACCATCTAACCAACCAACCAACTGATGAGCAACAGGAAGCCTCAAGCCTATGTGCCTATGTACACCTCAAGCCAACCCTCCTGCGATCATTTTCGTGAGCAACAGGGCTGTGATCTTGTTTCTAACACAGCCCGGCCACGGGAAGCACCTACCAAGACCTGTCTGGAACGGATTCCCGTGATACTTAGCATTTCCTCCACTCTCAGTCACTGGGTGATGACTGCATCAGCGTTTTTATCGACTACGTGTTCCGCAGGCTGGTAGCGGTGGCGTGTCCCGGATTCCTGGACCCATGTCCATCCCGTCCGTCGCCGCCGGCTTTTTCTGGCGCCGCTCACCGGTTTCTACTGTTATTTCGGTCCTCGACATACGTAATCACACCTGAAAGAGCTGTGATTAGTGGGTTTCGGTCGAGGTTAATGGCGAACCAAATATTTATCTTGTGCTGGCATGTGTGCATTAGCGAACGGTGTTCGGGACCGGCGACCAGAGGTGGCCCGGATGTGAGCTGCGCTCTCCACCAGAGCACCCCTGTCGGCAGAATATCATACCGATAAAGCTTCATCAGAGACACGTGCGATGGCTGCAATGGAAACAAATGACTGCTTCCAGAAAAACTGCTGTGATTTGTTTAACATGGTCCACGTCAATAACCTATTCATTCGGTGAGCGCTTGAATGCCGCTCAGGTGTGACGTCATTGGCTAGCTCTTCAGGAGATGATCGAGTGTCCGTGCGTTACCCCATCATGTTCTGCGGTATATGCAGCGCTCGTTAACTGCTTGGGTATCGTTTCTCGAGCCTACATAATGGCTGTTAACCATTCTCATTAGTCTTAAAGGGAATCCTGCGCCGAGAGGACCGTCCACAAACAAAAGCCGGGGCGTACCGGCATACCGTCACGATTGATTGTATTCCCCCAATCCCCGCATTATAGGCTCGTCGCCTGGCATTTGTCATAACTGATCACCGCAAAGTGGAGGATACAAACCAACACATGCCCTGCCAATTATCAGCCGATTCGCAGCAAGACGCACGTGGCTCTGGCTCGGGATCTGGGCATCTTGAGCGCCCGCTCCGACCGGCCGAAGACACGTCGAATCGGCGTCTTTGTAATCATAGACCATAAAATGATTGGAAGACGCTCAAATAGAGAGCGAAGCTTAATGACTATCTTCACCGCGCAGATGGCCGGGCGCGCTCGTGCTTTTGTCCGCTATTGAGGCGACCTGGAACCGGGCGGCCTCCTCTATGGGCACTTAACGGTGACCGATTAGATTGATCTCTGAAAATCACGGACATTATGCTCATGCTTGCCATGAAACGGAGGTCAATTTCATCTTATTGGACCACCTGAGCGTGAACTGTGCTTTGGCGGTGATAACTCAGCGCATAATCACTGTAACTGGGGGTACAGCTGGCCTGACGGCACCTCAGGCGGACGGTGTATGAGCAAACCAGCGTGCCTGACCAACAGGTATTGCAACGGCACGCACTGGCCACACATACATCGCCACCGTGCCGGCTACACACCAGACAAACATCGCCACCATGCCGGCTACACACCATATAGTTATCACCACCGTGCCGGCTACACACCAGACAGTTATCACCACCGTGCCGGCTACACACCAGACAGACATCGCCACCGTTCCGGCTACACACCAGACAAACATCGCCACCAGGCCGGCTACACACCATACAGTCGTCGCCACCGTGCCGGCTACACACCAGACAGACATCGCCACCATCCCGGCTACACACCATACAGTCATCGTCACCATGCCGGCTGCACACCATACAGTTATCACCACCGTGCCGGCTACACACCAGACAGACATCGCCGCCGTGCCGGCTACACACCATACAGTCATCGCCACCGTGCCGGCTACACACCAGACAGACATCGCCACCGTGCCGGCTACACACCCGACAGACATCGCCACCGTGCCGGCTACATACCAGACAGACATCGCCACCGTTCCGGCTACACACCAGACAGACATCGCCATCGTGCCGGCTACACACCAGTCATCGCCACCGTGCCGGCTACACACCAGACAGTCATCGCCACCGTGCCGGCTACACACCATACAGTTATCACCACCGTGCCGGCTACACACCATACAGTCATCGCCACCGTGCCGGCTACACACCAGACAGTCATCGCCACCGTGCCGGCTACACACCAGACAGTCATCGCCACCGTGCCGGCTACACACCACACAGTCATCGCCACCGTGCCAGCTACACACCAGACAGTCATCGCCACCGTGCCGGCTACACACCAGACAGTCATCGCCACCGTGCCGGCTACACACCAGACAGACATCGCCACCGTGCCGGCTACACACCAGACAGACATCGCCACCGTGCCGGCTACATACCAGACAGACATCGCCACCGTTCCGGCTACACACCAGACAGTCATCGCCACCGTGCCGGCTACACACCACACAGTCATCGCCACCGTGCCGGCTACACACCAGACAGACATCGCCATCGTGCCGGCTACACACCAGACAGACATCGCCACCGTGCCGGCTACACACCAGACAGACATCGCCATCGTGCCGGCTACACACCAGTCAAACATCGCCACCGTGCCGGCTACACAACACATTTTGCACCACTACACACATTTTGGAATGAAAGAAGTGTGTATATTTTTGTGTGTATTTATATTCCTTAGATGCGTAGTTAGCTGATGCGTTCCAGGACAGATCGACCAGCGCAATTCACTCACCAATTTCTGATGTAGACGGAAAGTTGGCGAAAGTGTACTCTAAGGCTCCGAACGCGTCGGCCAAAATTCCAGTGCGACCCAACGAAACATGTTTGAGTAGTGGTTTTTCTTTAACATGCCATTTCTACTCCGGGGCGTCATCGGCCGAAAAACTCGTGCAGTGGGGGTGGAGGTGCACTCATGGGTCCTGAAGGGCCGCCTTAGTCCAGTCGAAAGGGCACGAAATCTCTACCGGAGGCGGGATTCACATGCCCTCAGTTTCTCCTCCTGGATCCGCTACTGCTACCAACCTAGGTGGGCAATACAGTCATACAGAGTATATTTTAAGCCTTATGGACAACACCACGAAGATGGTATGGCAGCATGGCGTGCCAGTATGGTAACATACGCAGAGATGTCTCACTTGCAATAGCGTGCCACAAATTGTCATGCTAATGATGATTTGTTTTATAAATGAATGCACACCTACTTAACCTATTCCACTCGCACTTTCCCAGGGACACTTAATACATTTAGGATTGTGTTTGAAAATATGCAAGGTCTACTGATATATTACCAAATGTGGGCTTTGCCTGCATCTCATAGTTTGTCACCTCATGCATATCATTCCATAGTCACATCAGATATCTTCATTGTTACAATTTTGTTAATCACGAGTTAATATTGTCATAATTTTGGAATTATCTGATCTTTGCTATTTATAAAGCAATTTTGCATACTTGGGACAATTTCGTTTAAATCGCTTATCTCATTGCCATATAAGTTCCAAAAGAATTGCAGTGGAAACACAGAAAATGGAAAGTCACGCCCAGCTTGGCAATGGCAGGTTCATTTCGGCAAAATGTGGGTTCGGCCCCACCCGCATTTACCTACCTACCCCGCCAGGTCTGTTTTACAACTTGCAGGGTCTGTCCGGACCAAAATGAACACCCCTCTTCCCCCACCAATTCTCCACCTTAACTGGGACTAGGCGCGCCTTCAGGAGCCGGCCGCGAGGTCAGCGGTGCTCGGCGCGTGACCGGCCGCCAGGTCAGCGTTGCTCGGCGCGTGACCGGCCGATGACCTGGCGGCGCCAGGGAAGCTGCGCGCTTGACACCGGAGACGCCGGGCGTCGCCATGTTGGCCGGCCGCAAACGTCCAGACACAAATGAGCACACATTTGTTTACGGCGCGGCTGCACGACAGGGGTCACGTGGCCGTGTCGCGCCGCCACGCCGCCGGTCACGTGATGAGCAGGGCGCCAATTAGAGCGACGGATTGGGACACGGGCTCGCCGGTAATCGTCAGTTAGTGGAGGGTGAATTGATTGGATTTGTTAGCGGGCCGGCCGGTCGGAGTCGAGGGTCCGCATGGCACGGCTGTGATGGAGACGTGGTGCCACTGATCAGCCGAGTTACCGGCTACACACTGTGCAGCTGGTAACTCGGCTCTGTAGAACACAGCCGGCATCCAGTAACCTTAGGTCTCCAGCAGCACCACCAAACCGGACCACGCCCGTTATAACGCGCACTCACCGATCTACAATTTGGCTAAGATAGTGAAATTTTGGAGAGCGCCTTGAATTGAAAATTTCGTTGAGCGGTGGGGCAGGAGTGGAAGAACGCCCTTTCCACCTAGAAGGACGCTCCATCTTCATCGGGTGAGTCATTTCCGGTGTTAGAAGGCGGACGGTCGCTCCGTTTGCTCCCCTTGGTTCCTGGTAGCACGTCAAGGACCCCGTCGTAGTAGTAGATATCAGCGTCCGCCTCCCAGCAGACATTGGTCCGCCATGGTCTAATAGCTGTGCTGGACATCGGAATTCTTGGGTCGATTCATTCCGTGCAACGTCTATTGGCATAGGTTCAGTGCCGAAGACGTTGAGGAGGCGGGAACCTGTCTCCCTGTTCCCCAGTGCCGGAGCCTTTGATAACTCTACACCACACTGGTGCAGGCAGTAGTTTCTACACCAGGCGGTGCAGCACCAGCTTTCTCTCTTGTCCTCTTTGTCTCTCGTTCTCTCTCCCTCCATCTCTATCTCTTCCATTTCTCTCCCTCTCTACCTCTCTAAATCTCTGTCCATTTATCTTGCCCTCCGTATATCTGTATCTCGTCCTCTCTGCCCCTCTCTATGGATCTCCCTACCCTTGCATGCCACACTGCTGTCGGCCAGTGTCACGGTGCGGAGATGTGTCGACTGGACGGACTGGATCTCGCCACATCAGTCGGACAAAGTCGATGTTCTTCCGGGCAGGCTGGTTCAGGATTTGGCTCGAGAGCGCTACTGAACCCCGCAGTCACTCAATGGCCGGGTTGGACTCGATGTCTCCTTCCTGGAGAGGTAGAGAGAGGAGGTGTTCCGATCACCCCCTCCCTCTTTGCCCCCCCCCAAACAAAAAACAAAAAAAAAACAACAACACAAGTTCGTCATCGTGGTGATATTTCCGGACTTCGTGATAAACTTGGTGGTAAGGTGATGATGATCTTCCACTTGTGCACGTGGGTCGAAGCACCTGATTCACCAGACTGGAATGCACCATTCCAGCCCGCCGGTCTCGGTGACGAGTTCTGCACAGGTGGCTTCGTTCATCGGCTTCATCCTCCTCTTCCTCTGTTCACATATTTATAACCTTTTTATGGCTCGTAGCTTTTTATCACAGACGAGTCGCCATAATAATTGTTGTCATCCTATTATCAGGGCTGATTTGTGTGTGAGCAAGAGTGGACCAGAGAAAACGTTGTTCGAATGACGTCAGCAACAGAAGCCTGTATTTTCCGCCAAATGTATCGCTCGACAAGTCTGATGTCTCGAATATAAAATAAGGGAAAAGGTGTAACCATGTAAAGCTTTTTTTGTGCCGTAGTGAAATATGTTGGAATCAAATCGGCACTGTATTATATTTAGAGCTATTATACATTAAATCTTGAACTGATGGTAGCATGCAACTATGGTTCGTACATCCGTCGGACTAGGCAACACATATTTTAACCCTCGCTACCATATCAAAATCGTTATACTTGAATTGGACGACCTTTCGGTACCGCCATTACACTCTCTGCGGCAGTTGACCAGCGACCTGACTGCTTTGAATTTACTGCTTTGAATAGTTTTTTTCGCTTACATTTTCCAGGAATGCTTATTCATTTTATTTAAAAAAACATGTACATCAGTTCTAGAGCCGTATACCAGAATGATTTACCTGCATGAAGAACTAACGGCGCACCTGATCATGGGACAATATGAGCGGTCACTGGCTTGCTTTGGGTCTTTCGAGGCCGAGCTCTTTCGTTTGTCAAATACGTATTTTACATGCAAACTACCCGTGCGATCAATGCACTGCATGACAGCTTATTTTGTGGATGCCATCAAGGAAACTGGTGAGATTTGAGACCAAAATATCAAAGATTTTTCTCACAATATTAATCCGTTCAATAGGTATGTATAATGATATCGAAACACTTATACGACGGCATATATACTCCAGGATGTATTCATATTTGACCAACTCCCTTCCCATCCCACTCTCAACTTTTCTTCCCCTCCCCCTCATTCTCCCTCTCTCCCTCTCTCTTTATCTCATTATCTCTCTCCCTCTTTCTCTTTCTCTCTCTCTCCCCTCTTTCTCTCTCTCTTTCTCACTCTCTCTCTCTCCTCACCTTTGGGAGGTAGGTACTGATTTCCATTCGGGCGCGTACCGCACAGGTATTTAGATTGCTTTATGCGCCGTAATCGTCTTGGACTTTGCCACGACCAGGCTTCTGACATTCGTCTCAAACCTGCAACGCGGCTCCAATGTTCGATTCACGCCGCTTTCTGTAGGCGGACTGTAGCAATGGACTGCGGTCGGCGGAGAGATGCTCGAAGGGCGTCCAGCTGTCTGATGGAGAGCAGCTTGGTGTACGTTAGCTTGCTGGTGGCTGACATGTCCGCCAGATTGTGATACAAGAGAGCCGTGAAGTTGAGCGCCGAGATGTAAACTACTCACGTGACCTGGTCACCTACGGATCACCTCACCTGTGGGATATGAAGTACGACTTGTCGGGAGGGTGACGATGGTGATGACCTGCTTGCTGGTGATGGTGATGACTGTCTGCGCCCATCTATTTCATCTGCATCGCCGGCAGGTTGTCCTTGTGCGTGTTACGATTGTTGCTCTGCAGAGTGGTGAGCAGCACGCTAGGCACCAGGCCCCACAGCAGGGGTGTCGATTTTTGAAAAACGTTTGGGGGGGGGGGGCGAAGTGTACTGGAACCCCTCCCCCAACATCCAACCAAAATCTCATCGGATTTCGCCCGCTATATTTTCAGTCTTAAATAATTCTGATTTTTATTTAACGATATGTATGTTTATGTTTATTTAGCATTTTCGCCAACGAGACAAATCGCTTGGTAACAGGTGAAGTCACGGAAGCAAAACAGCAGTGCACTGTATGATGGGTGTGCTGCTGAAGATAATTATAGTTTGTATATCCACAATATCAGTGATAACTGTCATTGTTGTTCACTGGACTCGATTGTATGCAAGTTTGACAATGACTGGAAATTGAGAATGAAATGAATGAATTATGTTCAAGTTCCATATGCATGTGGTTTTGCCATTGCTGGTGTGTACAAATGGTGGTGTGCAAATTTTTAAAGACAACCTGGTTTAAAATGCATCATTATCCGCTCATCTCAACATTTTATGATGCAAGTTTTACTTCCACAGTGGAGGGAAATGCAATTATTCAGTTGTTTTTGCACGCAAATGTAAATTTTGCGGCAGAAGGTTGAGAGTCAGTCCACTATCTAAACCTAATCTGTTTCTTTGCAGTACAAAATATGCTAGTTAACATCAACTAAGTTTTATATGTAGCATGGTGTTTTCCTTTTTCCCTTTAGCTTTCTTATCAGTATAAAACAACATAGGTTATTGGGGGCCCAAATCAACATTGAGGGGGCCAAGATCAAAATTGGTGGGGCCATGACCCTCACAAAAGGATGCAACTCGACACCCCTGCCCCACGGCCAGCTGGCCAGGTGCTACAGCTTCGAGTACCGCTGGCGATCAGCCGGCTGGCCAGGTGCTGCAGCTTCGAGTACCGCTGGCGATCAGCCGGCTGGCCAGGTGCTACAGCTTCGTACCGCTGGCGATCAGCCGGCTGGCCAGGTGCTACAGCTTCGAGTACCGCTGGCGATCAGCCGGCTGGCCAGGTGCTACAGCTTCGAGTACCGCTGGCGATCAGCCGGCTGGCCAGGTGCTGCAGCTTCGAGTACCGCTGGCGATCAGCCGGCTGGCCAGGTGCTACAGCTTCGAGTACCGCTGGCGATCAGCCGGCTGGCCAGGTGCTGCAGCTTCGAGTACCGCTGGCGATCAGCCGGCTGGCCAGGTGCTGCAGCTTCGAGTACCGCTGGCGATCAGCCGGCTGGCCAGGTGCTGCAGCTTCGAGTACCGCTGGCGATCAGCCGGCTGGCCAGGTGCTACAGCTTCGAGTACCGCTGGCGATCAGCCGGCTGGCCAGGTGCTGCAGCTTCGAGTACCGCTGGCGATCAGCCGGCTGGAGGCCGCCGATGGTTGTCGCTTCAGACTGGGACTGGGCCGGCAGCCAGTACACGGAAATGTTGGCTGTGAAGCTGACATCCCAGACAGCATTACATGCCTGCGCCAACAACGGCGAATTGCCGCTCTCAACAATCCGGCTGTCAGGATCACAGGACAGGTGACAATTTCGGGCCCTCAAACATTCTGCACGTCTGCACGGTATGCGTGAGAATGCAGCTCTGCACACATGACGAGCGTGTGGAATGCGATGAGTAAGGAGGCAGCAACAATGAAGGTTAGAAAATGCAAATGCGGGAGACACAAAAGGAAGATAAGAGAGAGAGAGAGCGAGAGAGAGAGAGAGAGAGAGAGAGAGAGAGAGAGAGAGAGAGAGAGAGAGAGAGAGAGAGAGAGAGAGAGAGAGAGAGAGAGAGAGAGAGAGAGAGAGAGAGAGAGAGAGAGGGGAGAGACTCCGTGCCGGTCCAGCTTGTCCCGCATCATCTGAGTACAGAATGATCAGTAGGGGTTCTCTCTTTATTACTCTGGAGGTGCATTACGAGTGACAAGTTGTTTTTCTTACTCACAACTTGGATAATCTACATGAACCCAAGCTCATTTGCGTGCATTAACACCCGACACAGAGAAATGGCCCCACTGTAAGGTCGTTCACAGCTCGTTTCCGCCGTGTCAGCTGTTCAAAATTCGACCTTCTTGGCAGCTCGTATCGCAGCTGGTGGATACATCTTAATGGCATATGATAGATGTTCCAATCAATTAATTTCCGTATTTTAATGAGTGAAATCCCTGTAATTGGAATGTTATAAGCTTGTTGTGTTGATTTACCATACGACTTATAAGTCATAATTGAAATTACCCCCAATACGTCCCGCTCCGTAGCCAATGGATCGGGATGAGATGTCTGAAATTGTGTATGGTAATAGCTCATTCCTATTCGGCTCACCTTTGGTAACTGGCGATGCCTGCTGGATGAGTGTGCTGGGCGGCCTTCTGCGGCAAACAGCGACAGCCTGTTGTGCACTGGGTCACTTCGAATGTTGACCAATCACACGACAAATCATAGCTGGAAAGGCGGCTGTCAAGTGGGCGGAATAGCAGCAAAACGTGACGATAAATACTGATGTCAGTGCCTTCTGTTTCGCTGCTGCCTTCGATGAAAAGTTAATTGACCTGCATTTCAGGCAAGGTATACCACATAATTATATTGAAGATTAGGACTGCGCATTGCACAACATGTTAACGATGGCAATGGCGCGTTCAGAATCCATCATGCCAATTGATCAAAGAGGAAGAATACCATACTTTTTCGCCTCGGTGTGTCGGATCAATTACCGCCGTCAGAGACGTGAGGGCCGGTCAGATGGGGAATATGCAGCTGCTCCCTGAACTTCCAGACTGGAGATGACACATCCACACGCATCGTTTACGAACTTTGGCTTTATGTGCACATATTTTACATGCATAGATAGACGCTCTTCACCTGGATCTATCAGTGCCGGATGCAAGCTCGATTCATGGCGAAAAACGGCATTCATAAAACTGTGCTCAACGTACTTAGCTAAAGCTGATCATGAAAGCTAGGTATCAATGAGGAGCTACATTGTCGTATCTCAGGCTGGATGTCCTTTAATCCATGATGCGCTCATTGTTTTCAACACCTTGGGATCATTGAATGACGCCTATGCTGTTCCGAGAATCACTCATTCGAGACGACGTATAGATTGTTCAACTCGTGCGGAAAGCAAAGAGCAGGAGCAAGGCAGGGCGCATGAAAAGACAAGACACGTGTAACAGCAAGGCAGAGAGCAGATAAGGCAGACAGCACAGCAAGCCAGAGGGAGGACACGGCAAACAGACAAACAGGTCATGGAAAACGAGATAGTACACAAGAGGTCAGGTGCAGGACAGAACAGGACACAACAACGAATGGGGGGGGGAGGGCGTGGAAAACCAGGGGACAGGGCAAGACGAAAAACAGAAGGAAATGCGGAGCAGAACGCACGGAAGGCAGAAACATATGAAAACAGGGGAAGGGCAAGATAGAGGACAGTGACAGTAATAGATGATAGATACAACTGGGCAGGGGGCATGACAAAGCGGGAACAGGGGAAACCAAGAGCAAAGCAAGGTACGGCATGGAGTAGGGTAAGACGAAAACCAGGGCAGATGGTATCGCAAGGCAGAGGGTTTTACAAGGTAGAGGCACAGTAAGACACAAGTCTAAGACAATGCAAGTAAGAACAGGGCCGATGATATTATACGGCAAGGTAGTGGGCGTAGGAAGGGTAAACGAAGCGTACGCCGGAGGCCAGCGCAAGGGAAGAGAAAACGTCAAATCAGATGTCACGGGACGATAGTTGCAGAGAATAGAGGAAGAGCAGAGACGATGGAGGAAGAGAATGTAGCAAGACAGCACAACAAGCAATACAACACCGAACAACATAATACAACAATACAAATTGCAACGAGACAGCAGGTGCAATGCAGGGGACAAGGTACGAAACGCACAGGACATCACAAGGCACGGCAAATCAGGGGCAGTGCAAGACATAATGACTAGCAGTGCAGGGGACAGGACACTACAAGGCGGGGCACAATGAAATAGAGAAGAAGCCACGACTAGGGGCAACCGGACAAATGTACGTAAAGCAAATGTATGTATGGCAGATTTACGTACGCAAATGTACGTATGGCAGATTTACGTACGCAACTGTACGTAAGCAAATGTACGTAAGCGCAGATGTACGTATGACAATTGTACGTAAGCGCAGATATACGTACGGCTAATGTACATTAGCGCAAATGTATGTATGGCAAATATACGTATGCGCAAATGTACGTATGCGCAAATGTACGTATGCGCAAATGTACCTAAGCGCAAATGTACGTAAGCACAAAAATGCGTAAGCGCAAATGTACGTAAACGCAAAAGTACGTATGCTCAAATGTAGGTATGCGCTATTGTACGTAAGCGCAAATGTACGTAAACGCAAAAGTACGTATTCGCAAATGTACGTAAACGCAAATGTACGTAAACGCAAAATACGTATGCGCGAATTTACGTATACGCCATGTACGTAAGTGCAAATGTACGTAAGCGCAAATATACTTAAACGTAAATGTACCTCAACACAAAAGTATGTATGTGCAAATGTACGGATACACACATGTACGCAAATGCAAATGTACGTAAGCGCAGATGTACGTAAACGCAAAAGTGCGTATGGGCAAATGTACGTATGCGCAACTGTACGTAAGCGCAAATGTAGTAAGCACAAATGTACGTAAACGCAAAAGTACGTATGCGCAAATGTACGTATACGCACATGTACGTAAGCGCAAGTGTACGTAAGCGCAAATGTACGTAAACGCAAAAGTAAGTATGCGCAAATGTACGTATGCGCAAATGTACATATGCGCAAATTTACTTATGCGTAAATATAATTATGTGCAAACGTACATATGAGCAAATGTACGTAAGTGCAAATGTGCAAAGGTGGGCATGCCCACCTGCCGCCTACACCGCTCAAGACCAACCGAACTTTCCGAGGCACGGCAGTGACTCGGCTGACCCCCTGTGCCCGGTGGAAAAAATGGGTTAAAAAACGGGGTATTGCATAAAATTAAAAGTATTTAACTTAGCCGAATGATTCAAACGCCTAGTTATTGGAGTTTAAGGGCGCATGAACATGACCGACGCAACGATTGCGTCGGTCATGCATCGCCAACGCCTAGATGTCCGCTGTCCATCAAAGATGCAGCACATCGAATTACGTGACCTTCAATGTGATAATTTGACCTCAGGTCACCAAAGTGCACTTTACACATGCACTATATCTTGTTGCGAGGTACCGAATCAAATTATGGTGACACTTTGGATATACCTGATTTTTGCAGGTGATAGTCTACATAGCACGTACATAGAGCACATCGATCAAAATCATTCGTTATTGTCACGAATTCATCGCCGTTCGCCAAAAAGTCCCCAAAATAGCAAAAATTCCAAATTCTTGTTTATCCGATAATTTCCGCAAAATTGTACTTGATGCCATGAAACAACACTCAAACGTTAGATATGGCTCATGGATGCAGCACATTGAATCGTAAGACCTACAATATCATTGGTTGACCTATGTTCACTAAAGATTGTTTTGATCGTGCATTATTGCCATCTACAGGGTACCGAATAATACCTTCCTAAATACATTAATTGGATGGGCATTAGCGGCAAATAATCTCCCAACGCACATGAAAGCTGGGTTTATGACCTCCAAGGTCAGCGTTTAACCTCAGGTCAGGTTTGATGAAATTCTGGAAATGAAAGTGGTCCACTGGTGTACTACATGTGGGCCAACAGAAGCGCTTAATGTAGACCATCTGAACACTGATGCATGTACTATCAATACACGAAGCAGCACACCACGTGCTGCTTCGTGTATTGATATACAATAATTTTCTACAAATCTACACATTTTCAGAAGAATCGGAGGATATTGGTTCATGAGTTTCTGAATGTGTTGCTGAATGGGATGCTTGTGATACCTCCGGAAGTGCATCATCGATGGAGGTCAGGTCACGCGGTGTGCTGAGGTCAGGTCACGCGGTGTGCTGCTTCTTGTATTGATAGTGTATGCATAAGTGTTGAGATAGTCTACGTTCAATGCTACGTTTGGCCCACATGTGGTATACCAGTGGATCACTTCCATTTCCTGAATTTCATCAAACGTGACCTGAGGGCAAACGATGCCCTTGCATGTCACATGGTCGGATGTGCTGCTTCCTTGCTCGATGGGCGATTATTCGGCGTTAATATCCGTCCGATAAATATATTTCAGAAAATATTATTCAGTATACCGCGAATTTCCCATAGGGGTAAAGTTAAAGTCTTCTTTGACCTGAGGTCACATGGTGACCTCGAGTGACAAGTTGACTTGGTGTACTGCATGCCGTCATCATGGCGCTGGCACAAGCGTTTGGATCATTCTAATAAGTATCCGGCATGTTATGTGGTAACTCAGGTTTGACCTTGCTGATATTTTCGCCCCTGAAAGCGAAATGATACGTCGTAGAAAAAAAATCGTTTGGTGATGCATGTAGAGGTCAGGCTGCGAACATTGTGTCAAATTTTCAGTCGAATCGGAGGATATTGGTTAATGCGTTTCTGAATGCGCTGCTGAATAGGATGCTGGTGCTACCTGAGGAAATGCACCAGTGTTGAGATGGTCTACATTCAATGCTTGGTTTGGCCCACATGTGGTACACCAGTGGATCAATTTCATTTCCTGAATTTCATCAAACCTGACCTGAGGTCAAACGATGAAATTGCAGGTCACATGCTCGGATGTGCTGCTTCTTTACTCGATGAGCTATTATTCTTCCGATAATATCCCATAAAATTATTCGGCGCTAATATCCTTCCGATAAATGTATTCAGGAAAATGTTACTCGGTACACCGTGATTTTCCAATAGGACGTAATGTTCAAATGTTCGTTGACCCGTGCATGTGTATCAGTGTAACAAAGTGTATGACATGACAACAGTGTATGACATGTTTCTTGAAATGTTCACAGGGAGACGATGACCCCCACCTGCCAACTACTATCAGGCACCGTCCTGACCACCACCTCCAATGGACCTAAACCGACGTAAGCAGCCGATATCACCCATCGGTGGCAGGCTGCTATAATTCGCTCATGATCATCATGATCGTACTTTTGCGCTTATGCACATTTGCGTTTACGTACATTTGCGCATACGTACTTTTTCGCATGCGTACATTTGCGCTTACTTACATTTGCGCATACGTGCATGTGTACATAAGTACACGAGCGTTTTCATACACCTATGTTGTATAAAGCAGTACTTACATACATTTGCTCATACGTACTTTTGCGATTGTGTACGCTTGCGCATACGTACATTTGTGCATACGTACTTTTGCACTAAAGTACACTTGTGCATATGTACTTTTGCACTTACGTACATTTGCGCATACGTACATATGCAGTTACGTACATTTGCACATACGTATATTCGCACTTACGTACATTTGCGTTTACGTAAATTTGCTTACGTACGTTGATTTCATTTACACCATACGTTCATTTGCTCTTACAAACATTTGCAATACGTACATTTACCATGCGTACCTTCGCGCTTAGGTACACATGCGCTTATGTGATCTGCCATACGTACTGTAGCACATACGTATAACTGCTTACGTACATTTGCTTACGTACATATGCGATACGTACATTTGTCCTTCCGTACATTTGTTCTAGAATCGCTTTTGCGCTTGCGTACACTTGCAATTACATACATTTACGCATACGCACTTTTGCGCTTATGTACCCTTACGTACTTTTGCGCTTACGTACATTTGCGCTAACGTACATTTATGCATACGTATTTGTGCGCTTACGTACATTTGCGCTTACGTACATTTGTGCTTAGGTACATTTGCGCATATGTACATTTGCGTTTACGTACATTTGCCCATACGTACTTTTGTGCACACGTACATTTGCGCTTACGTACTTTTCCGCATACGTACTTTTGCGCATACGTACAATTGCACTTACGTACATTTGCGCATACGTACATTTGCCACACGAACATGTGCGCTTAGGTACTTTAGCCATACGTACATCTGCGCGTACGTACAATTGCCATACGTACATCTGTGCTTACGTACATTTGCTTACGTACATTTGCTTACGTACATCTGCCATACGTACATTTGTCCTAGAATCCGACTAGGTGGAGGGCTCGCCAAAGCAAGGGGTATATGCAAGGCAAAGAGTATGTGCAAGACAGAGAGTATTTGCGCGGGCAGAGGGTAAGTGCAAGGCAGAGGGAATGTACTAGGTAAAGGATGTGTGCAAGGCTTAGGGTATGTGCACGACAAAGAGTGTGTGCACGGTAGGACTGCAGAAGAGCACGAAAAGGCACGGGGTACGGCGACGTCGAGAGCACGGCAAGGCGAAGAGTGGGACATGGCAGAAGACAGTGTGCGGCAAGGCTAGGACCGGGGAAAGCAGGTGGCAGGACGCGGCAAAGTGAGTGGCAAGGCAAGAACGACTGAATATAGGACAGAGAAAGTCAAAGGATGCGTCGGTAAGCCACCCATTGCAGGAAGAGCGAGACAAATGTGCACAATTTATCTGAAGGGCGGACATTTTATACCTTGTCTCAGCAACGGAAAATATTATGATGCCTCAATGCCAAGACACGAGAACAGCTTACTTGTGTGGATTGCCCAATTCCCGTCCCTCCTACTAAACACAAACAAAATCAAGGGAACTATGGGGCACCACGGAGCGGCCACTGACCCCAGCTCCCTCCATTTTCCATAAAATATGGCTGGTAACATTTGCGAACATTAGTGAACGACAAACCCCTAAAACGAACATAGTGTTTCAGCAGTGTTTTTGTGGAGTGACAAAAATTGAGACAAATTTCATGAGCAAAGGGAGAATGACCCGAAAGGTAATTCTACCAAACGCTGCCTGAGAAATTGGATCGCAGTAGCTACACAGTTCACTGTAAACCTAGGGAGCATGTGAAGGGGATGTAAACCAGCGCTAGGGACGGATAATGACCCCTCAGTATATAAACGGCCGCACCTGGCCATAAGCCCACCCCGTCCGTCCTCTGCCGTGCTGCAGTGGGCCGCCATTGTACCAGCGGCGGCTGAAGTGGCGCAGCAATGGCAGCGGTGGCGAGGGGGTGGGGGGAGAGTGTCAGCACGACAGCCGGCACCCGGCCGGCCATCCGCGACGCCGGCCGCGCAGCCGCGCAGTCAAACGGCCCAAGCGCGCCAATAATGAACCGGCAGATTGATGAACACGTCTGCCGTTATGTGATTCGCTCGGGCATCGCACAATGACATTTTTACTCTGTTAGTGCGCTCATTGAGCGGGAAAGTCTCTATTAGTGTCGGAGCCGAGTGACTGGCTCGGCGCTCGGCGGCCCACAACGGCTGCCGGTGGCCCCGACCCGCGCCATTCTTGCCACGCACAATGCAAAATTAACAGCGCCATTGTTGGCCGCGCAGAGGGGAGCTCAGCAGCCGGCGCGCCGCAAATGGGCCGCGCGCCACGAGCGTCTCGACGTGCCGGCTCGGCCGAGTCGGGACAGTCGCGACCAGCCGCTCGCCGCCGGAGACCTCTACTCAGGGTCGGCCGCGTACCAGTCGGCAACGGATTTTCAGCCAAAAAATATACGGGGTAATGCGTGAGACGAAATGTACGACCTTCAATATACCAGGAGGTGCTGAGTTTACATCAAAAGTAACGTTATGGATTATGCTATATTACCCAACGTTTCGGCCAGGGGCCATCGTCAGGAGTGGGTCACTCCTGACGATGGTCCCTAGCCGAAACCTTCTTGTATATTGAAGGTCGTACATTTCGTCTCACGCAATGTCTAAAACCCAGGAGCACTTAAGAGCCATTCTTCGTTGTATTATACGGGGTAATGCTCAATTTACTTCCAGAAGAGGCGGTAGGGCTAAAACCCCTACCTCCTCTTCTGGCAAAAACCCCTACGTCACATAAATTGTTCAAGGGATTTTAGCCCTTGGACCATTTATTCGAAAATTGCATAGGTGGTGTCCGCAGCGATTTCGATTAAAGGGCGGGTAAACATTTCCAACCCGCAGTCATAAATATTGACAACCTTAAGAAAACAAAACCTTCATTGCGGAAATGCAACGGTGGTAACTCCAGGCATGATCTGTGCTGCGAAAACCGAAAGGTACACCGTGTGCTTCTTTGTGTTCCCAGTGGTTTCAAATCAATACTAAAAATGGCGTAAAATAGTGGCGTCATTCTTGGGTTATCTTAATGGTAAATGCTCATTCTATCAGCTGAGATGTGCTTTAACCACGTACCCATCTATTCACGGTGCATAGGTATCAGCACAAATTTGGTCTGAACCAAAAGCGCGCACGTAAAAAACAAACACCAGAGGTGGGGTGACATAGCACATCATAATTTGTCTTGGATATGCTTTGACGACCCAATGCTGTCAGCGTTTTGCTCAAGTATAATGGCGGTCACTTCGCATGCCGTCGCTAAGGGTAGCGAGATATGCAATTTTCCGGCGAGCTTGTATATTTTTGAGACATAGATAATTTACTGTTTTTCATGGGTTCTGCTTGAAGCATCTTTTTGAAAGCAATCATAAAATAAACCAAGGCACGCTTACACACACACCGACATACACACACCGACACACACACACACACACACACACACACACACACACACATATATATATATATATATATATATGCATGCGTGTATGTGCATGTCCGTGTGTGTGTGTATGTGTCGGTGTGTGTATGTGCTTGACTGTGTGTGTGTGTGTGTCTGTCTGTGTGTGTGTGTCTATGTGCGTCGGTAAGCCTGTGTGTAAAAACATAATTAACTTGCAACCGACATAATTCATTACATCAAATTTCTGAGGTGTTGAGACTTTTGGCCACCCGAGGCCGGCCGCCACATACTGTGCGGTTGGAACCTTCATTTCCCTTCATTGAATCATGACGATTTGTGAGCATTACCACTAAGCGCATGTTCATTTACCAAAACATTCGATAATATTCACCAAAAAAATCAACGTGACCCTATACCTTCTTGCCGCTGGCATCCACTATCACTTGGTATGTCAGACGAGAGTACGCACAGATGTACTTTAAGGACGGCCTTGCCGCTGGCATCCACTATCACTTGGGATGCACTTTAAGGACGGCCTTAGCGACGAAAGAAACGTGCAGGTTTTTTTTGGATGGGGGGGGTTGTTGATGGATAAGTAGGAATTCAACTTTATCCTCAGCGAAGTCCTTTCAGAAAAAAATAACCGTTCAGTGGGGTGGGGAGGGTTGATCTTCATATTCAGGTCTGCAGGTTCCGAAACCAGAACTTTCGATCCCGAAGAGGTGCCCGGTGCCCCTCGACCATTCTTGGGTACGCATATGTTAATGTCTATCTGCTCACTTTAGGTACATTGGCACGGTACATCTGGTGCTCCGGTACACTGTCTGACTTTTTTCAGTGTACGCAATTCTGGCTTCTGGCAATTTCACGACTTTGACATGCTGTGCCCCATATCATCATATCTGAACCTCTTCGCATGGTTCACTTATAAGCTGCTCACTACGGCCTTTATTCCCTGATGCATGGGAGGTACCCCTGCATTTTAACCAGGTCAGCATGTTTCGCATAAATGTCAGCAAGTTCCCTGATAAACCTCCGCGAGCCAAACACTAACAATTACTGACCGACAAATTCAAGAAATGTGCCAATATGGGAAGTGCCACTTTCTGTCCAGGATTGCTCTACCCATTGGATTCTATACCGGCCGTGTGTCGATTGTATTGATATCTGGATCGTCACTCTACAACGAAGCATTGACGACAGTGAATATAATTCATGCCATGGATGTCAGAAGTCATGCTCACAAGCCCTTGTCAATACAGCTAATAACAGACGCACTGTCAGTCTATGCCTATGAAATATTCGCCCCGTTCCACGAGGCGTAATGCAATATGTTCATTCATTTAATTGGACAACGTTTCAGTCGGTTTCTCTCGAATTGTTTGTGTAGCTTGGTGTTTACCTTCCTGAATGGCTTAAATAATAATATAACCTGAACATTGTTAATGCAGATTCAGAGCTTACTGGCTGGATAGTCAGGCTCTCAGCGGTCTAGCACCCCGAGAACAGAAGAACCTTCAAGTCCAAACTCTTCCATGTGCTTGTCGTTGAGAGAAGACGGCGCCTTTCCTTAATTAGCATCCATGCAACATCCATAGGTACTATAGTACGTTGCAATTGATCATTTTAATCCACACCTTACTGGTTTTCCCCTTATAAATTGTTTCCTTCGATGTTGACCAAAGCATAAAATAATTTCCTCGTCAGTAGACATTTTTACACGCCCAAACACCGAGCCGAATGTTATAAACAGCTCATTTAGCATGACTAAGACAGACCGCATTTCCACTCGATTTCCGGGTGGTAGCTTCAAATTGTGAGCCATGTGAGTGTTTTATGATTTCACTGAAACGGTGCTGACGCCTTAAATCAGCAAGCAGCGAGTTCTTAGCGTCGGGTGAGTTTTCCCAATATAAGGTTCGACTGGGGATGTGACAACATCGTTATCAGAATAAAGTGTCAATATAAACACGCATTTCCCCCCGCCGATTATATAATAATGATTTTCATTATGCGCGGCATATCGCAGAATGCTCTTACACATGTGCTCGATGGCAAAAGTATGAAGAAAAGTTCAAGCACCGCCTCCTGAAAGTATGAAGAAAAGCATCACTGCCTCCCGCTTCCTTTGCATTATCAGGAGAAGTGGAGTTAGTGTGAGCGCTGAGCTGTCAGCCTGGTGCATTACCTGAATTCACTGTCACTTCGTCGTCGGAGACCTCGTCAGTCTCTTCACGCCATGCACGGTGGGCGGCTGCATGAAAGCGAGCGTGGTGCAGTTTTTACCCCGCGTCATCAGTCACATCTGTGATGTGACCATCATTGACAGTGATGTGACATCCCTTCTCCAATTCCTCCGGAGGCTCACCAAGTGTGAGATTCCTGTCAAAAGGCAAAACGGAAAAGCTATCCCATTTCCATATTGCCACAAATTCCAAACTGATCAAACATACGGATAATTACTCCGCGGGTACACGGAAGCGTTGCTCTGTCATTGATAAAACCGTTGCTAACTTTCTGATTCCGCCCAAAAGTGTCTGGAAAACACTAAGATGTCGAAGCTTAATTGCCCCTTACATTCCATTACAGCATACATGATCATCTTTCATGCTCCTTTGTCCATCGGATGTTTTTCGAAAATATATATCCCAACTAGACTATGCGAGAAAAAAAGATGTGAAGACGTTCATGTAAATCTAAATGGAAGTACACTCATAGTGGGGTACCCCAGGGCCGCGTTCCAGGTCCAACTCTCTTAGTCATCTTTGTGAATAACATCGAAGGAGGGTTAATAAATATAGTGCTTAGATTTGCTTATGACTCCAAACTAGTAGGAATGGCTAACAAAAGTGATGAATGCAGTATATTGATCTATAATTGTTTAGCCTAAAAAGTGGCCTGAAAGATGGCAGATATTTTTCACATATGATAAGCATAAGAATATGCATCCGGGTCTGGAGATTGGATGTTTCGATATGCATTGGGAGGTAGTGAACTTTGTTCGGATGCTATTGAAGAAGAAAAAAACTTGTGTGCTAGGTTCAAGGGACCTAAAGCAGAAAAAACGATGCAGCCCACTGGATATTCTTGAAGAAGAAAACAATTCGGCGTGTTAGTTTCAAGGGAACTGAAACAGAAACAAACAATATAACTCAACTAGAAACAGGGCAATTAAAATGTTAGGAATAATTAACCCGTCCCGTCTCGGGGGGAGGTCTTCAACCGCCCCCCGTCAGGTTTCTCGCAGATAGCGGACGAACGGCGCGCGACAGCGCGCCCAAATTTGGCATACATTTTCTCACATCAATTTGACATGCCGATTCAAAATGTTTAGTTCAGGTCATCTAGGGTCAAGGAGTTAGTCAAGGTCAAGTGAGGTCACCTCCAAAAAAGTTCAACTAGTCGTCACGCTTTAACGGATAGATATTTTAATGAAACTTTCAGCGTTTGCTTATCTTTACGGATGCAACAAAACGCACGAGTTGAATTTTCCATTTTTTTTCGTTTTTGACTACATATAAATTTTGCGTATTTGCCAAATTGCAGATCAAATACAGGATACTGGCTAAAGTAAGCATTTTTATTAAGGCAAGTTGACTTCCAACAACGTTTCTCGGTCCGCTCTATCCATTGGAAAAGGAAACTTAAAGAAAACTTGAAAACGCAAAATTTTGAAATAAAAAAAATATATTTTGGGGGATCAAAAAAATTATAGCCCTGGTCGATTTCGCTGTCCTTTTCTCATTCCAAATACAGTTTGTTTTTCATATATCCCCCAAAATGGGGGGTCTTCAACCGCCCCCCCCCCCCGAGACGGGGTGGGAGGATTTGACCGGAAAGACGGCGCGAGTTAATCAGTTTGTCCAATAAACAAGCACGAATGCTATGAAAATATTTTGCTTTGTGCTATGCGACTTCACTTGGAACGTTGTGTGGAGGCATGGAGCCCTTCATTAGAAAGGGATATGCGTAAGTTAGAGAGAGTGCGGCGCAAAGCTACTACGCTTATTAGTGGGCTATTCAACAGTGGTGGTATGCACACAAGGACATGCTGGGCAGTGGTGGTCCACCCACAAGGACATGCTGGGCCGTGGCAGTCCGCCCACAAGGATTTGCTGGGCGGTGGCAGTTCACCCACAAGGAAACGCTGGACAGTGGTGGTCCATCCACAAGGACATGCTGGGCGGTGGCAGTTCATCCACAAGGACATGCTGAGCGGTGGCAGTTCACCCACAAGGACATGCTAGACAGTGGTAGTCCGCCCATGAGGACATGCTGGGCAGTGGTAGTCCACCCGGGAAGACATGCTGGGCGGTGGGATGCATCATCTAGAATACAACACTGCTGCTGGCCTACAATTGTTGCAGTTTAGGTTCATTGTCAAAATGGGCGGGTGCAAGGGGAGCTTACTAGGAGTATGTGCCCCCACACTCCCAATGGAAGGGTGGCGCCTCTCCGACCCTGCAGGAAGTGTTCTAGTGCACCGCCCCCTCTGTTCAACAGGAGTTTCAGCAAAACGCCCTTTTGAGACGAGATGTCTCCCCTGCAGTATGCTCGAGGCACTCCCTCCCCACTGAACGGATATTTCCGCGCTTTCGGCCGGCTTTGTCGGAAAAGGGCTTCAAGGAACTTCAAGGAACTTCTAGGAAACGTGTCTCTCTCCATGCCACTTCTTGGATCCGCTCCTCATTATCAATAGTCGGGATCACCGGCTTTCAGCTGGGATCCAAGGCCTCCAAACGGAAACTACGGTCTATGGTCTGAACCCAAGAACCAGGATCGGAAACCAGGACCTACAGATGGGAGTAAGGGCCGACAGCCCCCGAACCTGCCGGTCCATAGTCAAAGCGTTCGGCGTGACCCCACTGCTCACGGCTGACACTGGAGAGGTCAAGGGAGAGGCCAAAGCGGCTGGTCTGTCTGCATGTGACTCGTCACCCCCGTCCCCGCACACAGGGGGCGGGGTGACGTTGGGACTCAGGGTCTACCGCCGCAGAAGTGTAACAGGAGCATGTAACAGCAGCTGGTGTGACGGTGTGTGTGTGTGTGTATATATATATATATATATATATATATATATATATATATATATATATATATATATATGTGTGTGTGTGTGTGTGTGTGTGTGTGTGTGTGCGTATGTGTGTATGTGTGTGTGTGTGTGTGTGTGTGTGTGCATGTGCGTGTGTCGCATGTCCTGTCTTGCCACGCGTCACGCTACTGATCGGGTACAGAGGAGGAGGCTCGGAACCAGGAGCGGCTGGCGTGTCTGTGTGCGGCGCGTCCTGTCTCGCCACGCGTCACGCTACTGATCGGGCACAATGTCGCCTCCTCCTCTCTGGCATCTGGCACCCATGTCATCATTTGGCACCCAGTCTGCCGGCTCCAGTGACGAAACGCTCTCGTTGTCGCCTCAGAAAGGCTGGAGAGCGGAGCTACTCTTACACATCAGGTATTTGTCTATGATTTATGAGGCATCTTATTGTGCTAACGTCATGCCGCACATTCTTAGCCGCCACATTGTATATTTTCTACCCTCTTTCGTATGGAGTTCGGCGGAGAGATTTAAATCGATCCCGAAATAGCTGAACAAAGTGACGCATATCTCCAGGCTGACGACATATAAAAAGCGCGCGCAACAACAAAGGCCATGGATGCTTGTCCCCATTCCGCCGACGCGTGGTTAAAGCCTCGCCGCCTGGTCACATACGGTAATTGAAATGAGTCTAATTGGCGATACATATTTCATCGCAAATCGAGCGTGCGAAACTCCGCTACCGAGCCTAAACTTGTAAACGGCGTGGTATGTGGCCGTGGCTGCTGTCGGGCCTGCCGGCCACGACTGCGGCACCTAGTCTACTACTGTCGGGCCGGCCGGCCGCGACTGCGACACCTAGTCCACTTCTCTCGGGTCGGGGCCGGCCGCGACTGCGGCATCTAGTCTACTACTGTCGGGCCGGCCGGCCACGACTGCGGCACCTAGTCTACTACTGTCGGGCCTGCCGGCCGCTACTGCGACACCTCGTCCACTTCTGTCGGGCCTGCCGGCCGTGACTGCGACACCTCGTCCACTTCTGTCGGGCCTGCCGGCCACGACTGCGGCACCTAGTCCACTACTGTCGGGCCTGCCGGCCACGACTGCGGCACCTAGTCCACTACTGTCGGGCCGGCCGGCCGCGACTGCGGCACCTAGTCCACTACTGTCGGGCCGGCCGGCCACGACTGCGGCACCTAGTCCACTACTGTCGGGCCGGCCGGCCGCGACTGCGACACCTCGTCCACTACTTTCGGGCCGGCCGGCCGCGACTGCGACACCTCGTCCACTTCTGTCGGGCCTGCCGGCCGCGACTGCGACACCTCGTCCACTTCTGTCGGGCCTGCCGGCCGTGACTGCGACACCTCGTCCACTACTGTCGGGCCTGCCGGCCGCGACTGCGACACCTCGTCCACTTCTGTCGGGCCGGCCGGCCACGACTGTGACACCTCGTCCACTTCTCTCGGGTCAGGGCCGGCCGCGACTGTGACACCTCGTCCACTACTGTCGGGCCTGCCGGCCGCGACTGTGACACCTCGTCCACTACTGTCGGGCCTGCCGGCCGTGACTGTGACACCTCGTCCACTTCTCTCGGGTCGGGGCCGGCCGCGACTGCGACACCTCGTCCACTTCTCTCGGGTCGGGGCCGGCCGCGACTGCGACACCTCGTCCACTACTGTCGGGCCTGCCGGTCGCGACTGTGACACCTCGTCCACTTCTCTCGGGTCGGGGCCGGCCGCGACTGCGACACCTCGTCCACTTCTCTCGGGTCGGGGCCGGCCGCGACTGTGACACCTCGTCCACTTCTCTCGGGTCGGGGCCGGCCGGGACTGCGACACCTCGTCCACTACCACCGGGCCGGCCGGCAGGGCACATCTCCCGTGCTCGACATTCCAGAGTGGCAGTGACCACCGGCCTAGCAGTCCCGCGACGCCGGCCAGCCGCGAAAATACAGACGTCCCGGCCGGCTCCGGTCGGCCGCAGAAATTAATGAGATTTTCTGTTGGCATTCTTCAGCATCCTTTCTTGTCCCATCTAAACTAATTGTTGTCGTTGTTGGACTGATGGTGAGACCGATAGGATAGCCATTCTGTAGCGCGCTATCGGCTGCATCACGTGGGACCCATGCGGTGTGTAAAAAATCCACACTACGGTCGGAACGTCCTCCCGCCTTGTCCCCTCGCGCCAGCACTCTGCCCTGCTCTCCGGGAGGCTCACATGGGCCTGTGCCGCTCTGTCCACCTAATATGGGCGCACGGGTCGCAGCGAGGAACGAGGGCTCATGGGCGGCGGGAATGCCATTGTTCAATAGATGATACGCTGTTTGCGTAGATGTTTGTCTCGCAAAGAGCGTATCTCGCGTATTGTGCCGTCTGGTTACGCAGTTGCCATGCTCGAGCATGGGTTGTATGGGTAGACATTCAACGGGCCTCGAGTTTTAAACGCCAGGTTAAAAGGTTAAGCTAGGTTAGGTTAGGTTAGGTTGTATTTAAAACAAATGGAAAGAAAATTACTGGTTATCATTACATCATCTATTGCATTAAATATTGTTCCATTTAAGCAAAGCAATAAGAAATCGTACATCATGTAGTGCTTATCATCACTGTCGGATTTATCCCACCCACTTATAAAAGGGGTGGGGATGACAGGGGAAACTTTCGGCGCCAGCTCAACCATACCTACCCCTGGTTATGCACCTAGGATTGGTGTCAGGGGAAAGACGAATTTGGAGGTGCCCAACCTATCGAAATATTTTTAAAGTGACAGGATTTTCACCCTTTTTTCCTAAGTAGCTCATGAAAGAATAATGCAACATAATTTGATGTGGAGAGGGAACAACCTACCACATACGTTTCTAAATCACCGGATTTCAGACACCTATCCTTGTTCAAATATTTTTTTGGGCGGGAATTTCGTGATAAATTAGCTTGCACTGATACAATTACATCTCCACAAAAACCTAAAAATATAATATTTTCCAATTATACGCATTTCAATAATTAAGGCCCGGTCGTCACCATGTCAACGTTCGTGCAAGCGCACATTCGCCTTGGAAAACAAAATCGCCATGTGCACATCCCACGCCATGTACACATGTGTACGTGCACATTCGCCACATGCACATTCGCCACATGCACATTCGCATTCGTCGTATCCGCCATGTTTCGTGCGTTTCTGTAATGTAATGTAATGTAATGTATTTTCGGATCCTCTCGAGCAGGGTTTTTCAGTCTCCGTTACAGGTGCACCAATGTGCCGCACACACCATCGTCAAGATCATACACTCATAATACGGAAACACTAGCAATTTGAGCATACACGAAAATTGGATCCTGGACATGCGCAGCATGACCGAAAGCCTCCGCCTGAAAACACTGTAGCCGCCTGAATTCCTCACATCTGGAGGCAGATTGTTTCACATTCGGCAAGCTCTCGGTATGAAGGATCGGCGCGCGAATTCTGTGCGGCATCGTGGTACCTGGAGCTCACCGTTAGCCGTGGCTCTGGTGCTCCGTTGCGACACAGTTGAGCAACAGTTAAGTTGCCCGCGAATTAGTTCTGAGCCAGTGCACTCGTTCATAATTTTGAAAACTGAGTGAGCATCTACCTCGGATATGAAGTCGTCCAATTTCAGCCATCCTAGTTCTTTCAACGTTGGCGACACATGATCCCGGTAGTGTAAGCCGGCGACAATCTTTGCACAAAAGTTTATGAATTTTTGAATGCGTCGTTTCTGGACCTTGGTACAACTTCCCCAGACAGACACACAGTATCTTATGTGGGGGAACACGAGTGCCTCAATAAGCACCCGTCTCGTAATGCGAGTAAACTTATGACGCAGTCTAGCGAGTCAGATGAGTATGCGGTTACACCAACGCACAACAGAAGATGGTTCTGCAATTTCTGCTAGGCTGCTTATATTTTGATATTTGCTGTCATATGTTGGTCCTGTGCAGAGGCGCAGCCAAGCGGCGGGGGAGGGGGAGCAACGGGACCGGGCTCGTCCTGAGTAACCAAAAACACACTAAATGAAGCAAGACATTTTGAGATTTGCACCACGGAAAAAAATTGGCGCTTCGCGCGCTTCGCGAGCCGGAAACGTTTTTTGTCCCATTACATTTTGTTGGTGGAACCTTTAAGAAACTCCTGGCTGTGTCACTGGCACTGTTCCATACTTGATGGCATTGATTTCTTCGTATTTTGTTTGATTGGGCAATCCGATTAATTCAAGGTAATATTAATTATCGTCTTCCGACATTTTCCGTTTGAAAAGGAATCCGGATACTCCTCTGAGTTTTCATGCGCCTTGTTCAATGTGCTACCAGATTGCGTGCCAAACCGAGTCGCGCTCTAGTTCTCTATAGGGCTGGTCGTGTTTGTTTTTCTACTATGATTTAGAGCCACAACGCAATTGCTTAGTCACCCACGCCCAGTGTTTTTGAGATCCGACATGCTTACTTATGTATGTTTTTGTGGATTCTTCTTTTAAATGGGACCGGGATATTTTCCAAGGCTCCGATGTGTTTATTTGCTTCTCCGGCAAGTTTGTTATCACCAAGCCGCTTTGTTATCGCAGCCGACCAAACCAATTTTGAAGAAAAAGTTATGCCATGACATATGCCATCACACTGATATTTTGAGGTCATTTTATGGTCCCGTTTATGCGGGAGACAAGAGATTGTTTGGGCGCCTTTAGATAATTCTTGGGAAGACTCCCCCTCTCCTTGGCCCCCTAGATCCGCTAACGCTCCCGTTGCGGTCCCGTTGCGGCAATTTCCAGTAGCAAAGTAGTGCTATTTATTGGCCGTGAACGGCTTTGTAGTCACATGCGTACCACGTCACCGTCAGCCATCTAGCATGTGCCATTAATGTGACTTACACTGATTTGTGCCTATTATCCGTATGGAAGAACCACTTGCACCACATCTTCCCATGTACCAAGGATGCTTATTTTATGGCAAAAGAATCCACGTTTCGTTTACTTCTGCTAATTTATGTGACATGTAGTTACTCAACCCATTTACATTGCCCCGATTATCGATTGGATGGATAGCCTATACGTTAATGATTGGCAGTGTAGAGCGCATGAACTGCTAGAGGTTGCTTAACGCACACAATATGCAGTATACTTAGAATGTGGCTGTTATATGAGATGTTTGGAGCTCACCACCGTCACCAAGGCAACGGCCCCATCGTGAAAGCTTTGGCAGCCAGTTGATTTCTGTGGCAGGCACCTTTCAACTGACCTCTGTTTGCGAGACACTAATATAGCGCAGGCGAAGCTTACAATTTTTGTTTAGCATACAGAGTTACTAAGCTTAGAGTTACAAATATACTTAGGATGCACAGAAGTTGCCATTTCAACATTTTCCGTGATGTAACAATATATGCCAATTGCGAATGCTTCGATTTGTACATTGTGAGCGCCTCGATTGGATGTGGGATGTGCTGCAATTATTATGTGGTCACCAGCTATATCAATGGCTTGAACACTTTCACTAGGCTGGAATATTACCACGATTTTCTGTACCTATTCACGGAAGGTGCGGAAGAACAAGCCCATTGCAAGGAACGGCCGATTGTTTTCTCAGCCAATGCATCATAGCGTATTCTTGCTCCCAACCGATGCCCCGGGGTCCGGACCATCACACACGTATGATTGCATGTAATCCGCTTAATTTAGCGGCATACTGATATGCTTAACGCTATTGCTAGTAATACATAATATTGTGTATTTACAATGAGTTAGATGTAACTGAATGTATATAAAGAAACTGATATATATATATATCCCATATATATATATATATATATATATATGGGATAGGATAGGACGATACGAAATAGGGTAGTGGGACGTCCATGAGTGTATGAGGGGCGGTGGTAGTATAAAGTAGTTTTCCAAAACCCTTGCAATGATATCGTCGGCTACTATTCAGAGGTGAAACAACCCGGCTACTCGGCCACGAGCGTGGGTGACAGATATATACAAAAAAATATCTCCGGTTGTGGTGACAACCTACGGTACCGTATTAGCATTGCGTATGGATTGTATTTATCACCAGGCCGCTTTGCCTCTGAACATGCCCAGTCAATTTGTATTTTCTAACCATACAGACATATACGGACTCATCTTGTTTCAGTGCATGTATCAGAAGCGTACAGAAACAATTTAGTAGCTATGATCGAGGGCACAAAGGGGGGGGGGGGCTGAAAAAACTCTACCACTCGTGGAAAAGTCCATAGGTTTTAACATTGCCGTGGTAAGCCTGTCACCTACGAACTGTCCCGTCGCCGTCCAGAGATTGAGCCCGACGCAACAATTCCGTTTTCCAGCGCAGTTTGTGGCGTGTGGCACGGCTCACATCACAGGTAACGAGATATGGCTGACATCACGTGAAAGCTCCAAATGTTGGCTATCCGTCTGGCACAATTTAGTTGCGGTCGGGTCAACGTGCTGCGCATGCACGTCACCGAGGTCTTGAGAGAACGGGTGTCCAGTGAATGACCGGTCGCCCATAGGAATAGCATGTAAAACTGAGATTTTGCTCTCGGGAAATCACCAATTTTAGCGCTCCCCATCGACCCGATTTAAAACGCAATATCTCGACAACCAATGGACCGATTGACACCAAACCAACACCTCAGTATTGCCACGACAATTGTCAACATCGTCGTGACAACCGTTTCCGAGTCACGCGCCACGCGCACGCAAGGGGGGGGAGGGGTGAAAAGCGGAAGCGACGTTTTTGGGCATTTTTCACGATTTGGTCTGGTTCTCGGAAGCGGCTAAACTTAGCGACTTGTCGTCACCTTCACATCATGGCCCCATGTACCGACTATAATTTTCAGATTGACGATCAGCGGCTGCAGAGTGAGCGGGCGCAGTCATCGTGACACGGGTTGCACGTGTTTCAGTCCGTGAAAAAGGCTCCGCTTTCCACTGTCTCTACACCACTGTGGAATGACAATTCGTGGAGGGAGTTGTACGTGCGGATAGCCCCACCCTTTGTGATGCTCACAAGTCCTTCGGATATTATCCATCACCAATACTTTTGTTGCAATCGTCGATGTCCGCAACCGTTACCAGGCGTCACTTTCGGCAATCTCAAGCGACGGACGGGCGGAACAGTATCCTGTCACCTCCCAGAGACCGAATCCGACGTAACAGTCCCGTTTTCCGGCGCAGTTTGTTTTCAAAGCTGGTTTCAGTGTGCACGTATCTACCTAATAAGTACCAAAGCGCTGTTGAAGCTGAACTTGTGTATGTTTGCGTAGGTGGTGTTTCGTCTCTGAGAGACGAGAGTCATGACAAGTATTCCAAACATGGTCTTGTCTGTGATGTTGGCCGCGAAAAATATTATTTTATCTCCAGGAAGTCTTCCACTCCATTTTTCCAAAAGAGGAATTGAGTCTGACAATGACTGCGATCTCCTTGATGTTTGGGCATGATCATGGGAGCATTAAACACGGAGCACGACCGTGTAAAGTGCGAAAATAGTTTTCATGGCAGAAACAAATCACATCATTCTCCAACTTGGAATGCAACACAGTTTTCCTCTCATAATCCAGGATTCAGATTAGAAGAAAAGTCCTCAAATCCTCTGCTCTATGCCAACCTGTAGTGCCACATAATTTTCCTTTCCAATTCCAGAATTCCAAGACATAAACCCAAATTTGGTCATACCTGACTGAAGTAACACTTTTCTCGTTTCTCAGTCTAACATATTGTTTCAGCCATTTTCCCACACCGCAAACTTCTGTAATCCTTATCATGATAACAAATGTTTTGGTTCTTCCAATATGAGCCTTTGTTTTAATAATTTCATCTGGTCACTTCCACGGGTTTGATTTATGTGTGTCAGGGCCCATGTTTTGCCATAAGCAGAGCTTCCTACATTGATAAAGAGATTTAAAAAATAACTTACTTGAAATTAATGCAAAATATGATCTATGACACTCTGCCCTTGATATTGGTGCTATATTGACTTCCTTATTGTACAAGGGAATTCAATTTGTATTGGTGAATGTCATTTTCAATGTGTCATTCGATTTGGAGAACAGCATATTGTAATACCATGTGTATTCGCATGATTAGGATGATGTGATCATTGATTCCCCTCAGAAATGCTTATTTTTAGTTAGAAAGCAAAATAACATACCATTATTGTTTAATATCTAAAATAGTCTGGCCTGGTTTACCATACTCCCTTTTAAATTGTTTCTTCAATATAGGCACAATTTGTGTGTTCAAGAATAAAAAATGTTAAATATCTAACCTGGTGTGATCTTTAAAAAAAATATTTTCGTCTGACATACATTGAGCATATTTTCACAATAAAAACTAGCTTAACTTGTGGTTTTGCTTTGCTAAGTAAAATGTGTGCACAACATATTGTAAGTACATTAAACCACAATAATATGCACCATAAATGGATACTGATGGATCCGCACCATAGAAGCAAGTTTAGCTTATAGTGTGCGTTGTACTTTGACATATTAACTAACAATTGAAGATCGTATATAATTGAACAAATTGGAGATCATATATGGACTAAAGCGTTCTTTGTTCCATTTCAGCGGCATGGTCGTTATTTCGCGCTCACACACATGCATACGGGTCTTAATGTGAACTATCAACATGTGACAGCCTGGTGGTGCTCGATATTCCGTAGGTGACAAGCTGGACACTTTTTTTCACCTCTGACTATACTCACCCATGTTGATATATATACGGCATGACATAATACAATATATACAACGTGACACCGACACCAAAGCAATGTAATTATTTGTAATTTGCCTTGTCTTATGAACTAGAAATATGCAAGCTTTTTAATGTTTCTTTCATGAAAGCTTGGGTTAACGGTTGGTATACACCAAATTTTGACATACATCAAGTTTTATAGTGCCACGTTGCCGCGTTATGGTACTGCGCATGCAAAGAATCACCTAAAATATCAGGAAATGGTATTTCCGACATGAGAAGACATACTTTGTATAACACTGCATAAGCCTGAGCTTATGGGTTTTCTTCTGGTCCAAGTATATTTTTTTTGGTGAATGCCGGGGTGACAACGGAACTAAATAGGATAGAAAAAGCTTATTTTTTTCGCCATTATGTAACAGAACTCTCCTCAAGTGTCCACTCTGGGCCGACAAAAAGGCAAAGTGGGACGTTCATGAGTGTATGAGGGACAGGGTAGTGTATAGTAGTTTTCCAATACCATTACAATGATATTGTCAGCTACTATGCTCTGACGCATGTTTCTTTTTCACACGCATTTCCTCAAAAGCATTCATCGGCATACCTGAATGCCACGGATCACCCCAGATACAGATCGCCGGTGCCATAGCTCTAGCTGACAGCAGCTGGCTTCGAACAAAGCGTCGGTATCCGACCATCAACCGCAGGGCGACCTCTCCCGTCGTGCACACAGTGCGCGACACCGCCGGTGACCACTCACGGCCAAACTAGCGATAATCATCGGCCACACTGTGTCTCAATTGTACGGAGCAGGCTGGAAAGCACTCGGCCATTCAACGTGCGACAATCGGACTCGATTTGGTGTCGGCGGGCGGTCGGCGCACACAGACAGCCTAATGCCACGTTAAATGGTTTCATTAGAACTTTTGACCTTCTTGTGTGCGACCTGCGCCATAAGCTAATAAAGAAACAGCGTGGTGCGCGGTGACAAAATCGGCCGTCCTCGCGCCGGCCCAAAATCAAGCTGTAAGTGTCGGGTCCTTTCTGCCCGGTCGCGCTGGTTAGCGTCTGTGCTGCTCGCTCCGGATCACTTTCAGCCAGCTGGACATTTGTAAAGGTCTGTGTAAGTCATCCATTGGTCGGCCGCGTGGCGGGACACCTGGGCATTTGCCCCCCACCCCCCACCCTCCACCCACCCCCTCCGCCGGTCGCCGTGATTCTGTCCAGATTACGATCCGCAACGATATTTTCGTAAAACGACACGTCGCGCGTCCAATCGACGAGGGAGGCGGCCCTAGGCAGAGGCCGGCCACAGGCGCTGGCCTGGCGAGTGGTGACGCGCGCACCAGCCGACCCAAACCAGTGGCCTCTGCTGCCCGACCGCCTCTCATGGGCAGAGGCTGGCCACAGGCGCTGGCCTGGCGAGTGGTGACGCGCGCACCAGCCGACCCAAACCAGTGGCCTCTGCTGCCCGACCGCCTCTCATGGGCAGAGGCCGGCCACAGGCGCTGGCCTGGCGAGTGGTGACGCGCGCACCAGCCGACCCAAACCAGTGGCCTCTGCTGCCCGACCGCCTCTCATGGGCAGAGGCCTGGCCACAGGCGCTGGCCTGGCGAGTGGTGACGCGCGCACCAGCCGACCCAAACCAGTGGCCTCTGCTGCCCGACCGCCTCTCATGGGCAGAGGCCGGCCACAGGCGCTGGCCTGGCGAGTGGTGACGCGCGCACCAGCCGACCCAAACCAGTGGCCTCTGCTGCCCGACCGCCTCTCATGGGCAGAGGCCGGCCACAGGCGCTGGCCTGGCGAGTGGTGACGCGCGCACCAGCCGACCCAAACCAGTGGCCTCTGCTGCCCGACCGCCTCTCATGGGCAGAGGCCGGCCACAGGCGCCAGCCGCTATGACGTTGAGCACCAGCAGCGGCGACCTGCTGGCGGCCGGCGTGGGTGGAGCGTGCGGTATGGCGTCAAGCAATACGAAAACGGCAACGACTGTAGAGCATGCTGTGATCGCGCCACGTTAGCTGGCGTGGCTCGTGTGCGATAGCTTTGTGAATGTGGCTTGTGTTGTCACTAGGCAATGTAGGTTAGCCTCATGTGTTAACTTTTTAATTTACTCTGATGGTCATCTTCTGAACCACTGCGAAATCTGGCATATTATCAATTATATATCTGCTACATCCAAATAAAATACATTCTTATATTTCCTGTCCACATCGAGACCAATGCCAAAAGTGTTGCATCCTACAACTATGTGGTTGGATGGAAACGTTCTGCTTTTACTATAAACTGGAAGCGCTTACTGCAAGTAGCTCCAATCGTGGCACGTAATAATCACTAGGTTGTCAGCATTACTATTAATTGGTGTTGAAAGTGGGGATGGGCTGGCTGTGAGCCTCCTTGCGTTCCCCACTTGACGTCGATTGTAAGTCAAGCATTGGTCAACGAGCACGCTTGCCTTTCCATTGTTTTCGTAATCCGCGTTTAGAACGCCATCCTAACAACCCTATTCATGACAATCACCGTGGTGTGGTCGGCACAAGAGAGACGGCCAGACCGTGGCCGTGTGCGGATAATGACATCGCACCACTCAGCTGCCAGGTGGGATGGCAGAGGGCAGCCGACCGGCCACGGGGCGGTGGTCGCCCTGAAAGCGTGACCTCCGCCACCACCACCGCCTCACGCCCTCTGTGGGTTTTATAAACATTCAACTCTTTCCCATGGGAGGCGGCAGCTGGCGCCCTTGCGGGGCAGCACGGCGGAAGGGCAGGCTCGAGGAGTATCTGTCGGCGCGCCGCCGCCTGAATGGGCGCGCCGCCCGGCCCACAACGGCTCAGCCGGCAGCCGGTAATTGTCGGCACAAAGGCACACATTCTTGGGGTGATTGGCTGCGATTACACCCGATCTGGGCAGTTTAGATGACGCGGTGCTGACACAGAGTCGGCCGAGTCAACACGCCCGGACCAGGAGGCAGGGTGTCTGCTGACGTGACCGAGCCGGGGGTGAGCCATGGTGCAGCTGGCCCCCGCCTCGACACCCAAGACCCATATCTGTGTCAGCGCGCTGTCGCCATTCTAGATCCGACAGCGCGCATCTAGAATTTGTTCAGCTATGTTCACGGGCCGCGGTTTCATTGTCGATTAGGATGAATCTATCAAGGTTAGCCATAAAAAATAAACTGAATCGTACTTCCTTGACCGGAAATATCCTGAGTTGTCCCATGTTTATATATATATATATATATATATATATATATATATATATATATATATATAAATATATATATACATACATATATATGTGTGTACGTCTGTGTGTGTATGTATGTGTGTGTGTGTGTATGTATGTGTGTGTGTGTATATGTATGTGTGTGTGTGTGTGTGTGTGTGTGTGTGTGTGTGTGTGTGTGTGTGTGTGTGTGTGTGTGTGTGTGTGTGTGTGCATGTATGTGTGTGTGTGTGTGTGTGTGTGTGTGTGTGTGTGTGTGTGTGTGTGTGTGTGTGTGTGTGTGTGTGTGTGTGTGTGTGTGTGTGTGTGTGTGTGTGTGTGTGTGCTTGTGGCGTACAGACGGGACGGGAATTGGGGGTAGCTGCCCCCTTCTGAGAGGTTGTGGGGCACCCAAGAATCGCGAATGGGCCCTTGAAAATGACGATGGGGGCTCCAAAATCACACCAAGTCCGTTGAAACTCACATCGAGGGCCTACAAATCGTTCCAGGCCATACAAATGACATTAGGTCCTTCAAAGTGTACGATCGGGGCCCATAAGATACCGCTGCAGCTCCAAAAATAGTTCTGTGGCCCCCAAAACTCACGCTGTAATCTCGCCGTGGGCCAAAAAATAATCGCATGGCTCCTGAATATGACACTGGGGACCCAAAAACCATACCGTGCCCCTGAAAATAGCACTGAGGGCTTGAAACGTTCTCATCTGGGCCTACGAAAATCACTCTGGGAGCCCAAAGAAGTCGTACTGGAGTCTTTGAAAATGAGCATGGGTCCCCCAAAAGTCGAGTTTGGCACCTGAAAATCACGCTGGTGGCTGCAAAGCTCAGGCCGAGGCCCTTGAAAATCACGCTTTGGGCTCCAAGAAATCGTGCCGGAGTTCTTGAAAATCACGAATTAGACCCCAAAAGGTCCGGCCGGGGCCTCCGAAAATCGCTTTGAAGCTGGGGGCACAAGGAGTTTCGCCCGGGCCTCGCAAGATCTCACTAGGGGCTCTTGACCGGGCCCTTATAAGTCTCATAATTATCATCGGAACCACTAAAAATGAAGCCGGGGAAACAAAAAGGACGTCCGGAGATCGAAAATCAATCTGGGGTCGCAACATTCGCTCCAAAAACCCCAAAGTGGGTTGAACCCTCAAAACCGTGCCGAAGCCACCAAGAACTCGTGCTCGGGATCCCAACAAATGACGACGGTGTCAAGTAAATAGCACTTAGACTCAAACAAGTTGAACCGCTACTATTGGAAATTACACTGGGGGCTAACAAAAATGGCGCCGGAGCCCGACAGGTCGCAACTGGCTTGCCAAAAGTCGATGCTTTCTCGGCGTGTCACTCTGAGACCACACAAGTTTCGTCAAACAACCCCCCTCCCCCAGAAAAAAAAACGAGTCGGGATTCGGAATAGAAGCATGTTAGGACACCCAAACAAAAATGTAACGGGAGCCAGGAGAATCGTACCGGGGCCCAAAAATATCGCGGCTTACAAAAAAATAGAACTCGACATCAAACAAAATAAAAAATGGACTTCATGGAATCGACCCGAGCACCGGAAAATTCAGAGCATGTCCCGAAAGAAAGTTCTTCGAATGTCTTTCTAATCTGAAGGGTGCCATCGGCTGTATAAAAATATCGTTGAGCTGTGACAGTAGCGTATCAAGGAGGAAAATGAAGCGGCTGGACTCACAGGAATCGCGCCGGGTCACCAAAAATCGATCTGGGCCCCATACATTCGTGTCGGGGCCCCAGAAATCTGCGTAGACAGCTCTACATAAGTAAAGGCGGCACCAAAATACTCGCGCAAGCTCCGCAAATTTGCGTCGGGGCACCACAAATTCACGGTGGACGCAGCTAAGTACAATGCGCTCCGTTAACATTTTGGTAAGCCCCCTAAATATCGTGTTCAGAACGAAAAATGTCCGTCGGTAGTCCCCAATATTCCGGCCGGGGCATCAAAAATTCCTTTCGGGACACCCAAGAATTGGCGTCGATAGCCCAAATAAACTAAGCGTGGTCCAAAAAAATAACGCATCGGGACCCGATACAAGTTATGCTGGAGCCCTCCAAAGTGGGGAGAATTTCCGAGAAAATAAATGTCCGTGCCAAGAAAGTTCCTCCAGTGCCCCAAATGTATCACCAGATCCCTTAAATTCGCATATGGCCCAGAAAAAACGTAGCGGAGCACGAGAACTCGCCATGGGACACAACAAAATGGCACAAAGGGCCACACAAATTTGGGACTTCTGAATAGTCTGGCACTAAAAATCTGTCACTTTATAACATTCAGAAGAGGCTGCCAATAATTACGTCGAGGCTAGAAAATGTACATCGGAATCCCCAGAAAAAACGCACCTGGCCCTGAAAAGTTATGCCGGGACCCCGAGAAGTTTAACCAAAGCCCCTAGAATCGTGCTGGGGGTCCTACAAATGTGCGTCAGGAGCGAGATACTAAGAGCACAGCGGGAAGCAGACAATGCACTGGGCCCTTCAAGGCGTACCCAGGGCATACCCAGGACAAGGCACGTACAGGAGCTATGCTCACATGTCACTATCCGGTCTGAGCGACATTGGCAGCGCTTTTTGCCGGCACTACAACGCAGGGACAGCCAGCCTGTGTTTGGCCATGCCGCGACGCTGGGCTCTGGGACCATGCCGTGACGAGGGTGCAGGCAGCACGACACGTCATACCGTCCAACTGTGCCGAAACTGCTCCGGGCGCAAACCGAGCTGGCTGGCGCCGAAAATAGCTACTAACGAACACAATTTACAGTGAAGAGGATGAAAAGGACATGGAAGCAGCCAGAGGTGTATTTTGTACTCAACACATCGCCATCTAACGGGGAGTGGGAGAGTGGGGAGGGGGGGGGGCGGGGGGATGGAAGGGAGGAGAGCTATAGCATGGCTTCTCAACAAAGCGACCTGGTTGGATTAGGTTATGCTGTAAAGTTGGTGACTAACCAACTGATACTTACGTGCTTAAGTAATTGGTGATTCGTCTCGTAACTGGATATCTGTGAAACGATTGACGTTATCTGATTTGAGCTCATTTACTTTGTTGGATGCTTGTCATCGGCTTTTCTATTTTCACTTACTGTTTGACATTCGTGCGTCATAATAATGTGCTCAGGTGCTTCGTCTGTGCCCAGTTTTGGGGGGAAGAAAAAGATTACCTTCCAATATCGATTAGGAGTACAACTAGCATGATGCCTTGAACCGATATGAATCACGCAAACAACCAAGTGCAGTATCCATGTTTTGTTGGCATCATGTACAAAAATGATAGGTTTTCTGTTGACGTTGTTATTTCTGTGCTCTCAAAGGAATACGGATTTGATGCATGGGGTATACGGTAGTAGCAACAGTGCACAGAAAAGGTAATACCGTTGAACGTCTTCGCCTCGCGAGTTGAACGTCACGTTATGAGGAATATTTTGCGTCAAATGGATTGACTTTCGAGGAATTGGAATACTCTTACAATTGGAACCAAGCTATGTTTCAGATGCATACCATGATTAACCCGTACGTCTGGGGGGGGGGGGGTCCTCAACCGCCCCCTCAGGTTTTTCGCGGATAGTGGACGAATGGCGCCGGGCAGTGCGCCCAAATTTGGCATACCTTTTCCCACATCAATTTGGCATACCGTTTCAAAATTTTGAAGTCAGGTCATCTAGGGTCCACGAGTTAGTCAAGGTTAAGTGAGGTCACCTCCAAAAAAGTTCAACCAGTCGTCACGCTTTAACGGATGCAGCTATTTGAATGCAACTGTCAGCGTTTGCTTATCTTTAGGGATGCAACAAAACGTAGGAGTGGAATGTTTAATTTTTTTCCATTTTTGGCTACATATACATTTTGCATATTTGCTAATTGAAGTTCAAATAGAAGATTCTGGCTAAAGTAAGCATTTTGTTGGGGTAGGTTTGACTTCCAACAACGATTCTCGGTCTGCTCTGCCCATTGGAAAAGGAAAATTAAGGAAAACATGAAGACTCAAAATTTTGAAATTTCGAAACAATATTTTATTTTTGGGGGCCAAAAAAAATGTATGGCCCTGGTCGATTCGCAGTCCTTTTCGTATTTCAATTTTTTCTTCTTCTCATATATCCCCAAAATGAACTCCCGAGAGCCAAAAACATAATGCAAGTCGTGAAAAGTCGTGGAAATCTAGCCCCCTGATGACGTAACTATTGGGGGGAAGTTGTTGTTTTGGGATGGATCCTGACCATACTCGTCGAGCGCTTTCCGATGACACCTCTTTCGTTTTCGCGCGACACTTAGTTTGGATTTTAGAGGGGGTTGCTATCATCCCCACCGTGACGGGGTGTGAGGATGTGGCCGTAGAGACAGCGCGGGTTAATGGCATTCTGTGATGCCCATGTGTATGAAATAAGAGAACTCGTGGAGCTTGTTTCATGGCAAACTATTCCGGAGTTTTTGAAGAAAGCGTAGCTGGCCAGTGGTATCATGTGCCTCTTCAGTGTCAGTGGTGGGCAAATAATTAGATAAGGCCGCTTCGACAACGTAGGGCTTAAGAGGCGGATATGCCGAGTCTCTTTCGATATAATAAATAGATAAGGCGTGTGTGTGTGTGTGTGTGTGTGTGTGTGTGTGTGTGTGTGTGTGTGTGTGTGTGTGTGTGTGTGTGTGTGGACATTGAAACGTGCTGAGGCCCACAGGTCATCTTGGGAGTAGGTGCTGCATTGGGAGAGAGCCCATGCACGCTCGCTCAATTCTGGATCTCACTACCGATGACATTTTGCAAGAGCTGATGCAGCATCAGCGTCATGCAAATACGCTGCTGTCATGCAAATGCTGAATACGCTGAACGTATTACAGCTTTAAATAGTTAGCACTTGACCTGCTGTAATTCTTTGTCAAAGTCCGATCTCCTCTGGGTGATGAGCCGTGGCTCGCCTCAGATGAAGAGATGACCGCCACCAGGTGCGGCTTCCCAGCGAGGCTGTTCAATTCATGCATAATTCCCAAGCTCAGCCTGATTCATTCTGATTAACATTCAAATGGCGGAGACATGGGCGCTGAAATATGGAACTAGGCCACCTGCTTTCGTTCCAACAATGACAATACCCTGAGCCAGACTGATATTTCCATTCGCTGCGGCCTCCATAATCATCTCTCAAAACCGGTCATATGTTTGCGTGCTGACATGCCAACTTTGAAAACATACGTAATCACACCTGCAGCAACACCGTAACGGAGTGTTGCTTTCCGCAATGCAATTCTGAATTATTCATCGATTAATTAGGGTAGCACGAACATCCAACTAGGAAGGGCAGGGACAAGCGACATATCCGTTATTTCGTCGCTGATTGTGATGCATCGGTGTGCTCTGCATGTAACACGATGTTTTTTAAAATCACAATCTATGAATTGGCTGGAGATGTTTGACTCTCTTTTGTATTGAACTCTGCCTGTGATGGAATTCTCAGCGTCGATTTCAAGGTCGAATCGGGGATTAATTCGGACGTGCTTATCAGGATAGAACGAAGACAACTGTCCCACATGGAATACATTTGCGTTGATTATATTTTCAAAACATTTGTTAGACGATGGCATTCAGTTCCATTTCCCCGCCAAGATGTTTTGCAAGACATTTCATGGTAGGATCTGATACCGCACAATAATTTTCGATAGTATTGTGATGTCTTCAATTACACCCCCTACCTAAGCTATGAACTACCAAAGGGGTCTTACCAATGATTATAAATGAAACTGCGAAACAATTTTTATACCGCTGAAGAAAATGAATTGTCGGTGAAGGGTAGATCAGTCGATCTGTTGAATGCTCACACAATCGTTCTATACCCCATCTTTTTATAACACGTCAGCTAACCTGTGTTAACTATAATTGAGCAAGAGTGGCAGAAGTTTGTTTTCTGTCTTTAAAATAAAAGTTCTGATGAAGCTCGCCAGACTCACGAATCCATCGCCAGCCGAGGGGATATATTCTTTTAATCGTGTGGCAACGCAGTTCTGTTCCTTTATTTTTTATAGTGAACTATGGTGCTTCGCTTTATTACATGGAGATCCTGCCTGTTTAACCAAGCTTTCACCACGACTTGCTTTTCTTCGAATTTTGGAAGTCAAAGCGTGCTGATGACAATACAATTTCACTCAAAATCCTGTAGGAATCAAAGGCAGACTGACATTTTTATAATAGTGGACGCGTTACATTTGGTAAACCACATTATAAACATAATCAGTGTTAGCTTCAGGCTTTTTGGACACGTTGATTAAAGTCAGCAGTGAAAATGTTTACTACCTTAGCCCTCAGTTAATACAGCATAACCCACGGAGGTGGCGCCGTTCGTTGGACAAGGTAAGAAGCTTACCTACCTCCACGGCTGCCAACTATCTCCCTCCATTATTTTTTCAGACAATCTTCTGCTTGCGCACTTAGGAACAGGAAGAGAACCCAGACTACGAGAAATTGTTCATTCCAGTTTGTTAGTGTTGTAAGCCGGTTTTTTAACCTTAGTCTGAGTCTCAAAGTGTCTCCCCTAACCAGGCGAACTACTTCATTTCATTCCCGTATTTCATACGTAGGGATGTAGAGCAAATTGTGGGTCGTTTGTGAGGGTTTTGTTTAATAGCGTGATGTTGAGTTTATTGATCTGTTCTTGCCGTGTGTCACCATTGATTCGATATTCAGTTAATTATACCATTCAATTAATGATTGAGGTCTTCAAGAAATGAGGACCAGATCCTTCTGGCTCTCTCCCTTCCCTTTAATCGTCTGGTAACACAATGTTTTTCCCTCGCCCTTTCAGGGACTATGGTGTTTCGTTTCATTCCACGAAAATCCCGCCTGCTTATATTTACGATGCAGAACATATACCCTATATCTCGAGAATGGCTCCACATGAAAAGGTAGGTATATCGGATATGGAATGCAAAATACGACCTAGTGACACTGGACATTAATATTTACGGTATTAAATACGGAGTCGAGTGGACGAAGAGGAGAGGCTCATTCATTGGACACAGTGCGCCTATTCGCGAACAGTTAATTGCACCATCTGCGCAGACCCACCCCAGCAGTGAGTGCCATGCCGCGTGCACCAACCATGTGCACTGTGCAGTGTGCCATGCAGAAGGTGATGTCCAGTAGTAGTGCAGGCTGGCCAGCTTTCATCACGGGCTTTGCGTGCGTGCTGCCAGTGCTTAGTGGTCGGCCGGAAGAACTGGTGTATACAACGACCTCGTGAGTTCCATGTACATACTTACAAGGTTGGCATGCTTCATCTCATCCTCGTCTAACTTCATCTCTGGTATTCAGATTGTCGCGCTGCTGTGCAGATCAGCGTAGTGTACATTGGCTTCAGCAGAGCGTGTCCTCGCTGTGTATGTATTGTGTATACATTAGTTTCAGCAGAGCGTGTCCTCGCTGTGTATGTATTGTGTACACATTGGTTTCAGCATAGCGTGTCCTCCTTGTGTATGTATTGTGTACACATTGGTTTCAGCATAGCGTGTCCTCCTTGTGTATGTATTGTGTACACATTGGTTTCAGCAAAGCGTGTCCTCGCTGTGCATGTATTGTGTATACATTGGTTTCAGCAGAGCGTGTCCTCGCTGTGTATGTATTGTGTATACATTAGTTTCAGCAGAGCGTGTCCTCGCTGTGTATGTATTGTGTACACATTGGTTTCAGTAGAGCGTGTCCTCGCTGTGTATGTATTGTGTACACATTGGTTTCAGCAGAGCGTGTCCTCGCTGTGTATGTATTGTGTACACATTGGTTTCAGTAGAGCGTGTCCTCGCTGTGTATGTATTGTGTACACATTAGTTTCAGCAGAGCGTGTCCTCGCTGTGTATGTATTGTGTACACATTGGGGCAGGGTAACGTCACGGACGTAGCCAACGCTACACGTCCCTCGAGGCTTGCTGCGATATAGCGCTATGGTCCTAGTGTTGAAGTGTAGCGCTACGGTTGCAGCTTTCCATGAAAAGAATCTGCATATAAATCCTCTCATTCACCGCATCCAAAGTGGATGTCAATGGGTGGGGTGTACCATCTGTCGGTGGTGACATGGCTACCACATGGCATAGCGAACCGTACGTGCCCTTGTGGGGACGTGTCCGGAGCTTCCCCAGCTATATATAATTCCAATGTCCAGCTGTGATACCCGACTGTACCTTAGTGCACGCTCCGCAGCCGCCCGCCCGGCTGGCTGTGATGCAGGCAGTCAGCCACGCGGTTTGTGTGGCGGGAGCGGATCCGGGAAAGGTGACCGAGGAGTGCAATCACAGGATGCGCAATTTAAAGAAGAACCTCGTGTTCCTTTACTACTATGCACTCGACTGGTAGGCCATGCCGCGCTATCAGAACGTCGCGCCACTTGGTCATGGGCGGACTCGGTAATACGGCCAGGTGTGTGATTCAAACTCGTGCTCGGGTATTGCCGAACCAAATGTCCCACCCGCTGAGCTCCTGCGACCCGGGGGTGCTCGCTTTGGGACGGCTCCATGTGACATTTTCTGGATGCCCGTCTTACTTTTAATTGACGCAGTATCACTTGCTAAAGGGTGGGAGAAGTGGAGGGGATGCTCCAATTCTGTCCAATTTTAGCACTCCCGTTATGGTGCTACATGGAAATGAAGAAGGTAGAATGCGGACCTGAACCCCTACCATGTAATCGTTCTCACGGCACCTGCAAGATGAACCTTCGAAATTTCGTCTGCCCTTGCAAAAATGCGCGGCCGTTCTTTACAGGTACAGGTGTACACCTTGATACTTTCTGAACATTTACTTTCGCCAGGATCATCTTGGGCAAGAAGCATACTCTTAGTGTCCAACGCTTGAGGAGCCTAAAGTATGGTCATGAGCCGCTCCCCCAGAGTGTTGGAGGACGGAGCTACCGTTGCCGCCAGCAGCATTTACGTCACGGCCTCGATTGTTTGCGATTAGGCTTGATGTGCCAAAATAGGCGCCGAAAATGGCTTACGACGGTGGTGCAGCTGCCGACTGGACCTGCTCGCCGAGCCCCTGGGACCGGTTATTCGCCAGTGCAGACAGAAAGCGTGCATGTACCGTCCGTGTCAAATGTGCTATCTGACTTGTTTTCATGGTTTACTAACCAAACATACAATTAGGAACGATGCACGGGAGCATTAGTGCAGTATGATCTGGATGTATCTAACGTCGGCTACAAGCTAACATTCATCCCGGCTTTTCCTCAGTTTCGGGTGCTCAATATTTTCTAACATGTCTCATTAGCCATGGTTTCTGACGATCCTCAGATGTAAATCTGTGAAGAGTCGGACAAAGCTATTTTTCATTGTCACTCGGAGAATTAGCTTATTAGAGAGAATTAGCTTCCTAATATTCGGCGCAGCACACTTTGTGGCAGGCTGGATAAGTTTGACTAATTCACATACGAAGAATTTGAGGAAGATTGGTCAAAACGTTCTGCTCTTTAGAGTAAAGTAGAATAGGACGCCATTTTGCAAGGTATTGGAAGGCACGTATTTCCCAATCAGGTATGTGACGATAAGGATATTGAGTTCTGACATCGTACTGATTATGCTACTAGTCGACTTCACCTATTGTGGTAAATGGGCGATATTTTGTAATGGAATACCGAATGTCATTATACTGGGACTAACTACGTTCTTCCTTCTATCTTTCTACGTCATTTAGCGGGACTAAGCAGTCCCGCTAAATGACATAGCATCTATAGTTCATCTTCAGTTCATCTCGGAGCATCGATACGAGATGATCCATGAATTAACTGAGAATTGGATAAATAACTACAGGAGCGAACTGAAGTGGTGTTCTGTGGTACTGGTACATCGGCTATTCTTGTAGAAAAACATCGATATGTCTTTACCGTGCGAGCAAGGAGAAAATTGCCCATGTTGTCGATCACACCTACCGCAGAGTTTTAATAGCATTCAGTATATGGGGGATCGTGCATTGCTATGCGTAGTGCTCGTATGGGTTCGTGGAGGATACATCATCTGAGCCTCGCCTCCATATACCACTGGCCCCATAAAATTGTCCACACCTCCCACTCTTCTTAATCTTTTCTTTCTTTTTGGTTCCTCAATACTTGGAAGTCGCGCAATGTCCACGGTATCCCAAAGCTTGATGACTTTTCCTAATATTCTTTCGTGCTTGCGGTGCTGTGTTAAGTGTAACTGTGCAGTCTAGTGTACACTAAAAAGGTGTAGTAAAGTTAGCGTGGCCAAGTTTTGTATTTTGGTGAAGGACTGTTTAAACGGCGAGTTCCGGGAGAGATATCGAAGCAGTTCTCAATTTCCTTTTTACATCATAACACGCTTACTGTTTAAAGATTTAAACGAATATTCTAACATTTTTGAAAAGTTTTTGAGTTTGGGAGTTTGCAAGAGACTCACTCAAAGACTAACTAATACAAGATAAAACCAATGCAGTCAAATAATCCAAATTTAGCAAGGTGACTCAAATCATGTCGCATGCAATCATCATCCAAAAACACATTAGCTGAGCTGCTATATGCAAAATTCGACGTAATGTGCAGTCTAAATAATTGCTTTTATCCATTCATTTCTATGGAAAATTTTTCGTTTGGATTCTTCTAACTTAGCAGATTGCATTGACATATTGGCTAGATTGTACAAATTGATTAAATTAATCTTCTATATCTTATTAACATTTTTTATCTTTATACTTGGTTTTTGTTCCGGGAAGTGATATATTTGAAAACTTAGGTGACTCAAAGGTTTTGATGATTTCAAAGCATCATCTCTGACCCACATGAACTACTAAGAACTTAGTTTTTCACTTGCTCAATTGCTTTGCCGCGAATGAGGAATGTTGACGTGGATGAGAATGGAGGCGACTGTTTGTGACTATGTCCTATTTATCTGCTTGCAGCTAATAGCTTTCATTGCAATAGCAGTAGCAATGTAATTACAACTGCAATCGTGCAAATGTTCAAATGATCATGTCGTCTGTGAAAGGTGAGCAGCGATTTGATTTGTCTGCGTCGCCAGACATGTCGCTGATCATGCCGGGGAATAAAGCCGTCAACATCACGCTCCACTGAGTAAAGCCAGTCGGCAACATCACGCTCCACTGAGTAAGGCCAGTCGGCAACATCACGCTCCACTGAGTAAGGCCAGTCGGCAACATCATGCCCCACTGAGTAAGGTCAGTCGGCAACATCACGTTCTACTCAGTCAGGTACTTAAAGTCCTGGCACGTGGTGCCTGAAGCGTCCCTTTCGCCATCCAACCTTGAGAGTCTTGGCCTTGAGAAAGCTGAGTATGAAAATCGTCAGCTGCCAACCAGACGGCGAATAATTTTCTAGAATCTATGCTCCTTCCGAAGAGGCGATGCCTAGCTAACCGGCGGCAGCCGTTCAAGGGACCAACAATCTATCGGACACGCAGCAGATTACATCCCCGACGGGCATATTATTTCTAGATTACTTGATCAGTGGTTACGATCATTGCGCTTTTGTTTTTATGAGTTGCAGGCTTCACGAAAGCATCGCATGATGTTCGATCAGCGTGGAAGTTGCAGATATATATATATATATATATATATATATATATATATATATATATATATATATATATATATATATAATATATATATATATATATATATATATATACGTAGCAAGAAGGTAATGTTGAATATAAGTTTGTTCCGGTGTTGCATAGTTACAATATATACGCAATATTTGCCGTGGATATGGCAATCCAACACTTAAACTGCAGCTGTCCCGTATTGAAATGTTGCTCGATGGTTACCCGCGGGCTATCTCTTGATACCAAACATATGTAGCTTTGGGAGAAAACAAAGAAACGCTGGACGACTGAAGAAATGAGTTCGACTTTTGACTGCAAATCGATGTGATTTCTGAACAGTTTGTTAGAGTACCTCACGGCACGTGGAATGATAACCGGTTGATGAAAATGGAAGACATGGCGAAGAGGCGCGAGGACTTCGTGCAATTTAAGCTAACCTACGATCTTGTGGTTTGATAATATCCCGGTTTGAAATGTTACTCGAGGTTCACCACGAGCTTTTTATTGCTTGATACCAGATGAGGATAGGTTAGGATGAAGGAAAATGCGAGGCGACCGAATAAATCGGTGTGACCTTTGATCGTTGCAATTAATTCGATTTCGTAACATTATATCACGGCGCAAGCTACGTCGAATGGCATGCACTTGATGCCAATTGAACCTATAGCGACGAATTGCCGGGACTTCGAATAATTCAAACTAGCCTTCAACCTTGAGGTTTGACCTTGACATATTCCGGTTTCAAAATGTTACTCGAGGGTTCACCATGGGCTATCGCTTGATAGTGGATCTGGGTAGGCTTGGGCGAACCCCCCCCCCCCCAAAAAAAAAAATGCGAGGCGACCGAAGAAATCAACTTGAATTTCGACCCGTTAACATTATTCCGAATTATCAACTTTCTGATACCTCACAACAAACGACGTCCAATGACACCCATTTTCGGATAATTGAAGCCATACCGACGAAACGCGAGGTCATTAAAGATCTCAATCAAAACCTTGACCTTGACATTTCCCGGTTTGAAATGTTGCTCGAGTGTTAACCACTGGCTATCGCTTGGTGCCAGATTTTGGATAGGTTTGAGCGAAAACGAAAAGATGAGGCGATCGGAGGATCAGCTAGTTTGGGGGGGGGGGTTGAGGGGAACAAATTGCCACTTTTCAGATATTGGGGCGGGGACATATCGCCCAGCGGTTACACCCACGCAGACATCTGCGTGTATTCTTGTCTGCCGGTGGCCACCGGCACACGTCTATGTCTGGTCGCCCCATTGAAGCATGCCACTGGACAACGCATCGCCAGGGCTTGACGTCCAGCTAGTTTGGTGCGCAGCCCGGGTAGCGTGCCTGCCGCCGACTGCCCAGCACGCTCAGCTAAACGGCGCGCGTGCACAAATGAGTGTCACGGTTGTTTCAAGAATGGCCTTTCCGCTGGATGAATGGTCTCACCGTGAAGTGGAACACCCAGGTGTTTGGCACCTGACATGCGAGACGCAAAGCTGTCAGGGAGTGCAGGTCGGAGAAGTATGAGGTCACCTTGCTGCAATTCGGTTTTCCAGGATGGCTAATCCTGGACCTAGGATCATCCTTCTCATATCGAAAACAAAATTCGTTCAAGAAAGGCCATCGAATATGTGCACATTTTTTGGGGGGAATGTGTTGCCCATCAACATCCACGAACATTTCTGCAAGAGCTACAAGACAGTTCGGACAATTTGCTGAAGGTGCATACGAGGTCATTTGTTGATGTCGTTATGAGGAGCCGCCCTGACTTTCGAGCTCCTCATTAGTACCTCGTAAGAACGCAACGAGACAGACAGGCAAATGGTGATGCAATCTCTCTTGATTGAATTAGTATCCTGTTGCAAACGCTACGTTTCTGATTATAGCTGTGCTCCAAAAGAGCATTGACGTTATCCTCCGCGCGTTAAAATACGTCAAACCACAGAGACGATACGTCGGTCAAAATCAGCTCGGGTCATTGTAGGGTGCGGTTATGTAATGTTGCTAAGCTATTTCCACTTCAGAACGACGAGTCCTTGACGAACAATGTTTTTGCTTACTTTGCTGATTTCCGTCGAAATTGGATGCTTTGGAAGTGTGACTGGAGCCATGAATATTCAAGATGGGATTAAGGGATCTTGAGTACAGAATACCCGGTTTATGGGGCTTTCGTCACGAAATTCGTTTATCATGGAACTGCTCCAACGTTTTGTCATTATTTACCCTAATCTCAGTCTGTCTGATTGTGATGCATTGATGGCATGTAATTGCTTTCCGCATTTAATGTAATAAATCATTTGTCTAGATAAGACATTTCAATTAAGTAAAACCGGACATTTTGTCATTGTATTTACGGCGGGAAAAAATCCCGGTCACGATCCTTAATATCATCAGATAATGCAATGGGAACGTCTGGTGGAGGGAATGAAGTCGTCACCGCTGTCAAAGTGCACGGACGGCCAAACCGGATCAAGCCACCGGGCTTTACTGCGTGCCTCCGGCTGGCCACAGAAAGAAGCCGTTTGCAGGCGGACTTTTCCAGTCGAGTTTCCCTCCGCCAGCCAGCTGTGGTCGTGCCTGGGAGACGCGTCGGGAACATTGTGTCAATTAAGTCGGATTATCGGCATAAAAACTGTCGGTAAATCACTGGTTGGTCAGCGAAGTTGACTAAAAAATGTTCAACATTGACGTTTAGCAATGCTGTTGCCAGGGTCGACAGACTTAATACCCTTCGATTGCATCGCGGATTATGACCACGGTCACTCGTCTGCGATGGTAGATTTGACTGTACCTGAGCGGCATGTATGGTAGATTTGGCCATTTTAAAAGCTTTTACGCCTATTGTGGGCTGTACTTGGAAGCAGGTATGGCCGCCTGTGGTAGCGACTTGGGCCACATCTGGCCGGCAGCCGATGCTGGGCCGACCGTACCTCCACCAGTAGCGGCGCCGGTGGCATGGTGATGCCATAGATGGTGTGGAGCCGGTGCTGGTCCGACCGTACCTCCACCAGTAGCGGCGCCGGTGGCGTGGTGGTGCCATAGATGGTGTGGAGCCGGTGCTGGTCCGACCGTACCTCCACCAGTAGCGGCGCCGGTGGCGTGGTGGTGCCATAGATGGTGTGGAGCCGGTGCTGGTCCGACCGTACCTCCACCAGTAGCGGCGCCGGTGGCGTGGTGGTGCCATAGATGGTGTGGAGCCGGTGCTGGTCCGACCGTACCTCCACCAGTAGCGGCGCCGGTGGCGTGGTGGTGCCATAGATGGTGTGGAGCCGGTGCTGGTCCGACCGTACCTCCACCAGTAGCGGCGCCGGTGGCGTGGTGATGCCATAGATGGTATGGAGCCGATGCTGGTCCGACCGTACCTCCACCAGTAGCGGCGCCGGTGGCGTAGTGGTGCCATAGATGGTGTGGAGCCGGTGCTGGTCCGACCGTACCTCCATCAGTAGCGGTGCCGGTGGCATGGTGATGCCATAGATGGTATGGAACCGATGCTGGGCCGACCGTACCTCCACCAGTAGCGGCGCCGGTGGCGTGGTGTTGCCATAGATGGTGTGGAGCCGGTGCTGGTCCGACCGTACCTCCATCAGTGGCAGTACCGGTGGCGTGGTGGTGCCATAGATGGTGTGGAGCCGGTGCTGGGCCAACCGTACCTCCACCTTTCCACGGCGCACTCAGTAGCGGCCCGACGTTTTAGTATCGGGGCCGGCCCATTGTGTCGATGCAGTGTTGTGCCGCTCCCAGCACCCTTCGCCCCGCCCAGTGTGTCTAAACAAGGCCCCCGCTCCGCCCCTTTGTCACTTGCAGAGTGCCGACGGCCGCCCCTCGATGGAGTGCGGCGCGGGCGTGGACTGCGCGCGTCACGGGAGGTGTGTGTGTGACCTGCAGCCTCTAGTGTGAGAAAGCCTGTGTCTCGCTGTATCGGTCTGATGGACAAATTTGAACGGCTCAAGGAGCACGTCCGAGATGCAGCACGATTTCAAGGATGCATCCTGGTCAGAATACAGATGCCGGGAGGGTTAATTGCATCTGACATAACTACGAAAAACGTTTATCCTCCATCCTTACTTAATGCATCAGTAGACAGTGCATCATCTTGACAACTGATTGTTGTTGACTTGAGCATTAGTCCGTCACGTTTCCGCTGGATGAGAACCGTCTTGAGTTTCAATCTAATTCCGCCGTTTTATCTTTGGCAGTTCCCAAGCCTAGTACAAATGTACTGCTTTCTTATTTTCCTCCTCCTTCCTCTCTTTCTTCTCCCTCTCTCCCTAACGATCTCTCTCCCTCTCTTTTTCTACCCTTCGCCTTTCCCTTTCTCCATGATCACTCACATCCGCTGTTGTCTCCCTCTTGTGCTTGTCATAAATGGTTATATGGATTTTGTGAAGGAAAATTGCGAACATTTTGCACTTCTCTACATTAACATGGAAAGAAAATAGGCGACCAGTGCCACACGTTTCTTGTTTGTATTTTCCTACTCTTGGAGCCGGACGGAAAATGTTGAAGACGTTTTCTTCAGGCATTTATTTGCTTATTTGCGGCCATTGACGCCAATTATTGGGAGCTCCGAGGATAATCTTTGATGCCCCGACCATATTTTTTTTACTACCGGCGGCAATTTTGGGTCCAAAGAGCGATATTTGTGGGGCTCGGAGCACGTTCGCAGAGCTCGTCGTACCTAGCTGGGCCCCAGCGCGATTTTGGCGGGCCCCAGCGCAAATGCTCGGGCCCGGCGTGAATTGGTTTATGCCCGCTGTATTTATTTAGAGCCCGTTACGCGAATTCTGGGGACCCTGACGTGAGTTTATGGGGCCCATAGCGATTTTCGGAGAACCCAGCGAAATTCTTAGAAGCCTACCCCTTCAAAAGTGTTTGTGGGCTGGGGCGTTTTCCTCTTTGGTACTCCATTGCGGCTGCTCAGCGAGTTTTGCTTTCAACCGGTGGTTGAAAGCAACACACTTCAGAGTAGAAAGGCTCTCCGGATAGTTTTTTTTAACCTGTCATGATTTTTCCGATGCTCTGGTCGATTCGATGGATTCCCTTTGTGATGTTTTGTGGTCGAATGCTGAAGTATTTATATGTAGGACTATAACAGATGTTGAGGTGTTCACAGGAACTCTATCATCTTTCAGGTAATGTGAAGATGGTCAGAGTTGAAATAGTATAAACGACCAGAAATGAACTACAAAATTCTTTGTTTTGAACATACTTGCGTGTCAAGCAACCGATTGTTTTGAAGCACGTCTGGCATATGCAAACTATTTTGGAGTATTTCCTGCATATAATGCCCCGCATTCGTAGTGCGGGACTGAACCTCTAAAATATTCCTCGGCCAGGGAATGCGAGCGAGTTCCCAGGCCGTGTAGCAACGAGACTAATGGGAGAGGTGGGGACAGATTTTGCATCCAACACCGCTACAATGGCCTCTGAATTGGCTAAAGTTGGCATCATACTATGCGTGTAATGCATAGTATGATGATAGAAATGAACACGATAAACTTCATGAAACAAGGATATGATGAATTACGACGGACCGTTGGCGTTCATCTGTGTGCAAGGTGCGGTATGGGACTGGCTAGCACTACTGATCACACACCCCCTTCCGCTAATGGTCGTACCCGAGTCCTGGCATGAATCATATCTTGAGAGCTATACTGACACAGGCCATATTTACTGCTGCACGTTTAGCCGCGTCACGGCACTGGAATGCCGGTAGTTTCTGTTCAAGATGGAGTCGACTTTACGGCTACAACCGGCACGAAATGATGTCCACTTCTTCGAGCCACATTGTTCTCTTGCTAACAGTCTTTCTTAATGCCGATTATGTCAGTGCAGTATGTAGTCATACACTCGCATTCTTTATGCACGTTTTGCGAATACCAGTCGGAAATGCTGGTCAGCTATGGATCCCGCCGCACGCCGACGCTAGCCGTAGCTCCATCACTTACAGGCTTAGCAATGGAGCTTAGCACAAGGGGAGTGTTACCAGGCGGTGCTTAAACACATCTAAGAGTAGCTGACCACCATCTAGCTTTTGGACATTCAACATTAGTGCCTGTGGGGATGTGCAGAGAAGCTAGAAATCACATGAAGGCCATGCAGAAGCGCGACTTGAAATTATCGGAAGACTTCGAAAAGTCTTCCGAGATGTAGGACTAGTACGGAGTGCTAGTACGGAACTAGTGTTCCGTACTAGCACTCCAGTCCTATGTGTCCACAAGTATGTCCCGTACTCGAAAGTAGAGTTCTACTTCATCTTGTTAGCAAATGGTGACATATGGAGCTCATTTCTTTGAGTAACCAATGCACTGAAGCGTTCGTGGATCATCCAATCTTGTGAGTTCGCTACTGACGCTGTCGCTGCGGTCATTCGATCTGGTGAGCTGTTCGATCTTGTTGCTGACCTTGTCGTGCGGTGGCCATCCAATTTGGTGAACTCGTTGCTGACCCTGTATGTAATAATCTCTTGTTGAGCGTGTTTTCAGGATTCAAGAGAAGCGCCTTTTGAGCCCAGTATAGACGAGGTGACGAAGCCCACACGCGAAAAGCAGTCGGCAACATGAACCGAAGGCTGTCGTTTTGTCTTCATGGTAAAAATACGCAGAGTACGAAACAAACTAGCAAATTGAGCAACTTGTAAAAGACGCTACCAGCAGCATACAATATACAATACTATGCTTACATCGTTAAGCAAGTGAACTATTTCAACTGCACAAAGCTGGTATTAGATATGGAGGGTAGTGATCAACTCGGTTGATTCCATGGATGTAATCTATGAGGGAGGGGAAATGTCAGCCGATTTCTAAAAAGTATGGACTTGTTTCCATAATTTCTTTTCGTGTCTCCCCCCAAGCTTCAGCTTCTAAAATACCTTTGCTTCAACGCAAGGTACTACCTAATCATTTCTAAAGTGAAAATATGTATGCACGAGAATTTCCAAGACTACCAGAAGCCCATCTAGCCAATCAACGGACTTTACAGGTTATCCGTCGTCAAAAAATATCCGAGTGGTAAATAAGCAAACATTATAATTTTCTGCTTCCAGGACATTCTTGAATAACAAAAACCTTTACAATGTTCCGTTTGGGCTTGGGCAGAATATTGTGCTTTGCGAGGCACCAAGTTTGCATTATCGCAAGGCTTTATACGTCTTAGGTTGCCTTTCCCTATGCATAAATCGACGTATCTTGAGCAAACGTGACTCAGGGTGTCCTTGGGCGTCTTGATTGTCCTAAAGCACGTACGTGAAGTCATCGTCGTGTTCATATCCAGGGATAAAAAATCGTATCGTTCTGTCGTCGTGGACGACAACCACGAACGGGGACTTTTGGCGACCACATTTCCATATCATTATAAATATTATATGTGAAATCATATAAATGGTACCTACTATACATAAAATTGACTACGTCACGATATCAGTGTCAAAGTACGCAGGAGTGAAACGAATCGGGTTGGACCGGGACTGGAAATGCCACTCCGTGCAGACCTCTAGAAATGTTATACCGTGCAGACCTCTACCACCCACCGCCACGCTACCATTTCTTCATTCCTATCGTACGCTTTTGGGTTTCTAGTATCTAGTATCTAGTACGCTCAGCGGCAAAAAAAAAAGACTCAACGGCAACAAAGTATCGTCGAGACAACCATTCCATCGTTCAGACGACCGCCGACGATAAAATTGTCTCGCGTTTAGCACAGAGCCAATGGCATGCCTTCTAGTCGCCGGTGGTTGTCTTCGTCCCGGTACCACTCGATGGCAGCGTTACGAAAGTACCCAACTATGGTATATTCAGCGGCTTTGGAGGCAAGCGACTAGACCACAGGTACTAAAACAACACTACACCTAAGTTAAGCAATTAATAATTTATAACATTAGCTGATTTTTTAAAACAATTTCAATTTTAATCCTTTTTTCATATGGGATGTACGATAATATTTTTAATTTCATTAACATCGTTGGAAAGAATCTAGAAGAATATCATTATTTTACGCGCATTCCCTCGCTTTCAAATCCGTCCATTTCCCTTTTAAACGCGACGATGTGCGTGGAAGAGGGGGATTGATCACTGTTCTTTATAATTGAGTGGTGAATGAGTGCGGGAAGATAAAACTACCAAGTTCGAATTATCTGGAGTGTTAATCAAACGATTTTTTTCTCTTCATTTTCTGACTTATATGAGGCCAAATGAAGTGGTTCGGTCTTAAACAGACTCCCGAAACAAACTATTCAGGGCCAGGGCGTAAGGGTGACAAAGATAGTAAGGTCATCCTGTAGATGTGGACATTGCGATTGGAAAGGTACTGCACAGAGCATTTACAAACATTCAAAAGTAAAGCACCCAGGTCTACCAGTGTTAAGAGTACTGCAAGATAGCCATTTTGGCCCTGGCAGGCGATTTGACTGGACTTGCAAGCCAGCACTGGATCATCAACCATCAAGCTCAGGTGAAAATCTTGGTATATGAATTACATTTGAGTAAAATATAGCCACCTAAATGTAATTAGAAGATATATTTTGGTGTGTAGGTACCTACTCAGCAGCCATTGCACTGCAGTTGGTGGCAATGCATACAATATAGGGATGGCGAATTTTAGCCACCTGGTGGTTTAAACCATGGTTTAAACTGGCTGGCATAAATTAATTTAAGCCACTCTGGCTTAAATTATATTTCTGGTATGGCTGGAGGGCAGTGATGGACATTAGTTAGGGAAGCATCAATTATATTTCCAAAATGTGCTACACTCCATTTTATTTGCAAAAAAACACCCCCTAGAATTCCCCAAAACTCTGTCTGGGTTCTGGGTATGCACTCCACAAGCCAGATGTTTACCCATTAGGTACAGTCGGTCTAACATGTAGCCCCGTGGATGCTGGTAGTTAGAAATGGTATTTGTAAATGCCAGGATTTTGACATCCAACTACTGGCATTGAGGGAGATAGGACATAAAGACATAAAAGATCAGTGCAACTATGAACCACAAGGGCCCTTCTTGGTTGCACTCTGTACACTGAACCAGTTGTCCACCAAATGTGTTGATCAACTCTCCCTGGAATACAGAAAAACAAGCCCACTATTCTTGTAATGATTGTCTATGCTGTTCTTCAAGATGTTCAGTGTGTTGCTACTGACAATGGTTTTTGGCAGCTGGTTCCAGTGTTCTACTACCCTGTTGGTGAAGAACTGTCTTAACCTTGTCCTGCTGTGATTAACTTTAATTTTGAATTGATGACCTCTAATTCCATCATTTCTGTTAAATTCAAACAGTTCCCTGAGATAACCCTGTTCCTGACCATGTACAAATTGAAAGACCTCGATGAGATCTCTCAGCCTTCTATATCTAAGTGATAACATATTCAATTTCTTCAATCTTTCCTCATATGCCAGGTTGCCCATACCATTCACCATTTTTGTTGCCCTGTTTTGTACTCTCTCTAAAAGCCAACAATCTTTTTCATAACTAGGGGACCAAGCTTGGACACAATATTCCGGATGTGGCCTGACATATGCACAATAAAGCTTCCTGATGACTTCCTCACTTTTGTATGATACATTCCTATTTATTGCCCCAAGCATTCTTAGTGCCTTCCTGATGCCCCAAATTTTGTGTTCAAAATAACACCTAAGTCCTTCTGCTTAGTCACAGATAGCACTTGCTCACCCATCAAGTATGGAGCCTTGATATGCTACCTACCTACATGCATGATTTTGCACTTGTCAAAATTAAATTTCATTTGCCATTTTTTGGACCACTTCACAAGCTCGTCTAAGTCTTTCTGCAGCAAGATTCTGCAGATAATATCTAACCCAAAGTATGGACACTAGGTTGATTCACCTATCATCTAATGCTTTGAAGCTCATCTAATGCTCATCTAATGGATCTAATGCTCCACTTCCACAAGTGTTAGTGCCAACAGGAAATAATGTGCTACCATCCAATGTCATGAAAGGTGTGCAATAGTTAACAATGTGTGCAAAATGTGCAATAGGTGGACAGATTGCTGACTAGCAAACAATAAGCAAACGGATTGCTTACTGTTATCTATGAATATGGGTAGGTAGATACCTACCTACATATACTATTATCAGTAAGACAATGGGAAAGCTATGTCAAAAACATCACAAATTGGTCTGGCTCATATAGTTACTTTTAAGCTAACATAAAATAGGTACCTAGCTATACAATGGCTAGGTACCCAATGGGTAAAAATCTGACTTGTGGAGTGCATACCTAGAACCCAGCCAGAGTTTTGGGAAATTCTAGGGAGTGTTTGTTTAAAAATAAAATGGAGTGTAGCACATTTTGGAATAATTGATGCTTCCCTAACTTTTGTTTGTCACTGCACTCCAGCCATATTCGAAACATAATTTTAGCCAGGGTGGCTTAAATTAATTTATGCAGACTGGTTTAAACTGGTTTAAACCACCAGGTGGCTTAAATTTGCCATCCCTATATGTAGGTAGGTACCTACCTGCCTATATTTAGGGATGGAAAAAAGCTGGCTTCAATTGAATTTATGCCAGCCAGTGGCTTTTATTAATTTAAGCCAGTTTAAACTGGCTTTTATTATTTAAGCCGGCTTAAATTCACGACACTTATAAGCCCTTGCATTATTAAGGCTCACAAACCATGGGTGCATTGACAGTGTTGCAAACCATGGGCGCATTGACGACGCCGAATTGCCGAAAAGGAAATTGGCGGCAATATATTCTGTATAAAGGTAATCGACGCAATTTGTTATAGGTCCTGGAAATCACAACCTTTTCAAGCTATCATTACCCCCTTTCGGTTAGGCCAACCTCGTGATTACCCCGTATCAAAGTCAGAATGCCTCATAACCAAAGTTCATTTTCAAGGTTGAGAACATGTAGTATTTCCTGCCGATATATGTGCACAGGTTTTTGGCAAATGTACACAGTACTCTCCATACTCGAGGTTTGACGAAACCCCGCTATAACCCCCCCCCCCACCCCTCCACAAGCCAGCGCATTACCCCAAGTTGGGAACCCCTGGTCCGGGCCATGTAGCATAATGTTATCGTTTGCACAAAAGGTGACAACCATCAAGTCTATTCCAGATTTGGACGACAACCACGAAACCATTTTTTTTAGCCCTGTTCATATCCAGCGACGAGTTCGCCACAGACGTATTTGCATTAATATTGGCATTCAGCGGCGGGTGTATGATCGTTCCAATCAATTACCACAAATGTTTCTTCGTGTACTGAACACGCTGGAAGCAACAAAGTCCCACATGACCACTTTAGCGGTCAAGGTCCAATTCAAACTGGTTTCTCCGGTCGCCTCGCATTTTTTTTTCGTTTTCACCCAAATATGCCCAAATCTGGTATCAAGTGATAGTCTGTGGTGAACCCTCGTGCAACATTTCAAACCAGGGCATACCAAGTCAAACTTCAAGGTTTAAGGTTAGCTTATTTTATTAGATTGCGATATTGAAGCGATAGCTACAGAATGCGAGCTTCGATCACTAACGCCTCAATTTGCATCAAAGAGGCGTTATCTGGCATGACTTGTGCGCTATCTGAAAGTTGAGCAATTTACTTATTGCCATGGAAATAGACATGTCGCGTTAAGCCTCGAGGTCAAAGGATAGTTTGAATTATTCGAAGTCCTCCCGTTTCGTGGCTATGGCTTCAGTTTGCATTACGTGTGTGCCATTCGACGTTGCTTGCCGTACGGTATTAGAAAGTTGGGATATCGAAATTTCGGAGGTGTCAAAAGTCCGGTGTGTGCACAATGAGTGAATATAATAGGAATAAACAATGGAAGTATCTTTTTGCTTGTAGCCGTTGCAATAGCAGGCACTCATATCCTATATGTCCAGGAGCTACCCAATAAATATGTCATAACCTGCTTGGACGGCGCTCTCATTGTTTGTTTTATTTTGCATTGCCACAGTGCTGTTCCGGATATATAAATTATTGAACCATTTGTTCAAATTATCCGCTCTTCTCTTAATGATTCAACGGAATCAATGGATCAACAGGGGTTGATCCATGAATTGTCATATGCGCACTTGTCCCAAGGGGCGTCATTCCTTTAGAGAGGCGCCACTGCGAAAGTACCTGGAGTGGCGCCTCTGATAGAAAAATACGAGGCGAGGGTGTACTCGGACTTCCTGGAGAGGCACCTTTCCTTCCCAGGGGCGCCTTTTTCTCTCAGAGGGACGCCTCTTGCTGAACAATTTGAAGGGGGTACATTCGAACTTTCTCAGAGGGACGTCTTTTTCCGGCCGGAGGGACATCACCTTCCATGGGGGAGGAACACAGGCCCCCAGTGCCACATCCTTTATCCGTCCATGGTTTTTATTGCAACGAAATGTGTCCCCGTAAAACAGGAAGGTATGGGAAATGTTAGGGTAAGTCCTGGGTTAGCGTTATCCTGGGTTAGCGCTTATCCTGGGTTAGCGTTAGGGGGAGGGGGAAGAGGAAACTGATTAGGAGTGGGCTCACCTACCCCAATTGTTTAAAATGTCCCCGGGTTTTTACCACTATTTTTCAAATGAGCGCATCATCTTTTTTAAATACAACTATTAGGGACCAATTGAATTGCCATGTGAATGGGGGCCCAATCTGCTACCATCGTTTCTGAGTCACCAGATTTCAACCCTAACTCCCACATCCTGTTCGAAGGTTTTCCTTTGGTATCCATTGCTAAATGGCCTAACTCTGCTGAAATTACACTTGTGCAATTAAACCGCAATCACAATTTATTTATTTATTTATTTAATTGTACACCTTCCCTTTCATAACGACCGGTCGCCAAAACGACAATGTTCGTCCACGTTTACGAACTATGACCAAACGCAAATTCGGCGCATTCGCCGCACTTCGTGTAATTCTCCGGTTTCTGCTAGGCCTCCTACGTTTTGCAAATTGCTGCCACATGATAGTATTGTGCCGTATTTGACGTGTGGAGTGCTTCGTATTGGGTGTCCGCCGTGAAAATTCGTGTAATTCCATTCGATGACTGGACTCTTTTTCCCACATTCTCTGGTGGCTAAGAAATCCGGATACACACTGAGTCTTCATACCCATCATATTTTTGATTAAATACGCTCCCAGCTTGGCTACCGAACCAGGACCCTAGCTAGTTGTTAATTATTTTGGAACCGTTGCGTTTTGCCTCGCCTCTGTATGCATTTTAGAACTACAACCAATTTTTGTTAGGGGCCCAGCACATTTTTGAGATTCCACTTTTTTTTCTAAGAACTTTGTTGCTTTTTTGTTGTACACGGATGGTATTTTTTAGAAACCAGCTCGTTTTCGAAGACCGAGATGCGCTTATTTAGCGCACCGCCTTTTTGTTGACTTTTTACAGGGCCATATCGCTTTTTGAGGGACCCAGCCGGATTTTGATGTCCCTATTCGATCTCATGGCACCGGTGGGCTTTGAGGCCTTAGAGCTTCCGGTGTGTGTATTTAGAGCTGCAACGCAGGCTTTAAAACCCTGCAACTTTTTTTCAAGAGAATGTGCGCTTTGTAAGGCCCGGTGCATTTTCGGCCTCCCGTTGTGCCCTTGTGGTCCGGCTGTGTTTATTTGGGGCACATATGTGGGACCCCAGCACGAATTTTGGGGGCTGCTGCATAATTTCTCTGGGTCCCTACCCGACTTTTGGGGCTCGGATGCGTAATTCCTGGTGGATCTGATGCCAGTTTTTTAGCTCAACGGTGGTGACTTTAATTTTTTATTTTTGTGACTCAACTGGCGACTTTTTGGTGACCAGTTTTTTTAAAATAAAGTCAAAGTATCGGTTTGATTTTTGGGGTCATCGGCACCATATGCTTGCGTTCCACCTATATTTTTTTCGAGCTCTGATACATTTTTTTCGGGGCCGTGCGGTATTTTTGACTGCATCTGGTGGTGAGCTTGGATCTCCGGAGCGAATTTCCTGGCCGAATGTTTATTTTTCGGAATAGTTACTCATTTTCCTCATTTTGGGGGCTTCGTCTTGATTTTCGTTGGGTTTCGATTGTATTTTTGTTGGGTTCCGATTGTATTTTTGTCGGGTTCCGATTGAATTTTGTGGGTCAAGCCATGCTTATTTGGGGTCGTCGACGCCAATTTGCTTTAACCACAGGGAAATTTTTGATGCCCCGACTATAATTTTTGGGACTACCGACGAAATTTTGAGTCTCAAGAGCAATATTTCGGGGGAACCGGCCGACCATCGATGGGCACCGCCGACCAGGATCAATTGGAAGCAATTGAGCGTTTACTTCAAATTGCGTGTAATTTACAGAACAACAAAGGCGCACACCATGGTTAGGTGTATGGCATTCCTGTTGAACAAAAGACTAGAAGTTAGCACCTACGTACCAGCAGTATTTTTAGAGTGTAATTTTGTTTAATGATGTGAATTTGCAGATTTGAATGCGGTACAGCAATATAGCTCACTGGAAGACCGGAAGGGTATGCATCTGGTAATGGTTTCAGGGTCAGTTCATGCACATTTACAATGCTACAGAATATCCAGCATCATTAATACCTATCGGTCGGCCGATGTCACATTTAACGTCTCCATTAATACTATGCCACATTCCACCGCTTTGAAGTTTCAGCTTACTGATGTTGCAGAGCCGGCAGTTCCATTTTTGCGCGTGTTGACCCTCGCCCGTGCACACCATTTCCACATTCACCAATGCACTGGAGATGGATGCGACTCTCCTTCAGAAATTCCAAATGGGGAGCTCATACGACATGACACATAAGTGCCACACGTAGCGAGATCTCGCGAGTGACGGCGGTTTCCACGCATTGACAGGCTACTGATTGACGTCTCGCGTCAGCATGAATATTTGTCTTTTTTGTCTCGTAATAATCCACATTTTAACATGCAATAATTCCATGTACAACATCAACAGCCAGATGCGAGTTTAAGATACCCAGCATGTTATTCTGCATTATGTTGATATACTAACAAGGTGAAAGCTGCTACATTCAAATATTTATATATATATATATATATATACATATATCAGGTGTCAGATGTGATCCGAAATACTGACCCTGTTTTGGAAAAGTCCGAAATAAAGCCAGGATCATTATTTTATGATACCTAGAGTATCAATGAAAGCTAAGATTAAATTCACTGTCCAGCTTAAATAGAGAATGACTCATAAGTCGACAAATGTCATCTTAGGTCCAGCTTGCTTAGGAATTTGAAGTGAAATTACACAGTTGCATGACCTGTTCCTTCAATGCCACTGGCTTCTTCCTTCAACCTTCAAAATACTATTAGTAAACAAGACAATCTAACTCGAGGAATGCACAATTGCAAGCACATGAAAGCGTCGAAATGATCATGCTGAAAAATGAAGCTGGTTTAGAGCGAGAGCTCCGCCAAAAGTGGAACACACGGTCTCCTGTACTGAAGATATCATCATATCTTTGACCAATGAGATCGACTGCCCGGCAGCGTGCGATGTACACTGGTGGGCAGAACTGGGAACTTTCTACAGCTGACAACAGTCTGAAGTTCGACCACTGCCTTTTCCCTCCTGAAGACTTCAGCTACACTGCTGGGCAAGCCCGCCATTCGACCCCGGTCAGGTCAACCCACATCGTCTCGCATAGTTCGTTACGCACGACCATCTGGGGCGGGTGTGGGGGTGAGCAGAATCAATAATCAAAATCTCAGGATCGTCATATGGAAATAACCGGATATCTCTTGCACAGCTTCTTTCTTTGCATTCCAGGAAATTATTTGATTTATGTCACATGATCTGTTACGTTGAACGCGTAGTAATAACTCCTGGGAAACGCCAGAAACTGCACGCAAATTTTGAACCACATTACGTAACTCACGCCTCAGCCTCCGCGTATCAATTCGTGCAGAAGCTGACATGCCATTCAAGTAAATATAGCTCTAATTCCTTACACATTGCTTTAGTTATAACTAATTAGGACAACCGGTGTTATCGCACATTCTAATATACACTGTTCGTGTTGTGTATGCATTTATAGCAGCTGTGCTACGGCTGGCAAGCTTATCTCGAACTGCAATTATGCCTGAGAAATTGCAGCCGGATCTAAGTTTGGTCAGGTTTACCCGTGACAATCAGACTCAACAGCGGAAGGTCGCAATTCGCCTACGAGATGGGCCCCGCGCGACCGACGATTCCGACAGAATTCCTCTGCCGCAGATGTCGCGCGGAGCGAAAATTAAACCTGGCAGCGGATATTTTACCAGATGCAATTCGGCACACGGCTGGCGGCCATCCCGCGAGGCGTGTTTTTGTATGCAAGCTGTTTCCGTCGAAATGCTCCGCGGACATTTGCAGGATGAGATCGGCCCTCTAACTCTCAATGGTGTCGTTGTCCGCACCATATGGATGACATTCTTATTCAACTTTTGACGCCTTAATTTAGAATTTTCGACACAACGACCAATTGGGAATTTGAATAATCAAGCAAAATTGTCGCTAGAGGATATAACACGAAATAAGGGTAGATTTTGTTACTCAAAGCTGAAGGTTATCGTGATTGTTTGGGCTCGAGTTTCCAGGCTACATTCGAAAGTTGGCATTTAGTGGTCGTGCAATTTGCCAAGGCACTAGACTGTCACCCACTGAGCAATGCAAATGTAAACCGCAGAAGGCATTTTCTTCGGATGGAAATGGCTGTCTGGCACCATATCTCTGAAATGATATGGCCTGGGAAACTACATGCAGGTTCCTTAGATAATTTGTGTGCTTAGTTTTCACCGGCATCGACCAGAAGTATGTTCGTGATTTCCATTCCATATCACGAGCATGTTTTTTTAAGGTTGTGGAATTGGCACGTGCATGCTGTTTGTTTTCATACCATCAATTGTAGTCATACTGGAGCAGCGTTAAGCTGTGCCGGGGCGTGAGCAACTGGGGTGCATTCGAGCGTTCTCATCCCGCATTGTGGTAGTCGCGCCAGCCGTAGTCGCGCCAGACGTAGTCGCGCCAAACGTTGTCGCGCCAGACGTAGTCGCGCCAGACGTAGTCGCGCCAAACGTAGTCGCGCCAGACGTAGTCGCGCCAGACGTAGTCGCGCCAGACGTAGTCGCGCCAGACGTAGTCGCGCCAGACGTAGTCGCGCCAGACGTAGTCGCGCCCGACGTAGTCGCGCCAGACGCATTATTGCTAGCTAGCTGAAACCTCTGCTGCTCCCTGAGACATCTTGATAGAATATCTTAGATTCCAGGTACTTCTATGTGTTACCTATCGACGTCAGAAAGGATGTGCATGATGAAACTGGCCGTTCAGTTATAAAAAGCGTCGATTTCCACACCATAGGTGGTTATTTCTTTCCCTCCTGATTTAATGCGATACCGATATTCATGATAAATACAACACATAATATGCATATTGGCTCTAATAATATACAAAAGTACTCGCTAGGTGAGCGATATCCAGCCACAACCTCACCCAAGGACACGCTAATTTGAATGTGTGATGATTGAATTAATAAATATTGATAATTGAATGCGAATCCTTTCTGTCTTTTTGTAGTTTATGCTTCTTGTTGGTAAAAGCGACTGCGTTGAGTTGCAAAAAGCTTAGTCTAACATATATCATAGCGTGCTGCTGACAATATACTCTTCGCATAAGTTCTACCCTAAATGGATATTTTCCAAACTGATTAGAATACACTGGCAGACTTCATATGTGAGCAATTAATTACGACTTACCATATGAACCCTACTTCGTGCTTCCGAACACAATTTAAATCGGTTGACTAAGCTGATTAGCGCGGCTTCATGTCTCACTTGTATACCGATTACTTGGCCGAAAACGGTGATACCATGCGATCCCGTTGCAACCAGGCATTGCACTCAGTATAGTTTTTCAGTTGGACTTCGGCCGGCCTGGTTACCACAGTCGGCGACCAGCCACGAAGTACCAACCCAGCGACGGAGTGCCAACCCAGCGACGGAGTGCCGACCCAGCGACGGAGTGCCAACCCAGCCACGAAGTACCAACCCAGCGACGGAGTGCCAACCCAGCGACGGAGTGCCGACCCAGCGACGGAGTGCCAACCCAGCGATGGAGTGCCAACCCAGCGACGGAGTGCCGACCCAGCGACGGAGTGCCAACCCAGCGATGGAGTGCCAACCCAGCGATGGAGTGCCGACCCAGCGACGGAGTACCAACCCAGCGACGGAGTGCCAACCCAGCGATGGAGTGCCAACCCAGCGACGGAGTGCCGACCCAGCGATGGAGTGCTAACACAGCGACGGCACTCTGTCTGACACAGCGACAGAGTGCCGAGTGGTGAGCGACCATTGCAGATCATGCAGGGGAGAGTCCACCCCACCCAAGGCGCTGGCTTTCCGAGCTAGTGGATCGTCACTCCACCTGGCTCATCTTGAGCTCAGCCCCATCGGCAGCTCGTCACCATCACAATCCGAGGGCTTTGTGTTCGAACCCAGGGCCAGGTGGACCAATGCTTAGAAGACAGTGGTGAGGACGCGATCTAACTGAATTGAGATTATATTAGATGGCACTAAAAGTTGCACTAAAAATGCATGGTAGAGGTAATTGAGGCGCGCTGATCACTTTCTAAGGAGATGAGTGAATTATTTGGACTACACATGCAGCTTAATATGCAATTTATATGCAATGGGTTGTGAAGTTCTTTTGAATGTCATGCTTTCAACAAACTAGTATATCGGCGAGTTGGTTTGCATGCAGTACACCGTAATTTGTCAGTTCAACTGGACCCTACTGCGTCTAGTACAACTAGGTAACCAATTACATTAAGGATTGAAGGGGCAGGGGACACACGAGCTAAACAATTCTGATCAAAAATTAAATTAAAAACAATAAAAAAAAACCCAGTACCTATGGGAAAATGTCGGCCTTCGGCCGACTATAGATTGCGCTCGATCAAATATTGAACAAACTGCAGTGCTGAAAGCAGAGTCCAGATAGAATGTGGCTTCGTGCATGCCATTGATGAGATAGGTGCCTTTATGCAATGTTTATCTAGCCATGCTTCTTCATGTTATTTTGAAGTGCTAATGTAACCTCTGATGTGATATATTCATCGAAGTGCATATTGAGTACGCCAATAAAGCGTGTCTTCCGCCAAGGATTAGAACAAAAAGTATTACGATCTGGACACGGCACCAACATGAATAGACCTAAGTCGACTGGAGCTTCACTGGTCTAGAAAACCGCAGTCTTGTGGGGCGGTCCGCACCATTTCACGCTCCTATCTAATAAATTATATCAATCGTAAGGTGCTCTTGCATACTGAGTCATGTTGCTTCAGTATGGCACCGCAAGATGATTCAGATATCGGTGGCGGTTCCCATGGGAAGGGGATGTGATGGAAGGGGCGTCATAGCTAGGATGAGCACACATGTCACGGGCTGTATCCTCTAGAAATCCGGACACAAATTGGTCGAGCTTCTTCAAAAATACGATCATCTATGCTTGTGACGAGATCTTCAGTTTTGTTAAAGAAAGTCCAGATTTTTTTAGACCGTTGGTTATAGGGGCAAACAACTTTGCGAAATCTGAAAGTCGTGTACACCATACTGCTTCAGTACTTCGCGACAGATATTATTAGATTTTGTAACATTACACAGCCCGATCGTTCTACTGACGTGAGAACAAATTTCCAAGATCATAAACGAATTCCGCCCCTGCGCAATTTGGAAATTATTAAGTATGTTTCCTTTCTCATGGTAATAATAGTTTTCAATTCAATGTTTCCCTCAAAATGAATGACTTCCGAGGCACGTGACATGTCTAGAGCAAAGGCGCAGTCAGGGAAACGAGAACGAAGGCAATTTGATGTAGATATTGGTGTCAATTATCCATAGGCACATCCCATCATGAATACTTACATGCCTAATTCGGATTATTTCGGTGTGACCACTTTCTTGATAACATATTATCATAGGTGAGCCAGAGGCACCAAAATTAGGGTTATTCCATTATTAGACATAAAAGGAACTGAGCTAGCCAAAATATAAAAGTGATTTATCGAGCCAAACATTCATTTCAAAAGCCTTCCTCTAGTCTTCATGAAATGTACATTAAACAGGCCTCGACGACGCTAAGATGCCCACTCAACTCCTCAGGTATACAGCTGAATATGATATTTTGGAAATACCCTCACGACATTTAGCCGTGCCTGGAACCGCCATTGATGAACAAAATAAGTTTCCATCTGACAGAATTCGCATAAACATTCTAAGGCGGGATTCCCGAGTAAATCGGAGAAATGGCCACACTCCAATGAAAGCATTCTTCCTGAACAACCGGCCTGCAGCTGGCCCGGAACGGAATATCATTTTTGAGGCCTGAGGTATTTATTCGAAGATCCCCGAATATTCTCCTTATGCTCATGTAAGAGTAAAGTGCCTCAATTTCGCTAACTTTATGCACTGCAAAACTTGATCCAGCTCCTATCTCTCCTATTCTGCACCCGCGACTGATAAGAATGCAAGTTATAAGCTTCCAGACGCTGTGCATGATAACCTTAATAAAAGGTGTAGCAAAGTTAGCTGGCATCTCATGCCCATTGAATGCATCAAAAGGAAGTCAATTATCTTCCAGTTGTTCATAATCTAGCCAATAGCCTTTCATCATTGGCTGTTAAGTTTGGTGAATCACGGCCGGATACTTCCGAATTTCAAATTTATAGACCGTAGAAGACAAACATTTTCCGGATAGACCACCACTATGCATTTTTCGAGCATGCCTCAGAAATACAATTACTGGACCCCGATTAAAACAGAAGTTTCCGAATGCTGTCGCAGGATATCCAGGAGTTACATGCACAAATTATAGGGGGAACTGTGTCTCCTCGCATAAAAAGGCTATGCCCAGCAATCTGTCACATGCTTAAAAATGCACCTCTAGCGAAATGGCCGATTGAATGTGGCATTCTACGTGCCAGTGTGTTTAAGTTCACACCAGTATAAAACATTCACAGTAATTCGGCGGGGGCTAGACCCGGTGACTCGACGATGACCAGGTGAGATGGTAAGGAGTAGGCAGAATCTTCTCGACTGGCGCCAGATTTTCATTGGCCACTTTTCGTCTGGGTGGCTCTCAGTGCGCCACAAGGTCAAAAAGTTCCTTCCGATCTGATCCATCGGCAGTAGTAAATTCGGAATTGATATGGTTTGTGCAAAGCCCTTGAAGAACATTCATGGATTAGTGTGCCGTCCTTGGATGCCCCACTGCCGTCCATGTGTAGTTTTTACATAGCCATGGCATTGGAGTCGCATGTATCAGGATCAGACTATAGCTGTAAAAAAGGACATATGTGCATGCTTATTGGAGGTAATTGTTATATCCCGCGATAATTTATTGCTTCCCGTTTAGTGCAGCAATTATCTTGCTCCGTTTTCACTCGACTTCTAACTGGATTAATCTACTCACAATTCGGACTCGTCAAGCTGGCATAGAAATATCCTCATTAATTTTTAAATGGTTCCTTCATCATAATTTGTTTGCCAGCTTGACGCAGGCTGGAGTGTTTGTTTTTCACGTGGCCTCCCGCTGGGACTTTACAGCGTGTTATTTATTAGTTTCTCGGCCTGAGATGCTCGTTTGTATACCCGGCCCGGCCGAACTGGGTCCCACCATGGCTCTGACGAAGCCGCAAAACACCGTGTCGTCAGCGTGTGCTCCTGTACGCACATGCTGGCAGCAGGCACACGAACGTGGCGCCGACCGCATAACAACCCAGCCGACACCACGGCCGATGCCACTGGCCCGGGGCGAATTGTAGACAAACGCTTCCGTGAGAGCAGGACTGCATGGTGGCTGCCATCTGGTTTGATCCGCGCTGGATTCTCTCCCGAATATCTGATGGAACACAGGAATTCAAGATAGCTCGATATCAAACGGCATCGAGGTGATTTATGGCTTTGAACCGGGCACTGAGCTGTCAGGGACTTTGGCCTTTCGGAATAATTCTGATCTCTATACCTATTGATGTCGGCAATCCGCGTCTGAACGGCAGGGTCGCTTATTCTGACTAAAATAACCAGTTCATCCTGTGAACTGGCAAAAACCCAAATGCTTGGCTACATTGAAACCAGGGAAGGTAGGCGCATTTTTAGTGACTTAGTCCGAGCTTGCGATAAAGCTGATGATATACGATTGCAGTGCTCTTTCCCGCCGAAATCCTAGCCTTCTCTGCTACCGATTTACTAAGATCTTCACTGCGCTATGCATTTTACTTTAAGCACCCAATGTTTCTTTTGTATTCCACATAAATATTAAAGGTGAAATGGCGAGGAGATTATAACCACGTCTACTCTCTCAAAGCACGTGCGTGACAAAAATGTAGGGTCCACGGAGTTACAATTTACAAGAAATGAGACCAGCATCAAGATGCAATTCCTCGATGATCATGTCGCATCCGATGAGGCGCGCTGGTCTGACAGATGAACCGACTGATTGGCATGACAGGTGGTACATTCCACAACAAATCGGTGAGGTAAAGGTTCGATTCTTCTTCCCCAGCCCAGGGTCCTCCCGATTGAGCTGGAACAGTGGGGGGGACATCGTCGAGGTCCTCCCAGGTTGCAGGAGCTCAATCGAGTACCTCTTCCCCTCTGATTTAGACCCCTCCCTGATTTCGGTTACTGCTTTTTCCTGTCTAAAATATGAAGAATGCATATGGCAAATCACATTTTCATCGGCTAATGAAACGAGACCCTCGCAGTCACACAACCTTGCCCTTCCGACAGTATTTCGTTTGGGGCGCTGCCAATCAAACTCAAACGAATAACTTCAACAATATCTTGAAGTTGAACAAACTTACAACGAGGAAATTTTCGTCTTCCAGGGGCCTCCGCCGACTGCCAAAGGGGAGGGTCAGGGAGAGGGCCCTTTGATCTGTGGGCGGGTCCTCCGGGATGGAATAGGACCCTCTGACCTTGGAGAGGGCCGTCTGAGCCGGGCAATGGCCCTCTGAATCGCTAAGCCAAGAGGGTCCTCTGAGGTGCAAAAAAGTTACCTGAGCGTAGAGAGGGTGTGTACCGGAGACTGGGACTATGATAAGGCCCTCTGAGATGCAAGAGATAATTGAGAATTGAGAGAGTGAAGGCCATCTGGGCTGCTGGAGGGCGTCCTGAGATATTATCGTAGCAGATATAAGCACATAAAAACATCGTTTCGCACGCTTTATTATGTTTCCATGGGGTTTTTCAGTGTGCATGCAATGTCAATTTTACTTAATGACCTTGTGATGTGTTTGATTGATCCACATATGTACTCGTATTTCTCGAAACTTTATCACCCGAATTTTGGCTCCATAAGGAAATCGAACAAGGCTCGAATTTCCAGACAATCTCAATAGAGTGAAGTCATACCTGGAAATTGGACGTTTTGCCCGGATAACTATAGTGAAGGACGAGTTAATGAAAAGGAGGTACGGTGTACATCTTAGTTGCAAATGTTTGCTTATCCGGAGCGGCATTTCAGAATTATATCGCACACGACAGCATGGTGCACACCTGTGCTCTTGCATCGGTGATAGATGCTATTTTCCTATCTGAGGGGCCACGGTGCCAAGTTGTTCTTGTTCAAAAGTTTATATTTGAACTGAAGAAAATTTTAGATGAATATTAGGCGCTCAGAGGTGTATGTTTGTACACACATACCGATAATCATCCGATGAAAATATAGCTGATATGTTTGCTGGATGGTCCAATGTTTAAGTGAACCCATTTGAAATGCGCCATGTATAGTCAGATCTGCGTATCATGCCTCTTGCTTTTTCATCCCTGCGTCTCAGAACTAAGAAGACAGATGTGTATACCAGAATGCAGCATGCGGTATATTTAACAAATCCGGACACAAAATATTTACCATACATTAGCAATACTCTACATCGGTGTCCTACGAACCAATTTCTGTCGCCCAAGCATATTTGTGCTGGATCCCGGCAGCAGTAAATAGTTGCTAAGTAACCAGAACAGCTGTTGCGTAATCTTGGACCAAGATCCGCTTTTACACCCCGATGAACACGAATAGCTAACTTTTTGACGATATGTTCTCGCACATATTCACTAGCATGCTGAAGAAATAAGCTTCCATGATTCTCCTCACCGATTTGCTTGATATTGTTGCTGACAGAAATTATTACCTGCACTCTCCTACTTTCCCCGACCAATACTACTATGTACCCCACTTAGTTGTCCTAGTGTGCATGGCACCTTGATCGTCGTTGTAGCGTTGACAGCTCATAGGGCAGGTGGAGCATCAGCCTTCAACTTAATTCCAAGCTTAACTCTACAGCGTTCATGAAAGAATGACTTGAAACGTCTTCCGGCCTACCAACCAATGGTGTTCTCCATCCATGATTGGTGTCACCAGGTCAAAATGATTGTTTTTAGCAGGAGATACATAACCGGATTTAAGGTCATCTGATATCTGAAGCGTATTATTCTGGAGTTGAAGTCACACTTATCAAACTGTATTTCTCTGTGAAAAGAAAAAGACAATCGTCGAGCGTCGGGCGACTGAATTTGGGAACATACTGCAGTGATTGTCAGATAGGCGACCACTGCCGCCTTAGTCAAATTCCAGAGATTGCGACCTTTTCTCTAGGGAGCATACCTGGAGGTGCCTGTAGTTTCGACGCTCTCCGAGCTATCTGATATCTCGAGACGATACCTTGTGAACGGGACGACCATGGGTATGTAACCACTGTCTATCCCCCACGCGCCTTGTGAGAGTATCCCTCTTGCACGCCGTCGGTATTTGTTCGCGCTCCGTGCCTAATAAGACTGTCACTGCTTGACGGGCCTCTGCGTCCGATTTCACACTGACCAGCGCGTGCAAAAACTGGCCGGCGTCAGGCACGCCTGGTGTGGCCGCCGCCCGGCACACTCAACACGCTCCTCCACCGCTCTGATACTCATCATCAATATTCGCCCGCATCCCGCGTCCATCTTTTTGCCGCAAATTTCGTCATTAGCAATATTTAGCTATCAGCGGGAGGGCCCATTTCACTTCATAAAACAACGCTGCATTAACATGTTAATCATGAACTAGATGGACGGGACGCGAGGTGTGCAATGATATTATCTACACGCCCAGTCATAATTGAAATCCATTACTTGTTCCTTGCAGATTGGTACTGACTGCAGGGGCGTGCATATATCCGGAGGAAAGTATGCCTCCAGTTGCCACAGAGGCAGAGGTGGGGGTAGGTGCCGGTGATGAGCAGATATTTGCATGGGGCGTTTGTCTGCTGGGCGAGCGGTAGTTGTGGCCGCCGTTGCCACCGCCATATTTGATCAGGCTCGGTAGCGGTCGACGGTGGCAGCCGTCTGCGAGAGCAGCCCGCTCTGACAGACGCGTCTCGAGCAGCCAGGAGCGGCTCGCTCAGTATTCTGCCGGGGTCGGTCATGACCGAGCGGCGGTGGCTGCGTCAGCTCGAGCAAAGTCAGCCGCCATGCATATGCGGCCGAGCCGCCGCGCGGCTTACCGTATGTAAATAGGCCCGATCCGACATAGCTGGTGTATTAACACATCTGGCCATCGCATCGACGCTCTTTTTGTGGCCGTTCTCCGAGAAAGTGTCACCCTCCCTCTGTGCCCATTGACCCTTTTCTTGCGCGCTCCGTCATCCGCACCCTATAAAAATGCTGGGGATGATTTCTTAGCCTTTCCCTCTTCATAAAGGCGACAGCACGAAGTGGTCGTCTTTCTCTCTCGCACCGGGAGGACTCACTTTAAATCTTACCGCCCCGCCGTGCGCCAGGTAAAATAGAATAGAGGATAAACAAAGCGGCACCAGAGGAGCAAAGGTTAAACGGCCGGTGAAAAATGCTTCGGCCCGAGCACGGTGTCATTATGGAGCACTCGGTCGGCTCTCGCCGCCGCTTGTGGACCTGAATTGTGGCTAATCACTCGCTACATATGCGAGTAAATAATTACGATAAAAACTGCCAGGCGACAGGAGGCGGCGGCGGCGGTGGCGGCGGCGTCGGCGGCGGAATGCTGAGTCTGTGGCGCACTACCGCGCCAGAGTCCGCCTCATCTGAACACCGCAATGGCTGCCGCTGGTGGCCGGAAATACAGGCCGACCACCCTCCCGTCTCCCCTTAATGCGCCGAGGCCCACGGGAACACAAGGCATCGACAAGCACCACTGCCTGCTTGCTGCTTGCAACCGGTTATGCCCAGCTGCAACGTCGTGACCAATCGATTCTGAGTGGCTACGCACATCCATGCTATGTGAATATATTAACCGCGCGCAATAAATATTCCTATTAGATGACGAGGCACTCTTTCAAAATGACTGCTAACATCCCTCCTTCTGGATATCAAATTAATGGTAATGCAGCACGGTAACAGCGTGCGGAGACAGCGCAGCTCTTCAGACATCGTTATTTATTTTGAAATAAATATCGGCGTCGGCCGGACCTGTGGCATGTTTTTGCGTACTGCGCCACGGGACGCCGGCCATTCTCCACGACGCCCGTTGTTATATAAATTGCTCGACACCTGAATATTTCACGTGCCGGCCGCTTGATGTCTCTGTTATCGGCGGACATCGTGCACCGGGGGATAAGCTGTCATTTATTCCGCCGGGTTAGCGAGGCGTCAACTGCAGCTGGCAGCGGCGCAAGTACGCGGCGAAAAACAGCACATGGAGCGAGCAGTGTGGGCAGAGGAGAGGAGCAGTCAGAGGAAGAGAGGAGGGAATCGGAGAGAGGGAGGGAGGGAAGGGAGAACTGGAGGGAGGGAGAGAGGAAGGGAGGAAGGGAGGAAGAGAGGGAGGGAGGGTGGGAGGGAGTTTCAGAGAGAGAGAAAGAGAGGGAGAGAGAGAGCGGCAGGGGAGCACTCTGCCATTCCGTGGCGTCTCGACCTCGGTCGCACCCGATCTGGGGACGCTCAGGAATTGAAACATTACAGGAATGTTAGCCACCTCCGCATGCTCAGCTGACAAATGTATTAGTCTCAGTGATGGACGATCAGGCGACCCCTGGTCGGTCGCCGCGGGCGTCCAGCCTACACTGGAATGCGTTATATGCGCAAAATGTGTGGCGAGCAGGGAGCACGGCCGCTTATTATGATGTATGCGATGCTGTGTAACGCAAATGACGCCAATAGGTGATTTGTTGTTGAGTGTGTGGTCAGAACCAGTCTGGCCGTGTGTGTGTGTGACCTGGCCGGTCACCCCTGGCGTCGCGGCGCCTCGAGACCGGGTCCAAGCCTGGGGAAGTGATGGTCAGGTGCTCGAACTCCCCGCTGTGTGACTACCGCGGGCAGTAGAGCGGTCTGCCGTCGCGCCGGTCGGTCACAGCCAAGTGATCGCCAAGTGATCGGGCTCCCCGCCGAACGACTGCCGGTCGCCGGATACCAACCTACCGTCGCGTCGGCTGCCCCAGGAAGTTGATCGATGAACGACAGGAATGGTCGTTCATCTCATGGCTGGTTGGTAAAACAATTACGACGAGCGGCTCGAGTGGCGGCTCCCCGCTGCCACCCTGCTGCCGCCCCGCTGCCGCCCCGCTGCCGCCCCGCTGCCGCCCCGCTGCCGCCCCGCTGCCGCCCCGCTGCCGCCCCGCTGCCGCCCCGCTGCCGCCCCGCTGCCGCCCCGCTGCCGCCCCGCTGCCACGCCGCTGCCGCCCCGCTGCCGCCCCGCTGCCGCCCCTCTGCCGCCCCGCTGCCGCCCCGCTGCCACGCCGCTGCCGCCCCGCTGCCGCCCCGCTGCCGTCCGCCCGCTGCCGCCCCGCTGCCACGCCGCTGCCGCCCCGCTGCCGCCCCGCTGCCGGCCCCGCTGCCGCCCCGCTGCCGCCCCGCTGCCACGCCGCTGCCGCCCCGCTGCCGCCCCGCTGCCGCCCCGCTGCCGCCCCGCTGCCGCCCCGCTGCCGCCCCGCTGCCGCCCCGCTGCCACGCCGCTGCCGCCCCGCTGCCGCCCCGCTGCCGCCCCGCTGCCGCCCCGCTGCCGCCCCGCTGCCACGCCGCTGCCGCCCCGCTGCCGCCCCGCTGCCGCCGCGCCGCCCTGCTGCCGCCCCGCTGCCGCCCCGCTGCCGCCCCGCCGCCCCGCTGCCGCCCCGCTGCCACGCCGCTGCCGCCCCGCTGCCGCCCCGCTGCCGCCCCGCTGCCGCCCCGCTGCCGCCCCGCGCCCGCCCCCTGCCGCCCCGCTGCCACGCCGCTGCCGCGCAGCTGCCGCCCCGCTGCCGCCCCGCTGCTGCCCCGCTGCCGCCCCGCTGCCACGCCGCTGCCACGCCGCTGCCACGCCGCTGCCGCCCCGCTGCCACGCCGCTGCCGCCCCGCTGCCGCCCCGCTGCCGCCCCGCTGCCGCCCCGCTGCCGCCCCGCTGCCGCCCCGCTGCCGCCCCGCTGCCGCCCCGCTGCCGCCCCGCTGCCGCCCCGCTGCCACGCCGCTGCCACGCCGCTGTCACGCCGCTGCCGCCCCGCTGCCACGCCGCTGCCGCCCCGCTGCCGCCCCGCTGCCGCCCCGCTGCCGCCCCGCTGCCGCCCCGCTGCCACGCCGCTGCCACGCCGCTGCCACGCCGCTGCCGCCCCGCTGCCACGCCGCTGCCACGCCGCTGCCGCCCCGCTGCCGCCCCGCTGCCGCCCCGCTGCCGCCCCGCTGCCACGCCGCTGCCACGCCGCTGCCGCCCCGCTGCCACGCCGCTGCCGCGCCGCCACGTCCATCGCGTCGAACGACTGCCAGCCCTGGTGCTGAAGCCCATGAGCCCCTCCGTGGACGCCAGATAATCGGTATGGTGTCCGTGCTATACCAGGAATACGTGATCAGATCATGACAGCAATCTGAATAGGGCTTCGGTGCCACGAACCTTCGTAGCCGCTGTGATGGGTGCGGTTGTTCAAGTCGTGTCTGGCATATTGTGGGAAAACTGAATACAGATAGGTGCCAAACTGAGCGGAGTAGGGCCCAATAACCAGCTACCGTGTTGAGCCCTGCTCCTGCTGCGGCACTGCGTGCTTCTGCTTCTCTATACGCTAAGATATTCTGCTGAGGTTGCATTACTGATATAATCTGGTAGATAGTGCAATATCGACATATCACAACTGCGGAAAGGAACTTGTGAACATGCTGTCTGGCTACCCGGGTATCCATCTTTCAATCAGCATGAACACTGATAGATTGCGATGTGTATTTCCATTGCGCTTTTATCTCTGGGATTATTATGGTGTCTAAGTTCCTTTAGCTAAGAAATAAGAACAGTGAAGAAACGGGTTCCATAAATGTGTTATTATTCTATCCAGCACAAAAGGCATCATGTGGAATCTTTACAGAACTAACGTCAAAAATGTCATGTCACATATAATTCTGCGAATGACTGTGGAACAACGTACATAGCTGGCGGATTTTTGGAGCTTTCCACCAACTGAGCAGTTTCTGTCGTTCCGAAAATGATTGCCATCGCGTCAGTTTGCACAGATTGTCTTCTTAGGGACAGCGGCACATCGACGGCAAAGTTATTCTCAAAATAGTACATGAAATGCATACAAGTATAATACGGACGCCATTGTGAGGCATAATATTCGACGAACTACGAAATATGACACGGACTTATGATATCTATGCAAAATGCATAGGAAATTACACACGAAAAACCGAACTGAGACTGCAACCCGACGCACAAATGCTATCAGCCTATTGCGTTTGGAACTGCTACATTGGGATATCGAGTGTGACGAACTGACCAACGACGGCTGGCCTACGATCATCGAACTACCAGGATCAGACTACGAGACGATACTTGCCAGATAATGGGCCGAGACAGCTGGTGGGAGTTCATAGTAGGCTTCAGTTTCCGGTCATGTAGTGAATCGGAGACCTTTCGGTCACAACCATTTTTGATGCTGTCAGGTATTTCAGTGGTGTCAATATATGGTGAGCTGTCACATTAGGATGGTGTAACTCTATGCATCTCCTAGAGGCGGCATTTTTATGTAGGCGAACACCTCCGAGATGTTCATGAAAGCGGAGGTGAAATCGACGTCTCCCCCCCCCCTGGTGTAGGTCTGGCACCCTTGGTTGCAAATATGAAGCGCACTTTAACAACATGTCAGGTGTTGTGTCGGTGCAGCGTCCCCTGCCGCCACCGTGATAGGCGCTACAGAGTCGGCCACCGACCAGGCAGCACCGCCGGTATGTGCGCAGAGCAACAGTTTACCCGATAACGCTGACCACTTCATGCTAATTGAATGGCCATTCCACTTATTTTGAGCATACGATGCACATGTTGTGATTGGGAATCGTCCGCAGAAGGAAAGCCTAAAGGAACAAATCGTCTGCTGCCCTTTCTTGGATGTCATCAGTATGACAAGGTTTCCTCTGCGTTTTTTTAAATTAATCTGGTTGATTATCCATTACCATGGAGACGATAATCGCATTTGGTAAGACATCGTGTTCTTGGGTCTCTGAAAGATGAGACGTGCACAGCTCTAATGAAGTTGGATTTGGTTACGAACATCTTTAATGTAAACTGGCTGCGCCGACTGAAAAGGAAGTATACTGGGCGACAACATTAGCTTACAGATAACCTCTGTGGTGCACATCTTAAAATTTTCCAAGTCAAGACACGATTGCAAACTTTGATTTTGATTGAATTTTGATTTTGAGTAACTTTAGATTTGTATTTACAACTCTTGGAAGTCAAGGACGTGTCAGGGAAGGGCATTTCCACGGTGATGGTTGTGTTCCAATGGGAACTGCATTGCTGGATGAACTGCATTTATTCGGTTAAAGTACAGTCGTAGGCTGTCGAGCCCATTGATCCATGACTCGAAAATGTCCTTCATGTCTCGCTGCAGAGGACAGGGTGATCGCTATGATTGGCCACGAACATCGACTCCGTGGAGTACATTAGAAAGACCGCTAATAGGGTGGTGGGCTACCCATCTCCCTATCGCAATGTCTTCAGGCTGTTTGAAGCAGGAGTCGTTGAAGCGCAGGTATCTGTGAGTAAGATAATGAACTAGAAGGCTTAGGATGTCAGGTATGGCGAGTCCAAATAGGTTTAGACTTGATTGGCACCAAAATAACATGTATTCAGGGGCTGAGATGGCCTCTTCGATGTACATAGTGCCATGCAGGTTAAAAAAAATTATGCTGAAGATGGCAGATTCTGGAGCTAGACTGACAGTGAGTAGTCCGAAGCCGTGTCAGATAATCAGGTAATAGTGTTTTATGTGGGTTGGAACATATGTGAGAGTTGGTGAGTTTATGCGTTGCACACCAACATGTATTGCTCCATTGTGTCACTGGAAATGCGAAGTATTTCCATGTATTTTCAGCCACGTGCAAGGGACGAGCATTACACGAAGCAATCTTGTCCGGTGAGCATATACCACTCAGTCCGACAGCAAAGTCCGCCCGCCGCTCAGACACACATCGAGTACTCTCCAAATGAGTAGGCACCCAAGTAGATAGGCACACAAATTGATAAGTACCCAATTCCTATCCACATCCATGGTGTAGGAGTCAGGGAGTTATTGGTGTGAACAATGGATCTGGGGAGGCCATTCCTTCCAGTTATTAGCCCTTGGTTCTTTGTTCTTCCCAGCCCATTGGCCCCATTTTAACAATGACAAACATTGGCATGGAAGTTTCTATACCGACCCTTTGGTTCCCACACCCCTGTCTATATTGGCGACCCTATTGGCTCCCACACCTCCGTTTACATCCTGTTGGTTACCACACCCCTGTCCACACCTAATTGGTTCCAACACCGCTGTCGACATCCTATTGGTTTCCACACCCTGTCCGCACCCTATTCGTCTTCTCCGTTCCACCATGCAATGCAATTAATTGCACCGGAGCCGGACCGGCTTTCCACCATGGAAAATGTTCCATTGTTCCGTGGTATTGTGCGCCAAATCTTTTGTATGAGCACTAACTGATCAGAGTGGCAGGCTGATCGGAGTGCCAAGACTGATCAGAGTGGCAAGACTGATCAGAGTAGCAGGCTGATCAGAGCGGCAGGACTGATCAGAGTGGCAGGCTGATCAGAGCGGCAGGACTGATCAGAGTGGCAGGCTGATCAGAGCGGCAGGACTGATCAGAGTGGCAGGACTGATCAGAGCGGCAGGACTGATCAGAGTGGCAGGCTGATCAGAGCGGCAGGACTGATCAGAGTGGCAGGACTGATCAGAGTGGCGGGACTGAACAGAGTGGCGCCAGGTGTCTGATCGCGGCTGCGCCTGCTCTCCGAGGCGACTATTTGACCGGCTATATCAGGCTCGATTTCTGTGCGTGTCCTTTGCCTAGCAGGTGTGTCCTACTCTCCGACAGTGTGTGTCCCACTGTCCGTCAGTGTGTGTCCCACTGTCTGTCAGTGTGTGTCCCACTGTCCGACAGTGTGTGTCCCACTGTCCGTCAGTGTGTGCCCCACTGTCTGTCAGTGTGTGTCCCACTGAGTATCAGTGTGTGTCCCACTGGGTATCAGTGTGTGTCCCACTGTCCAACAGTGTGTATCCCACTGTGTGTCAATGTGTGTCCCACTGTGCGTCAGTGTGTGTCCCACTGTGTGTCAATGTGTGTCCCACTCTCCGTCAGTGTGTGTCCCACTGTGTGTCAATGTGTGTCCTACTGTCCGACAGTGTGTGTCCCACTGTCCGACAGTGTGTGGCCCACTCTCCGTCAGTGTGTGTCCCACTCTCCGTCAGCGTGTGGCCCACTGTCCGACAGTGTGTGTCCCACTGTCTGTCAGTGTGTGCCCCACTGTCCGTCAGTGTGTGTCCCACTGTCCGACAGTGTGCGTCCCGCTGTCCGTCAGTGTGTGTCCCACTCTCCGTCAGTGTGTGTCCCACTGTCCGACAGTGTGTGTCCCGCTGTCCGTCAGTGTGTGTCCCACTCTCCGTCAGTGTGTGTCCCACTCTCCGTCAGTGTGTGTCCCACTGTCCGACAGTGTGTGTCCCACTGTCCGACAGTGTGTGTCCCACTCTCCGTCAGTGTGTGTCCCACTCTCCGTCAGCGTGTGGCCCACTCTCCGACAGTGTGTGTCCCACTGTCCGTCAGTGTGTGTCCCACTGTCCGTCAGTGTGTGTCCCACTGTCCGTCAGTGTGTGTCCCACTCTCCGTCAGTGTGTGTCCCACTCTCCGACAGTGTGTGTCCCACTGTCCGTCAGTGTGTGTCCCGCTGTCCGTCAGTGTGTGTCCCACTCTCCGTCAGCGTGTGGCCCACTCTCCGTCAGCGTGTGGCCCACTCTCCGTCAGTGTGTCCCACTGTCCGACAGTGTGTGTCCCACTGTCCGACAGTGTGTGTCCCGCTGTCCGTCAGTGTGTGTCCCACTCTCCGTCAGCCTGTGGCCCACTCTCCGTCAGTGTGTGTCCCACTGTCCGACAGTGTGTGTCCCGCTGTCCGTCAGTGTGTGTCCCACTCTCCGACAGTGTGTGTCCCACTCTCCGTCAGGGTGTAGCCCACTCTCCGTCAGTGTGTGTCCCACTGTCCGACAGTGTGTGTCCCACTCTCCGTCAGCGTGTGGCCCACTCTCCGTCAGTGTGTGTCCCACTGTCCGACAGTGTGTGTCCCACTATCCGACAGTGTGTGTCCTACTGTCCGACAGTGTGTGCCCACTCCGTCAGCGTGTGGCCCACTCTCCGTCAGTGTGTGTCCCACTCTCCGTCAGTGTGTGGCCCACTCTCCTTCAGTGTGTGTCCCACTGTCCGACAGTGTGTGGCCCACTCTCCGTCAGCGTGTGGCCCACTCTCCGTCAGTGTGTGTCCCACTGTCCGACAGTGTGTGTCCCACTATCCGTCAGTGTGTGTCCCACTGTCTGTCAGTGTGTGTCCCACTCTCCGTCAGTGTGTGTCCCACTGCCCAACAGTGTGTGTTCCACTGTTCGACAGTGTGTGTCCCACTGTCCGACAGTATGTGTCCCACTGTCTGTCAGTGTGTGCCCCACTGTCCGACAGTGTGTGTCCCACTGTCCGTCAGTGTGTGCCCACTGTCCGACAGTGTGTGTCCCACTGTCCGTCAGTGTGTGCCCACTCTCCGACAGTGTGTGTCCCACTCTCCGTCAGGTGTAGCCCACTCTCCGTCAGTGTGTGTCCCACTGTCCGACAGTGTGTGCCCACTCTCCGTCAGCGTGTGGCCCACTCTCCGTCAGTGTGTGTCCCACTGTCCGACAGTGTGTGTCCCACTATCCGACAGTGTGTGTCCTACTGTCCGACAGTGTGTGCCCACTCCGTCAGCGTGTGGCCCACTCTCCGTCAGTGTTGCCCACTTTCCGTCAGTGTGTGGCCCACTCTCCTTCAGTGTGTGCCCACTGTCCGACAGTGTGTGGCCCACTCTCCGTCAGCGTGTGGCCCACTCTCCGTCAGTGTGTGCCCACTGTCCGACAGTGTGTGTCCCACTATCCGTCAGTGTGTGTCCCACTGTCTGTCAGTGTGTGCCCACTCTCCGTCAGTGTGTGCCCACTGCCCAACAGTGTGTGTTCCACTGTTCGACAGTGTGTGTCCCACTGTCCGACAGTATGTGTCCCACTGTCTGTCAGTGTGTGCCCCACTGTCCGACAGTGTGTGTCCCACTGTCCGTCAGTGTGTGGCCCACTGTCCGACAGTGTGTGTCCCACTGTCCGTCAGTGTGTGTCCAACTGTCCAACAGTGTGTGTCCCACTGTCCGACAGTGTGTGTCCCACTGTCCGACGGTGTGTATCCCACTGTCTGTCAGTGTGTCCCACTGTCTGACAGTGTGTGTTCCACTGTCCGACAGTGTGTGGCCCACTCTCCGTCAGCGTGTGGCCCACTGTCCGACAGTGTGTGTCCCACTATCCGACAGTGTGTGTCCCACTGTCCGTCAGTGTGTGTCCCACTGTGTGTCAATGTGTGCCCACTCTCCGTCAGTGTGTGCCCACTGTGTGTCAATGTGTGTCCTACTGTCCGACAGTGTGTGCCCACTGTCCGACAGTGTGTGGCCCACTCTCCGTCAGTGTGTGCCCACTCTCCGTCAGCGTGTGGCCCACTGTCCGACAGTGTGTGTCCCACTGTCTGTCAGTGTGTGCCCCACTGTCCGTCAGTGTGTGCCCACTGTCCGACAGTGTGCGTCCCGCTGTCCGTCAGTGTGTGTCCCACTCTCCGACAGTGTGTGTCCCACTGTCCGTCAGTGTATGTCCCGCTGTCCGTCAGTGTGTGTCCCACTCTCCGTCAGCGTGTGGCCCACTCTCCGTCAGCGTGTGGCCCACTCTCCGTCAGTGTGTGTCCCACTCTCCGACAGTGTGTGTCCCACTGTCCGACAGTGTGTGTCCCGCTGTCCGTCAGTGTGTGTCCCACTCTCCGTCAGCCTGTGGCCCACTCTCCGTCAGTGTGTGTCCCACTGTCCGACAGTGTGTGTCCCGCTGTCCGTCAGTGTGTGTCCCACTCTCCGACAGTGTGTGTCCCACTCTCCGTCAGGGTGTAGCCCACTCTCCGTCAGTGTGTGTCCCACTGTCCGACAGTGTGTGTCCCACTCTCCGTCAGCGTGTGGCCCACTCTCCGTCAGTGTGTGTCCCACTGTCCGACAGTGTGTGTCCCACTATCCGACAGTGTGTGTCCTACTGTCCGACAGTGTGTGCCCACTCCGTCAGCGTGTGGCCCACTCTCCGTCAGTGTGTGTCCCACTCTTCGTCAGTGTGTGGCCCACTCTCCTTCAGTGTGTGCCCACTGTCCGACAGTGTGTGGCCCACTCTCCGTCAGCGTGTGGCCCACTCTCCGTCAGTGTGTGCCCACTGTCCGACAGTGTGTGCCCACTATCCGACAGTGTGTGTCCTACTGTCCGACAGTGTGTGCCCACTCCGTCAGCGTGTGGCCCACTCTCCGTCAGTGTGTGCCCACTTTCCGTCAGTGTGTGGCCCACTCTCCTTCAGTGTGTGTCCCACTGTCCGACAGTGTGTGGCCCACTCTCCGTCAGCGTGTGGCCCACTCTCCGTCAGTGTGTGCCCACTGTCCGACAGTGTGTGTCCCACTATCCGTCAGTGTGTGTCCCACTGTCTGTCAGTGTGTGTCCCACTCTCCGTCAGTGTGTGCCCACTGCCCAACAGTGTGTGTTCCACTGTTCGACAGTGTGTGTCCCACTGTCCGACAGTATGTGTCCCACTGTCTGTCAGTGTGTGCCCCACTGTCCGACAGTGTGTCCCACTGTCCGTCAGTGTGGCCCACTGTCCGACAGTGTGTGTCCCACTGTCCGTCAGTGTGTGTCCAACTGTCCAACAGTGTGTGTCCCACTGTCCGACAGTGTGTGTCCCACTGTCCGACGGTGTGTATCCCACTGTCTGTCAGTGTGTGTCCCACTGTCTGACAGTGTGTGTTCCACTGTCCGACAGTGTGTGGCCCACTCTCCGTCAGCGTGTGGCCCACTGTCCGACAGTGTGTGTCCCACTATCCGACAGTGTGTGTCCCACTGTCCGTCAGTGTGTGTCCCACTGTGTGTCAATGTGTGTCCCACTCTCCGTCAGTGTGTGTCCCACTGTGTGTCAATGTGTGTCCTACTGTCCGACAGTGTGTGTCCCACTGTCCGACAGTGTGTGGCCCACTCTCCGTCAGTGTGTGTCCCACTCTCCGTCAGCGTGTGGCCCACTGTCCGACAGTGTGTGTCCCACTGTCTGTCAGTGTGTGCCCCACTGTCCGTCAGTGTGTGTCCCACTGTCCGACAGTGTGCGTCCCGCTGTCCGTCAGTGTGTGTCCCACTATCCGACAGTGTGTGCCCACTGTCCGTCAGTGTATGTCCCGCTGTCCGTCAGTGTGTGTCCCACTCTCCGTCAGCGTGTGGCCCACTCTCCGTCAGCGTGTGGCCCACTCTCCGTCAGTGTGTCCCACTGTCCGACAGTGTGTGTCCCACTGTCCGACAGTGTGTGTCCCGCTGTCCGTCAGTGTGTGTCCCACTCTCCGTCAGCCTGTGGCCCACTCTCCGTCAGTGTGTGCCCACTGTCCGACAGTGTGTGTCCCGCTGTCCGTCAGTGTGTGCCCACTCTCCGACAGTGTGTGTCCCACTCTCCGTCAGGGTGTAGCCCACTCTCCGTCAGTGTGTGTCCCACTGTCCGACAGTGTGTGTCCCACTCTCCGTCAGCGTGTGGCCCACTCTCCGTCAGTGTGTGTCCCACTGTCCGACAGTGTGTGTCCCACTATCCGACAGTGTGTGTCCTACTGTCCGACAGTGTGTGCCCACTCCGTCAGCGTGTGGCCCACTCTCCGTCAGTGTGTGCCCACTCTTCGTCAGTGTGTGGCCCACTCTCCTTCAGTGTGTGTCCCACTGTCCGACAGTGTGTGGCCCACTCTCCGTCAGCGTGTGGCCCACTCTCCGTCAGTGTGTGTCCCACTGTCCGACAGTGTGTGTCCCACTATCCGTCAGTGTGTGTCCCACTGTCTGTCAGTGTGTGTCCCACTCTCCGTCAGTGTGTGTCCCACTGCCCAACAGTGTGTGTTCCACTGTTCGACAGTGTGTGTCCCACTGTCCGACAGTATGTGTCCCACTGTCTGTCAGTGTGTGCCCCACTGTCCGACAGTGTGTGTCCCACTGTCCGTCAGTGTGTGGCCCACTGTCCGACAGTGTGTGTCCCACTGTCCGTCAGTGTGTGTCCAACTGTCCAACAGTGTGTGTCCCACTGTCCGACAGTGTGTGTCCCACTGTCCGACGGTGTGTATCCCACTGTCTGTCAGTGTGTGTCCCACTGTCTGACAGTGTGTGTTCCACTGTCCGACAGTGTGTGGCCCACTCTCCGTCAGCGTGTGGCCCACTGTCCGACAGTGTGTGTCCCACTATCCGACAGTGTGTGTCCCACTGTCCGTCAGTGTGTGTCCCACTGTCCGACAGTGTGTGTCCCACTGTCCAACAGTGTGTGGCCCACTCTCTGTCAGTGTGTGTCCCACTGTCCGACAGTGTGTGTCCCGCTGTCCGACAGTGTGTGTCCCACTGTCCGACAGTGTGTGGCCCACTCTCTGTCAGTGTGTGGCCCACTCTCCGTCAGTGTGTGTCCCACTGTCCGTCAGTGTGTGTCCAACTGTCCAACAGTGTGTGTCCCACTGTCCGACAGTGTGTGTCCCACTGTCCGACAGTGTGTGTCCCACTGTCTGTCAGTGTGTGTCCCACTGTCTGACAGTGTGTGTCCCACTGTCTGTCAGTGTGTGTCCCATTCTCCGTCAGTGTGTGTGTCCCACTGTCCGACAGTGTGTGTCTCACTGTCCGACACCGTGTGTCCCACTGTCCGACAGTGTGTGTTCCACTGTCCGTCAGTGTGTGTCCCACTGTCCGACAGTGTGTGTCCCACTGTCTGACAGTGTGTGTCCCACTGTCCGACAGTGTGTGTCCCACTGTCCGTCAGTGTGTGGCCCACTCTCCGTCAGGGTGTGTCCCACTGGGTGGCAGTGTGTACCAAAATCTCCAACAGTGTGCTCATCTTTCTGTTAGCATATTTATGTTATGCGAACACTCCGGGTTTCGCCGGATATGTCGGTTGTTCTTCATCGCCATAAGCATCTTCATTACCTTCTTCATCATTCTTCATCACCATAAGCAGCGCACCAAACACAACTGCTCTGGAAGGCTATGCATATAAGGTGCACCGTCCTACCAATTTAATTCGGCACTCAATCAGTGGATTTACCAGCTTTGGAAGGCACTCCAAAGCCCTGGAACATGCGGAAATCATTGGTGTCCAGGTGTGCCTTTGGGGATGACACGGTGCACGTCATGGTTAGACAAAAATTCAGGGTTCTGTGATGTCCCACTTTCCAGAGAACTGATTTCAGTCCTCAACGCTCGAACCATGCAAGGTAATATTATAACAATAAGAAGCAAGCATTCAATGAAACATAATTGATTAATGCATATTGTTTATATTTAATCTATACTGACCTTGGTGAAAGCTAAAGGCAACTTGGCTTAATTATTCTGGCTTGTAAACTTCATACTGCTGGTTTCTACAACACACAACATCCAGTTACAGTTCAGATTGGTACTATGATCGGGACTAATACCTACTCGACCTGATGATCTGAAAAAGGTTACGTCATGCTTGCTCCATCGCTTGATCTCTCGTCACGTTTTTGTGACGAGAAACACATGACACTAAACTATGCTGTAAGATAATACAATATATACGTATATGTCTATAAGACATCCTTCGTATCAGAAGGATGCTTTATTGTAATTTATAGGAGGATAAATTCAAATAAAGTTTCAATGGCTACGTTTCGTATCCATAATTTAGATAAAAATTGGTGGATCTATGATAACCTGAGATGAAGTCAGAGTTAGTGTAGATTGCATCTGCGTTCCGCTGGTTTACATTGATCTCATGTATCACTCTGATCAATACGGGGGCGTACAAACCCGTTGCAGCTATAACCTAGTAACCGGAGCAGGAATATCCAATTCATAGCATCGAAATGGAAACAAATGGTTTCCTTAAGGACGTGATAGCCATTGGACTAGGATGATCTGTGAGACAATTATACGACACAATATCTAGAAGTTATAACTAAAGGGATGCGGAAAGCGTGAAGGCGTTATACCGTTTAAGTGTTGAACTTTCTGAAACAAAAGACAGGTGAATGGGTACAAAGTGTGCCCAGTCAATGACCAGCCAACTATTGCGATCTCTGGCTACATTTGAATTTCATTATTTGCTGGCATTCAGATGCCCTAGAAGCATTTCCGACTTGTTTTTCTCAACGCATCTGATATTCGTCGCATGTACACGCCCAGGTATTCAGAATGACAGCACGTGACCGCTTCATAACGACATCTACAAGCCACGACCACGTTTCCATTCTCCTTATGTCACATCCGATAGAAGAGACAACCGAAGAATACTTCGCATGCCACTACCTAATGATAAAGCCAAGTCTTGAAGTCTAACAAACGAGCGTGTCTATGTAAGTGACTCGTGCTATCGAAAATGGATTTTATCGGTGCGTCCATTTCGCCGGAGCGACGGTCGGCTACGGATGGGGCGACCGGACAAAGCCAGAGCCGGCGTCCTGCCACCGCCGTCCAGTTGACGAGCTACACTAATTAATGAGATAGTACTTACAATAAACAGAGCACGAGGAATGTGAACAGCTGAGGGCCGAGCCGAGGCGGGTCGGCGAGACACCAGCCTCGGAGCTCGTGCCCCACCAGTGTGCCAGCGTCCTCATGAAGCGATCACGGCCACTCATTAGCATAGCGTGCGTGGCAGCTAGACTAGCGAGACGCCCGTCGGCACGTAGCCGGGGAGCGGCTATGTGCCGCTAGTGATGTCACAATTGTGAGATGGCGTGTGACAGATCTTGGAGGACGGAATGTGAACACTTTAGATCGCATGATCACGTTAGGTTGCATGGCCACGCTAGATTACGGCAGGACAAGCTAACGATAGATCGCGGGGCTCTGAGATCACACGATAGATCTCGGAAACCACATGACCACGATAAATTACGACGGCTACATGATCGCGGAGGATGTGAGAGCATGACAGATCACGGCGGGTACATGATCACGATAAAGCACGACGGCTACATGATCATGATGAATCGTATGATCACAATAGATCGTATGATCACGATAGATTACATGATCACAATAGATCACGGCAGCTACATGATCACGGTAAATCGCATGATCACGATAGACCACCGTGGCTACATGATCATGATGGATCACGGCGACCACATGATCACGATAATTCACGAGAAGACACGGCGTAATTTTCAACATATTGTGCTCAATTGCACTTTTCGTTTTGAATTCTTGTTGCTCCAATGCAACAGGAGCAACAGCATCCAAACGTCTTTGGGTGGTGAGCTTGTTCAAAAGCATAAGGCAGTGTATGTTCTACCCTAAAAGATAATATGCAACACCCGAGTGAAAAAAAAAACATTGATGATGTTCATTCGTTTTCCTTCACATGTTGCATCCCACCAGGTGGAAAAATCAAGCTTGCTCATCGGGCACACCGCATTGGTAATGTTTGCCAAATTTCTCCTGGTGGTGCGCATCTACTAAACCAGGTCGGGAGACGACATTTTGAGTTAACGCTTCCGATATCGCTACTTGCCGAGGGAAATCTCGTCCCCCGAAGTCGCCCCTCCGATGTAATGTTCCACCAAACAAACAAAAAAAAGGATCCACCCCTGGTACAGGCGTGCTGTAGGATCCGAATTTCAATTTGCATATAATTTATATTGAGCAACGCAATCGTATGTTTTACGACCAGAGCCTGCAACCCACGGCGACGCCCGAGTAACTGATCGCACCCCGACATTGACCTGCTTCACCTGACCTGCAAGACCTGGAACAGCAGTTTGTGGGGGAAGGAAACATAGAAAATATCACTGCGAGGCGAAACAGCCAAAATGTGCAACGGGGGTGAACTGTATTAACGGCCGGGCACATTGCGCTGCGCAACAAGGCGTCTAAAATCAGACCGTCTAAAATCAACAGTTTAAAATCAGGTAGTCTCAAATCAGACCTTCAAGGTCCTACCGGTACTCAAAACAGGCACATTAAATCCTCACCAGAAAACAAAGCATAATATACACCATATATAGCAGCCAAAGCAAAGCAAACAAATCATTTCAAATGTGCACACATCATACGACACCGTGTTTCATAGTAAAAAGTCGTGTGTGATTGTGCCTTTGGTTAAGCCGATCGGCAGTGGTCGGCGTTCTCCAAGCCATGGTTCATCTCCTTGGGGCCGTGATCCATCTGCCACAGACGTCATGCTTCTGCCACAGCTGTGATGCATCTGGCGCAGCCATGATTCATACACCGACAGCTATTATCCAGATGCCGGCAGTTATGACCCAATCTGCCGCATACGTGACACCAGCTGTGATCCATACGCCGGCAGCTGTGATCCAATATGCCGCAGGCGTGACACCAGCTGTGATCCGTACGCCGGCAGCTGTGATCCGTACGCCGACAGTTGTGATCCAGATGCCGGCAGCTGTGCTCCAATCTGGCGCAGGCGTGGCACCAGCTGTGGGCAGTACGCCGGGTGCTGGGAGTTGTGCTGCTGGCAGTCGTGCAGACATCTTGGTTGGGGCTTTGTCATTGTGTCGTTACGACTTTTGGCACCTGTTGGTCTGCCAGCCTCCCATGGTCACCGCACAACTCTCTTGGTCGAGTTTGTCACCTCGTCCGCCCACACTTTCTCCCGGCGCCTTACGTGCTGCCGATAGGGATCACTTAATTACAGCATAATTCGCAGTCAGTGACCAGGCCGGATCCGTTTTGGCCGGGGAGTCAGTAATTGAGTGGCTGACACTCCGAGCGTGGTTCGCGCTGAATTACCGCGGCCGATGGCTAATAAGTTGTGTGATAACACTAGTAACCGAGCCGGCCGATAGATTACGCTGATTGTTAATTAATGCCTCATTCATCGGCCCACAATGCCTCCTAGCGTGCGGCGCGCTGCACTGATGCCATTCAGATAGCGTATTTTGTCTGAATGCGCTGTGAAAAATGTCCGGGATAAATCAGGTGCCATTGCGGTCGGCCGGCCGGCGGTGGTCGGGGACAATGGGGGACAGCGCAGGGACCAGCACAGCACACCGAGGCACGGCCCGCCGTCTGCCACCCGACAATGCGCCGGCCGGCTGAGTTATGAGGTGAGCCGACCGACGCGGCACCCGACTAGGTGTCCGCCACCTCGGCCGGCAGAGCCGTCACGTGCGCCTGCCAGCTCATCTGGACACTGGTCGTGTGCCTGCCATCGGCCTCTCTGGCTCGCCGAGATGGCCACTGATAGACGGCCAGTGCGCCTGCAACTCAGCCGGGGCACTCAAGGGTCTCGTGTGTTGGCCGCGTACGTCCTGAGCACCACTGATAGATCGCGGAAGCACGTCCGCTACTTAGTCTTGACGATGGATGTGCCTGCCACCTCTGAAATTTGTAGACTGCCGCTGACAAACTATATGCACTTAACTGGGCCCGGACTCTGGCTGTACGTGTACTGCCGCACCTCCTCTTTCTGAAGTCGCCGCTGACAGACTTGGCAGCAGGTCTCCGCAAGCTCGCTGATGGTGCTCCTGCCACTTCCGTTCGGGAAATCGCTGTTGGGAGCCCAGTTAACTTCGGCGAACTGCCAGCTGGCCGCCGCATGGCGGACATCCACTGCAGTCAATGAGCACTTCACTCCAACTAACTGCCAACTCTGTGAGGGCACTGTGTGCGTATGCGTGTGCAGTCTCCGTCTTGATGGGTCCCGCGTGGCTTGACAACTACCAGGGAGGATCGACTACGAGAAGCGGCCGCTGCAGGCTGGAGCACTGCCACGGCCAGTGAGGCTATCGCTTCGCCGAGGGACGGGCGGCGGGTCGTCTGCTGCGCCCGCCGCCCGCCCCATACAAGTCCGCCCCACGGCCGGTCGGTGGTCCATACATGCACCGACTCCGGTGACAACCTACATGATGCCTGTTGACGTTGACGATTTACCTGATGTCCTGCAGACGAGATACGTGATGCCTGTTGACGATTTACCTGATGTCCTGAAGACGAGGTGCGCGATGCCTGTTGACCATTTATCTGATGTCCTGAAGACGGGGTGCGTGATGCCTGTTGACGATTTACTTGATGTCCTGAAGACGAGGTGTGTGATGCCTGTTGACGATTTACCTGATGTCCTGAAGACGAGGTGCGTGATGCCTGTTGACGATTTACCTGATGTCCTGAAGACGAGGTATGTGATGCCTGTTGACGATTTACGTGAATTAACGAATAAAGAACTGTGCGGCGGGTGGGCCCCAGAAGTTCCCGTGCCGATGGAATCGTTCAACTGCAGCGATGGCAGAATACACAGTCAGAGCTTGCGGCCGGCCAGGGTGTAAGCTACTCGTCCATGCAGCCGTCGGCGCCCATCACATATCCTGCAATTGAATTGCAAATGAGCACCGATTTAGCGATAACGATAACCGCACGAATCACACCCAAGTATTAGGGTAATCTCTCTGCGGCCCGCCAGTTAGCATGATTTCTGAGCCGAAGTTAGGACGGTAACAGGTTTAACCTTCAAATGACGAAGTCTCCAGCACGGAAGTGAATGATAGTCATGAAAATGGTAAGTAACAATTTGTTGGTCTCATAGAGATTTTCCAATGTTTGGCTCAACTCCATAATATAATTTGTGCACGTTAGGTGCAATACTCTGCACACGTAGCATAGGTAGATGTAATTTAACGCACCCATGTGGATACGGTTTGGACAGCTTATCATCCACAAGGGCATGTCGCAGCTGAGAGCGTTACAGCTCACATAGGATAAGATAGAAATGCAATATTTGGAACCCGTTTCTTCCGCGAATCGTCCATAGGTATAATTAGAAATCCTAAGAGAAACGCTTAATGCTTTCTCGTGACCCAGAACGTTGAGGTGGCCACATGAAGGACAGGGCATATCCCCGAAGTTCCAGTACTCCTTGACTGTGGGCATCAACGAGTCAGAGTATTGTCTGTCCGTTTTAGTCTTTCCTAGTATTGCCCAATCAGTGAGACCCATTCCATGGCGAAACATGTGTGATGACGCCAGTCACCCAGCCAGGGAATGTCATGTAGGGAAAGCCAAGTGCGCTGCATACAGGTGAAAGGAGCAGCTATTATCTCATAATGGGGAAACGGGATGTGAGCCAAGCAAAATCCAATCTTAAGTAGCTTCACAACGTGCAACTCTTGTGTCGCTGGTCGTGTTGTTGATGAAGTGTGGCGGGAATCTCCCTCCATCTCAAATGTTTACGCATGTGCACACAGTATTGGTGCATAGTGGAAGAAAGTACTGCCTGGGTCTTCTTTCTACAACAGCTCAATCAGAAATATGTCATCTGATGTGCGTGCCTATCTAACTCTTTTGCTCGCGTCAGATTGTTCTTGCTATACCATCGGAACGATGCTTACTTCTTGCCTAAAACAACGTGATTTATCGAAAATGATTATCCGTGATGTTGCTAAGCATGAGCAAGCGTCGCACAATGTTAGCACAGGTATGCTCGTCTGCTGGATGGAGTAGTCTTCCTCTGGATATCACACGCTCACACTCCCAGGGGAAAGTCCAAATTGAGACCTGGCATTGCCATGGCATCTGAGGACTCACATGTTCAATATGTACGCATCTATATAAATCTTATTTGTGTAGTAGATCAGGGAATATTTGTAGTGTTTGGCTACTTTTGCAATTAATCGCACACGCACGTGTCTAGATAAATTAATTCATTTATATATGCGGTTATTATTCGTATCGAACACAATGAATGCGCATTGCGTATCCGTACACTCTCTGCTCATTCACAAACGTTCAGGTATGGCGTCCGCTGGCCTGATCCGGTCTTAAGAGCAATAATTCATTAATCACTCGGCTCAATCAGGCATTTTTTGGCATGCGCTGTGCTGTTGCCGAGACCACGCCAGGAATGCTCAGTGGACGTAGGTCGGCAACGTTTGCATGAAAACCTCGGCAGGAATTTATTGCACAGATGTAATCCTGTCGGGCTCAATCTGTTTGTTGCAGTCGGCTCCGGCGAGATATGCTGCACTTGCAACGTTTGCGCGCGATAACGAGTCCCAGTTTTGATGGAGCTACCTTTCACTGTCAGCGGCGGCCGATTGAATAAGTTGTGAACGGTGCAGCAGCTGCGGCTGGTGCAGGCCGGTGGCCCAGGTGCGGTGTCGGCGGCACGGTACACCCTGCCCCCTGTCACACTGACTTCGTTCTCATAACTCGGTCTGCTTTGTGCTTTGTAAGACGTCTTTTGCTGTTATTACAGTAGGCTTTGTGTTCATGCCACACACGCTGTTCTAGAGCATAACACCGATTTGATATCGGATATACCAGATATACGGTTGGTACACGAAACGAACGGATTGAATAGATAGGGTAAAGAATAACGGACGAAGATTGAATTTAGATTGGCTCTCGGATTTTGTCGTGGAAGTGAAAATTTATCAAAGAAATACTATTTTCTTCTACTTCCAATCGCAACGTTACCTATTACAAATAATGGATTTGCTGATGGTCATAATATGCAAATCAAAGAAATATGTGATGTTAATTAGCGATCACATTATAATGCTCATTGTTGCTGGCGGCGCTAATGCCAAACACATGCTATGGCACACTTGCAGCTTTACTTGGAATCATTCAATTACTTTATATATTTCCCACCAGCATTCATATTTTATGCAATCCAGATGACTGCATTCACACTGTAGTTACTGTTCTTATGACATGCTACTTATAATCACATTCAACAACTCACCCATCCACTGTAGCTTCACTCTTATGTTTATAGCTTCACTCTTATCTATCTATGCACGTGATTGGACGGTGTGCCGCAAAAAGCTGTAGGGTGGACAGTCGCTGTCCGCTGTAGGGTGGACAGTCAGTGCCTGCTGTAGGGTGGACAGTCAGTGCCTGCTGTAGGGTGGACAGTCAGTGCCTGCTGTAGGGTGGACAGTCAGTGCCTGCTGTAGGGTGGACAGTCGCTGTCCGCTGTAGGGTGGACAGTCAGTGTCCGCTGTAGGGTGGACAGTCGCTGTCCGCTGTAGGGTGGACAGTCAGTGCCTGCTGTAGGATGGACAGTCGCTGTCCTCTGTAGGGTGGACAGTCAGTGCCTGCTGTAGGGTGGACAGTCAGTGTCCGCTGTAGGGTGGACAGTCGCTGTCCGCTGTAGGGTGGACACTCCGTGTCCGCTGTAGGGTGGACAGTCGCTGTCCGCTGTAGGGTGGACAGTCAGTGCCTGCTGTATAATTGGCAGTTAGCGCACACATTCATCAGACTGCGTTGTCAGATGCACAGCGCTCCATTGTCCATCCTGCAGTGCCAATGTCAGCAAATAATTTTCAAGTGTTCGCATCTAAAATAGCACGCAGTGTGTGCCTCACTAAGCGAGCACAAGGTCTCCTTTCAGGTAAGCCGTCTACCCAAATACCAAATCACACTATCGTCCCAACTACTTGGTCATAAATTCGGAATCACTCACCACTCAAGTAGTCAACCTGGTGGTCTGACAATCGAGATGTAACGTGGCATGACCTTGCAGCCAGGATTACGTGATTGCAGTTGCCAGGCAAGAATTTCCCACATCAGGGATTCGAGTGAAATGTCAAAGCAAAATGATTTCAGGTTCAAGATTGCACCTTGCTAATTTGTCCAACTGAGTTTGGATTGGTAATCCACAAACATTGGGATGTCGGCACTGATACAGCAATGCAGGATGCGTTCACTGAGCGTGTAATAAGCCCGACATTGTTCAACCGAGCAGTTCCCCTTCTCTATTCACGCCACACCTTTCACTACACACGCTACACCTTTCAATCACTACACTGGCAACCTCATTTTGTTGGTCGGCCCCTTTGTTCCGTTGCGACAGCACGGCGGCGTGATTGTTCCCTGCGCTTGGGGTGGTGCCACTCGTGCCGGTCGCCTGGCCAGGCTGGTCACGGAATGTCACGCCGCACGACCGTGCTGACGGCGCGGCACAACCAGCCGCTTCGTGCCGGCATACAATGACGCCAATTTTTTCCACGACATATATCAGGCCAGGACGAGTTTTTTTTTCTGTCGCGAAACCACTTAGAAAACCTGATTAGCTGCGTTAAGAAGGGTCATTTCGATCCACAAAGCGGTTCGAGCTCGGCCAGAAATACGAGGTGCCAGCGGGGGGCGAGCAGTTACCTGTGACTCGGTCGGCAGGAATGGCGCTCGCAGCGGGCGAGCCAGCTACAAACCGGCTCGGCATAATTAAATTGTTGGCTCTTTATTAAATGTAACACCAGAAAGGAAACCTACGCCGGCTAACGTATGGCCCGTTATTTACAGACTCGTACCCAATTAGCACGTGAAATATTGAACGGCAACATGCGAGCGGGCAGCCGCTTTGCGGGGCAGCGGAGCGTATCGAAGCGGTGGAACGGTGGAGCGTCGGGATGGTGGATCAGCGGAGCGGTGGAGCAGCGGAGCGGTGAAGCCAGAGCAATGAGTCGAGTAAGAGTGGGGACGATGGTGAGTGTGGATTAGCAGCAGAGCTGACGAGTGCCACAGGGCCGCCACCGGGCAGCAGCGCCAGCGCCAGACAGAGAGACAGACAGAGTGCGCGCACTGCGCCGCCACCGAGCCGCCGCCGGGTCGCCACGTTCCCGCCGCGGAATTTCGGCTGCGGTAGCGGCGGCCGCTTTGATTGGACGACGTTTGCGGCGTCCGCGGCGAGGTGGTGGCGGTTGGCGCCGACGCGCGGCGCGCGGCTGGCATTTTGATGGGGCGCCGCCGGCGGCTGTGTCAGCGCTGAGCGTCAGCTGGGCTGGCGGCCCGAGCCGAGCAGGCCGCCGGCGGCTGTGTCAGCGCTGAGCGTCAGCTGGGCTGGCGGCCCGAGCCGAGCAGGCCGCCGGCGGCTGTGTCAGCGCTGAGCGTCAGCTGGGCTGGCGGCCCGAGCCGAGCAGGCCGCCGGCGGCTGTGTCAGCGCTGAGCGTCAGCTGGGCTGGCGGCCCGGGCAGGCCGGTGTCGTAACGCGGAGACCGCTCGGGCCGGCAATTAGCTGCTCGGTCTCGGCCATTAGAGCGGTCGGGGGCGAGGACCCGCCATCGGCGGCTTTGGTCATGACATAATGTGTCAAGTGGGCTGGGCCCTCTCCGCCGCCGTCCGTGTCGACCTCGCCTACCCATCATCCCATCTGAATGTATCGGCCACTGTAACCGCGTACGTGGGTTCACCTATGCTTGGGTTCACCTCTGCGTGGGTTCACTTCTGCGTGGGTTCACCTCTGCGTGGGTTCACCTCTGCGTGGGTTCACCTCTGCGTGGGTTCACCTCTGCGTACGTGTATCGGAGGTCTGCTGCTTTGCGTGCAAGCACGCATGTGCGTGCCTTTCGTTTGATCTTCACTAGACGCGTGTTTATGGGACTGGATGTAAGAACCTCAGTCGATATGTCCATATGTGTGTCTACCATTATTCCATCTTAAATATGTGCAAATGCAGCTTGTATAACTCCTCTTACTTGTTATCTTCCCCTTCTCTTTCCTCTTCTTCCCTTCCGCCTATGCTACTCCTTCACTTTATATTTCGTCTTTTGTCTTTCTCCCCCACCTCTCTCTCACTCCTCTATCAATATTTATCTCCCTCTCCATCTCTCTCTCTCCCTCTCTCTCTCTGTCACTTCATCATCTCGATGCTGCTCTGCCCTATCTATCCCCGGCGCCGCCGCCGGCTGACTCATTATATTTGCCTATGGGGCCGTTGGCTGTGCCAGCCACCGATTGAGCGCCATCATCACCACCACCTCTCCGGGTCCCGGGAGCGCAATCAACAACGTAACCGATCGCACCCGTGAGCACCGTTACCTAATTACAAAAATCGGCCGCACTTCACCACTTTGTGATCCTATTAGTTCTAGCTATTATGTAAATTCTCCCCGCGCGGCCATCGGGACCCAAACTGCTGGCGAGAGCTTGGGGAGACCTCTCGTCGCGAGGGGAAGAGCCTTTGGCAAGCTTTGATGACGATGGTGACCAGGAGTGATAGCGATTGAGGGACGAGCAGTGTGGATGGGAGTGGAAAATGGGAGAGGGCGTAGGAAGGGAGTAACAGTAGTTGATAGAGAACTGTGTGGATGAATATAATCAAATTAAATGTTAGAGCATGCCGCCAATAACCAATTCTCGCTCTCGTACTCGGCTGAGGTTTTTGCACTGTGTCTGGATTGTGCAGAAGATGTGTATCTTCTCCACACTATTGTTGGATATTGGTGTAGATATTCTGCACATAGACATTTTGGACGTAAATGTTATGCACATCTCAGTATTTTGCATAGTCCCTGCGCACTCCCCGTTTTTTAAAGATCTTTTGCGCTTTCCGCTAATTTAAGAGATCTCCTGCACACAAATCTTATGAACGTTGACCTTATGAACGTTTAATGTATGCACTCTCATATCTCATACATGTACATCCAATGCACGCAGATTTTATGAACGTAGATGTTGTGTACATAGATATTATAAACGTAGATATTATCGACCTCCACCCCATTTTGCAGCGTTCCAGAATGGTTGAAAGAAACAAATGGTTTGCAGGAGGTCTGCAAAAAAGTGCTGGGATGTGGATAAGATCCACAAAAAATATAGGATATCCATGAGATCTACGTTCATTAGATCTACAAAAACCGTCAAAGTGTGCATAAGATCTACAAAAAATGGGTGCATATAAGGAACATCTACAAAAACCATGGATGTGCATGAAATCTACTTTCATAAACTCCACATACACGTACATACGTAAGATACACGTTCATAAGTTCGACAGGCAGAAGATCTACAAAGCCGGTGAAGTGTGCGAAAAATCTACACAAAAAAAACAGGAGAGTGTGCAGACGATCCACAAAAGCACTGCAATCTGCATAAGATCTTTAAAAACTGGGCGTGTAGAAGCTCATGAAAACCATGGGTGTGCATTGAATCTACAAAAAGCGCCGGAATGTGCATACGATCTATAACAAACAAAAAAGCACTGTGATGTGCATCAAATGTACTCAATCGTTTTAAGCGTGTGTGAGATATGTTGTCGGCACAGTATCTGAGAACAAATGCAAATTAAATTAACTGCGAATGGATCATGTCTACATGGTTACATTTTTTATACTTTTTCTTTAATGCAATTTTCCTGCTTGCACAAAACTGTTTGAGATATTGTATGGAGTTGCGGTGGCGGATCCAGTCATGAAGTCACAACACCTTTGGGCCCAGAAGGCCACTGAACACGTGGTTAGAATAAGCTTTAGCGAAGCACACAATAAATGTGTCGCTTCAGGGGATGATTGAATAGAGGCCCAGTAGCCACAATTGAACAACACCTGAGCTGACGCCAGGGACGACTGGCTCGTCATGAAGGGTTTATGGGCCGACGAAAGGGGCCCGAGCTGGTGGAGATGGTCCCGGGAAAATGGAGATGACCTACTAGTCGACAGACAGTTATCACGGGAAGACGCCAAGGACCCTGGTCCTGGCCAACGTGAAGGGCCCCTAGGCCGACGGAGGAAGCCCCGAGTCGTTGGAAGTCGTGGATTCCCGGACTAGCAGCAAGGGTTCGACCAGCAAAATGGGTCCCTGAGCCCATGAACAGGGCCTTTGACCCGGCGGAATTGGTCACTAAACTAATGGGGAAGGTCTCTAGAGGCGAAAGAGGGCCTTGAGCCAATATGAAGGGTCCCTATCCCAGGGGGTTAACACAGGATTTGATTAAGAGGGAGCACGCAATTTTAAAGGGCTGTTGGTAGCCTGGGTCCCCTTCAGTAACATGGAGCTTTACTACTGCTGGAGCCCTCGCCGTTGACCCAGGGACCCTCTCTGCTTGACGGAGCCCTCTGCGGCGAACCTCGCGGTATGCGGCCACCAATATATTCCATAACAATTTTATCTGGAAGAAAACTGCTCAAAATCGCTGATGAATCAATGCTGTGAACTTTGTTGCCAGATGCAGAGCCTTGAACATACCTATTAAGCGTTCATATGGCTGTAGTAGACCTTATGTATACTTCACGACCTGGTGTAGAGATTCTGCACATCCTCTCCTTCCTGTAGAATTCTTGAACATCTCTCAAATTTGTGTTGATATTCTGCACGTTGATATTAAATGTGTAGACCTCCTGCACGTAGACCTCATGAACGCAGATTATAAGTACACTCTAGCATTTTATAGATCTCGTGTATATACGCCAAGCACAAAAAAACTGGAGTGTAGATGCACACTCCAGTTTTTTGTCGATCTCATGTATGCCAGCTTTTATCGATTTTCTACACACGCCGCTGTTTTTGTAGATCCCATGCACGTATACCTCCTGGAGGTATATCTCATACACGTAGACCTCATGTACATATATTTTGTACACATAGATCTTATGCACGTAGATATCCTGTGCGTAGATCCTATGAACGTAGATCTTCTGCACAAATATCATATAAACGTGGCTCTTAAGACTTAGCCCCTAAGACAGGAAGGAAATCGTCATCTCATCTCATCTCAGGCCGTCATTGAGACAAGGAAGCGGCAAATTCATCAGGATTGATTCGGCACACAGGGAGATGAATGCAGGTGTTCCCAAATCGGACAAGCACCACACAAGGATTTGTCAATATGCAGAGTTGAAAAATCGGCCAGAACCGACAACTGGGTCGCTCCCATGAGTTGATCCTAAGGCGGTGGTCTAATGTCCGCATATGACGCTGTTTGTGTCCTATGTGTGTGTGCGTGTGTGTGTGTGTGTGTGTGTGTGTGTGTGTGTGTGTGTGTGTGTGTGTGTGTGTGTGTGTGTGTGTGTGTGTGTGTGTGTGTGTGTGTGTGTGTGTGTGTGTGTGTGTGTGTGTGTGTGTGTGTGTGTGTGTGTGTGTGTGTGTGTGTGTGTGTGTGCGTGTGTGTGTGTGTGTGTGTGTGTGTGTGTGTGTGTGTGTGTGTGTGTGTGTGTGTGTGTGTGTCTTATGTGTGTGTGTGTGTGTGTGTGTGTGTGTGTGTGTGTGTGTGTGTGTGTGTGTGTGTGTGTGTGTGTGTGTGTGTGTGTGTGTGTGTGTGTGTGTGTGTGTGTGTGTGTGTGTGTGTGTGTGTGTGAGTATTTGTATGTATGCATATGGGTGCATATATGCATGCAGATACATAATGTTCTCCCTATGCATGTAAATGACATTCCCCCTCTCTCTCCCCTTATCTTTCTTCGTCATTGCGCTTCTCGCTCTCAGTGCCAAAAACAAAGAATTCAAACAAATTGTATGGTAATGCTAACAAAAAAAATCATCCATTCCGGAATTATGCAGCCATGCATTGGCAGGCGAGGATGCGAACGTTGCATGTGCTGCGGTCATGTTCTGGCTGGAGGCATTGGTACATTCATTGAAAATATCAGCAGCGATTTTCCTGCCTGGGAAAGCTTGCACCTGGTGAGCAACTCGCCCGTTGATCCTTACAGAAGAACACAATCTTTGGGTTGCTCATCCATCATTCAGCTGCTGATTTCTCTTGAATTGTGCTTCTCTTGTAATATATACCCAGTTAGTTCGGCTTGACAGTAAAAACGTAGTGTTGAATGCCGACCATCAATGTACGTCATTAGTTGAAACGGTGCAGCTCAAGGAGCAGCCAGCTATTGCTGTTCAACGAGTGCTGTTAAGCAAAAGTATGCGCTACACGTCGCTACATTGACTGCGTTGCCATGTCGTGGTGATTCATCTGTTCTATCGCCGCAGTTATCGTTTGTTTCGCAACGAGTGCAACTGCACATTTTCTTCCACTCATGCAAAAAAAATGCGTGAAGTCAGAGTATCCCAGCGATCGCTTACCTCATGCATACGTAGGCAACGTACCTTAACATAAGTGTCATATTGCAAACGTAACCTACTTGAACATTTCTACGTTGAAACGTCTCCATCGAAGCAATCCATAGCTCACTTTTTTACCGGGTAGGGGTATGGGTTGGTTCCCGTTGCTCTAATTAGCAGTGTGGGCACTACCCTACCTAACTACACGGTATTGATGTGTTTATAACGCGTGCACAGGAGGAGCGTATCATGAGCTAATGCTCATGATACGCTCCTCAGAAATACAAGTTACAAATACACCTCGGAAATACAAGTTTGCAACACGATTTTGTGCTGGAAAGTTACGACCGGGGAGTCCGTTATTTTGACAAGGACGGCATTCACAGATAATCCCTGGTCAACTGGGGTGACATATCGCATATGGACAATTTATAGAGCCTACACTGGCTGAACGTACTTTAATTGGGCATAATTTATCCGTACCATAATTCCTCGCATCTCAACTGGGTGTCAGTCATATTTGAATCGATATCACCACAAACACGTAAGTAGCACCATAAAAGCTTGCATGGGGTTTGGATTTGAATCGCTGACCTTACGGGAATGTCTGTTGCATGGTCGAATTTGAACATGTTTGTGTGCAATGTTCAGTCGACCGAGCAATCCGCCCGCCTGGATTGTCTTCCATTCCAGTGCTATACCATCGTATACTGTAGTATTGATATGACGTGTAATAACGATACATTTATAAGATGCTTGCAACATTGTCGTTGGAAGACACACCTTGCGAGTTCCATTGCCGTCATATTTTTCCGCACCACCAATTATGTCTTTCAATGTGGTTTCGGAAACTAATTGACTAAAGGACTTCATTTGACGTCAGGTGTCGGCACATGACAAGTCACCAGTCTATCTGAACTTTTGGCATTTCATATGACATAGAATACAAGTTATCATCCATATTTTGAAGCAAGGTGACACTATATGCCAACACTTTGTTTCAGCACCAACGAAGACGAAGAAAGTAAATGGAATGGATTTTCCTTCTTGCAAGCGTACCATTCTCATGCAGGCTACCACCAGGCAAGCAACTACATCCAAACTATTACCGGGCAGGCTACTACATCCAGGCTACTACATCCAGGCTACTATCGGGCAGGCTACTGCATTCAGGGTGCACCGCCTATTCCGCACGGAACGACAAATATGGGGCTCTATCTCCATGACTAGAAAGTAGGGGTGTAGAAACTTGGTGAAAAGTACAGGGGCCAGGGACATTCCGTGACATAGGGAAAATAACTATGATCACGAGCAGTGGGTTCCATGGCAATCTACGTCCAATTACTGCGCTTATGCTGGAATGTAGTGTCCACCTGAATCTTGGTCGATTGACGTGATTATTGAGTCAATCTGCGTTGTTCTGTTGAGCTTTATCAGTAACGCTGCAAACTGGCCGGAATCTGTGCGCGACGAGCACCATTCTTCCCTTCTTGTTTGCGCACAGGCGCGCATCTGCTAGTATCTCCCTACCATTACGCTGTCTTATCCTTCAGCCACGCAAACACGCCCGGGCGGTGTTACAACAAGCCAATGAATAACAAAACCCGGCGATTTGGTGGATAATCAGCCGGCAGGTCGGCTCTGGCCGAGGTGTCGCCAGGGCGGTGCCCAGGTGCCGCGTTCCCGTCACCTCTTGGACCCCCTACTTGGCGCCGGTGAGTCCTTTCACCATAGCCGACACACTCGATGTTAGAGCCGGACCCTGTCGCGGCGCGCGCGCCACATTTGACGTCCAGATCACTCGTGCCATTACTGTCGTGCCAAATTATACACTATATTTTGGCGCGGGTGGCCAGCTGCCAGGTACTGGCTGCGTAATGGAGGAAAATTTGATGGCTGCGCGAACGAGGAATGCCCACAGAGCCGGTTATCAGTGGCTGCCGGCGGCGCGGCGGCGGGAGCGGCGCGGCGGCGGGAGCGGCGCTGACGGTCACCGGCGGCGCCGCTCCGGCCGTGTCGTCGCTAAATAACGCAAATCAAAACAATGCTCCGGTCATTAGGGTGTGGAGCAGGTCTGATTGCCATAATGGATGGGGCCTGGCGAGGGTGGCAGCGGCGGCACGACACTGGCTTACCCCACCCCGGCGAAAGTCGCTTGAGCTCGAGCCTCCGGCTTCGAGTCGCCGGCCGCGGGAGCACCCAGCCCATGGTGGGGACCAAGCCCCGCACTGGGTGCTCGTATTGGCGCCTATGGTGGGGACCAAGCCCCGCACTGGGTGCTCGTATTGGCGCCTATGGTGGGGACCAAGCCCCGCACTGGGTGCTCGTATTGGCGCCCATGGTGGGGACCCAGCCCCGCACTGGGTGCTCGTATTGGCGCCCATGGTGGGGACCAAGCCCCGCACTGGGTGCTCGTATTGGCGCCCATGGTGGGGACCAAGCCCCGCACTGGGTGCTCGTATTGGCGCTGGCGTCATCTCGCTGGCATTCATGGCCGGAGAATGCAGGACGTCAAAGATGATAGGCAGGGAACGTGGCAAGCGTTCCGACATCTTTCTGAAGTATGCAGATTTTTACATTTGACTTGGATAGATTGTGGACGTCTTGCAACAGCATGTGCTCTTTGGTCCTTGTAGCATGCGAGGATTCCCATATTAATGATCCGCTTCAAAGAAATTCACTGTCATGTGACTATCAACGGGCTAGTAATTTTCCGTACATTTTCGTAGAATTTGTACCCTGTAGCACAATGGTTCATACCGTAATATTTGACCCAATAGATGTTAACATTTTTTGGGACATTCTAAGCGAACGTAAACATTCATCTCTAGCTACAGACTAGAACTCTGGAGGTCCGTCTTATATGCAGTATTTACTAAGCGCAGAAGACCGCTGAGATTCTTTATGAAACATGACTAAGATCTTTAGCATTCGTCAACTATGACAGCTTCATTCCATTGCTACTCCCAAAGTGTTTTTATTCTGGTGCAGTAAGAGCTCAACTACCTTGCATAGCTGAATTTTTATAGATGGTAGATTATCCTGGGAGGTCTCTATTAACCGAAGCTGTCTCGTAGACACATATTTTGCTTGTTGCTACCATATACTTGCATACTTTTATCGCAACACTGACTTTACTGCCTTTGATAAGCCTTGAATGCTATCAGATATTAAATGGACAGTTTGACAGGGTAATGGAAAGAAACTACACTGCTAAAAATGAACAGCTCGAAACATGCGCAAATGTTGGATAAGTCACACACAGCTTCGGTGATTCGCCATCTTAAAGTGAGTACGTCTGATTAACTATAATAACCGCCATTACATTGGCCACGGAACAGCAATCTGCATTGATTCATGTCGATAGCAAATTCATCTTATGATTTCATCATAATTCTGAGTTTAAGATCGTTTATGCATTTGTCAGACGTTATTTTGATGGTCTGGGTGTTTTTTTTATTAACCCAACTGAGGTGTATTAATGCTCGGAAGGGGTAGGCTACGTTACGAAGATTCCGACAAAGTCCTGGTGAGGTAAGCACAGGCGAACAACGATACATCCATGATTTAATGGTTAAGGCTCCAGAGAAAGTATTATGCCGCCCCATAGTAGATATTTGGCTCCTACACCCACCCAGGTGAATTCCATATAATCCAAATGATGTGTAGGGCCAGTGTGATGGCAATGGAGTTCGAGTAGCATAAATCCCTTCCGACAGGGACGGGAAGACAACAAACTTATAACTGAAACAAAAACATCCAGGCTGTTAAACTTCAAGAAACATGCATTCGCTTATTTCCACGAAGAACACTAGTCGCACAAAAGACTTATAACTAGATGAGTGCACACTACGAACTTACCTTTAGGTCGCCGTTTTCCCATTACTTTTATAAACCTATAAACCCCTCGTTTATACTTCGTGTAGAAAGTACGATGTGCGTAGTGCAGATAGTGACATGGTTATTGTATTATGTTGGGGTATTGATGTTTGTTACGCATCTGCTTCCATTATTGACTAAAAATATATTCCTTTCTTTGCAAACACATGTGAGTCACAGACTGTTCGTGATGGCCAGTTTCCGCGGAGAGCATGCATCGTTAAATACATCAATAAATATATAAATAAATAAATATATGCTGCCGCGGACAACCTTCCACCCAGCAAGGCGTTCAAGGGCAACATCCTGCTCGACACTACCGCCAAGGACAGGCTCCAGCCCAACAGTGACCGCTCAGGGCAGTCTCCCGCCCAACAGTGCTGCCAAGAGCAGCTTCCCACCCAACAGTGATCGCCAAGGACAGGCTCCCGCCCAAAAGTGACCGCCCAGGGTAAGCTCCCGCCCAAAAGTGATCGCTAAGGACAGGCTCCCGCCCAACAGTGATCGCCAAGGACAGGCTCCCGCCTAACAGTGACGGCCGGGAGCTGTCGAGCAGTCCACCTAGCCACAGCACCACCAGGGCCTTTCGTGCCGTGCGGTGTCCGGCCCAGCTTGCGGCGTTCGACGAGCGGCGGAAACGGCGCCACATTGCGGTGCTAACGTGACACCAGCGATGCTTGACTCGGCGGCGCCTCTCCTCCGACCGCCGACTATCTGTCACGCCGTAATTATTGTTAACCAACAGCCGTTGAATATACGACAGCTGTTAGTGGCTAACCACCGGGTGTTACTTCAGAATACGATCGGTAAGGATGGCCGTGCTACTTAATTATGTATAATTTCACGTGCATAAATCTTCATATGCAACAACATGCAGCCAGTGCCGGCCGGCTGCGGTCGCACCGTCGAGGTCGCGCCGCGGTCAGCGGCGATGCGGGCAAGGCGCGAGCTCGCTGCTCGTCTGATCTACCATCACCTAATCACTTCTATCAATAACCCCAATGACGGCGACCATCAAGAAGAGTAGCGGCTTCGACGGTCATCTGTTTGTGTTCCCATTTGTGGTGGGTCGGCGATCTACACGATATGGCTGCTATGTGAGGAATTATACACGCTGCATTGATACATATAAAATGGATGATTAATTTAAACGATGTCACATGCAGCTGATGGGCACATGATGGCTGGTCTGCGATAATGTCAGCCCATATCCACCAGCACCACCGTGCCGGTGTACGCTGCTGAGTGAAGTAGTGGGCGCATCGGGACGGAAGGCCGAATTCACTATGAACTCTCCTATTTCAATGTGATGGTTGTCTAACTGCTATATACGGCGATCATTTTTCGTTGCTTGAACTATGCGCATTCCATGTTCCTGGAAGTTCAATATTTCAGCTTTGATTCACGATATAGGAACAGCATAAGTCTGGCGAAAATGGAATTGCAAGGCAGACGGCGTCATTAGTCTTCTCCATTATTCAGTTCATAGTGACTGTATCAGCTGTACGGCAGTTTTCTTTTACAAGCAGTCTGTATCCATTATGTAATTTTGAAGCAGACTAAGGCATAATGCAGTTAATGTTCCTTTTTTCGCGCGGTGGGGGATGGGAAGTAAAGCATCTCATGGAAAATGAACCATACTTTAAGCAACAAATGTACAATACACCGTTCGTTGTTGATAACTGTGCAATTATATACGCATGCGTTATCACTGGGCCCATATGATATGGAGAAGCAGTAATTCTGCATATTTTGCCCCCTTCTGCATATCTCAAGTCCTCTCAGCCACCTAAACAATTGTGGTTGAAGCAAACAATTTGCCAGTCATCGTTTATGATGAATTTCTTCTCGCTGTTTGCATTATTCTCGACAAAATCTGTGCAAAAACGCGGGCCGCGGCGTGTCACTGCCGCCGCCATCGCGAGCTCCGACAGCAGGGTAGTCTGTTTACCCCGCATCATAATCGTCTGCACATTATACCCGATGTCATATCAGACAGACATGAATTTGGGCAAAAACACACGCCGCGTACAAACAAACGTCTTTGTTTCCGATAGAGGCGCGTCGTTTTTATCGCCGAGCAGTCGGTGCGCGCCGCTGATTGTCTCTGATTGCACTGTGGCGGCCACGGCTGACGACGGAGAGCGATCTGTGTCGTTCTGGCGTGCCGGCGCATCACCGGCGTCCATACACACACCACGCCGTGTGGCCAGTCACGCCACGTCACGCCACGCGTCACTCTGTGACGGACCCGTCCACTGACCAGTCTAAGACCATCTGTGCAACACTAGTAGTACCGATACAGCACGGTTTAATACTGGCGCAGGTTTTCCTCACCGTGGTTTCAAGGTGGACTAAAATGTAATCACATACGAACCACCCTCCCTTATCGAGCGATTTTCTGGCGAACATCAGTAGCCCATGCGCATTAATCATGGTATGTATTGTGCTGCGAATCCCCCACTCGGCGGCCACCAACCGACGTGAACGTATGGTTTGTATATCAGTCAATACGTCGTTGTTATAAATGTCCAGCCAGTCGGTGACGTATGTGGCCATGAGCGGGTGACTGCGGCAGTCGTCGAGTCGGGTGTGCTCCTCGGCCGAGGTGCGGACATGTTGGCACGCCGTGGCGTCCGTCCCGGGCGTGGCGCCGTCCGCGTCCGCGTCCACGTCCGCGTCCGCGCCGGCCGCCAGCTCCACCGAAAGGGAAACATGGCTCAATTCACGAAGAGAATCCCACTGTTTCGGTGGTTGTATTGGTGCGGAAGAAACAATCGCATTGCATCGCTTTGGTGGGTTCCGGGTCGCAGGTCATATCACGCACGCGGTTGTGCTATGCGGATTCGTGATCGACCTTGGCGTATGACTTTCTCCAGCTTGAAAGAGGATGCTGCGCTGGAATTGATTGTGCCACCACGTACCACTACTAGACTCTGAACAGTTCGCAGTGTATTGTGTCATCGTCTACCGCTATCAAAATATCGACAGTTCGGAATGTATTGTACCACCACCGACCGTTGCCAGAAACTTGACAGTTCGGAATGAATTGCGCCACTGCCTACCGTTACCAGAAACTCAACATTTCGGAATGTATTGTGCCACCACTTACCGTTACCAGGATCTCGACAGTGTACAGGTCGGAACACAGGCTGCCCGTCGGTAAGCAGCTGTTCGGCCATCACGTAAGGGGGCGTGCACGGCCGCAGGATAAAGCCTACTCAAGTGTACTCCATTGATGTCCCCTAACCCCCACACAAGGCACATCTCTGCAGAAAGGGCGGATTCGCACGTGCCTGTACTTATCTGCATATTCTGTATTTAACTGTGATCAGAAACCAGATAGAGCCGAGCATTCATCCCGTAAAAGCTTCTTACTCTGAAATTTTTGGGCAGAAGTAATCTCGCTGTCGAACATTTAGACAACTTGCTCATTCTTCTTGAACCTCCCAATAAACCTGAATATCTGTAGAATGAATCATTCACATTGGATGTTGTTCGTGGTGCAAAATGGCAGTGATGTTTATAATTGAGTCAGGCCGAATGGTACTCCCAGCATGTAGTATTTGGGGTTTGTCCATTTGCATGGTTGCGGCCGAGTATTCATTATTGACCTATCTATTTAGAATACCTAATAAACAAGAAAATGGCAAACGGCCTCTTGTCTGGATTCATATCTAGCATAAGCTGCGAGCTAATGCGGATGTATGCTGAAAAGATGGATTATTAGCTGTCATTATTGTGCTCCCAAGGTCAGCCTATGTTGCGTCATGGAAATAATTCCGCTGAAAAAGATTTTATTCGTTGAAAAATGTATCCCTGGATATGAATGTCCTGACCAGGTCAGCTCGAATCATATGGAAACCATGCTGGTGAAGAGAAGTTTAATCGTGTTGCCTGCGGAGTCCCGACAATTTGATTATTTACTGGAAAACCCTGCACATAAAAGAGACAAATACATGGATGCAGCGAGATAAAAGAGACATATACTGTGTGACTGTTCATTTTTCTGTCTAGCCATCAGTGATATCAAAAGGGATATTCATATAATTGTCTACTTGTGTGGAAGACAATTAGATTCGACATTTTGTTTTTTTATTTAAAAAAAAAAAAACAAAAAAAAACAATTGTTTGATAGTTTCTGCTTAGCGTGCTGCTTTTCTTGAGGTACTCAGATAATTAACTGACAATATAGGAAATAGCGATTTGTAGTGAATGATAGTTGGCTTTTTTGTCGGTTGTTTAGCGAGTTAATTTGAATCTAAATCTAGGCATAAGCTGCAGCGTTTAGGATGGTTTCGACCAGGATGCAGGCACTAGAGGAAGAGATTAGGACCCTTAAGGCAGAGCTTTCCAAGCTCAAGGCTGCCCTTGTTGCACAGGGTAGGGAAGATAAAGCAACAAGGGGTCACTCCGTAGCAGGGACATCATATGCCCAGGTGGTCGCAGGCCACCAGGTAGCTGAGGCTTCCCCTACTGTGGAGGTGGCTGGGATCTATCGAGAGGGGAGTGTTAATAGTGAACAGAGGAGGGGTAGTTCTGGTAGGTCACAGGAGGGGAAGTGGCATGAGGTCAGGGGGTGGAGGGTTTGGAGACGCGAACCTAAGGAAAGGGTCAGTGAGTGGCAGGTGGCAGGTGGTAGGAGCGGCAGGAAGTCTAGCCGAACGGCCCAGCGGGCAGGCATATTAACATCAAATATGTTCCAGGCATTGGATGACTGCCCCCAGGATAGTAGTAGTAAGGAGTCAGTGCTGGTCCTAGTAGACTCTCGTGTGCGACATTTAGAGCGGGTATTTTGTAAAGGTAGGAGGGACAGGAGGTGCATCACCGGGCCTGGTGCCAAGGTGAAGGACCTGGTACCTGTGGTGGCACAGGTCACCAGTGATCACCAGTTTAGCACAGTCATAGTGGATGTAGGGGTAAATAACATAGGTCCTGCTAGGAGTGAGGAGCTTCTGCGGGAGTACAGGGCCCTTCTGGCCACTCTGAAGGGTACCAATAGAGTCATTGTAACAGCAATTTTGCCTAGGGCTAGAGCCTCCCCTGAGTGGAGCTCTAGGGCACTAGCAGCTAACACCAGGGTAGGAAAGCTCTGCCATGAGCTAGGTTTTATATTTGTAGACGAGTGGAGCAGGTTTTATGCATCGTGGTACCTCTATCAGAGGGATGGCCTGCACTTCTCTGAGAAGGGGGTCCATGTGTTAGGCAAAGTGTACGAGCATGTCCTTCAGGGAAACTAGGAAATGGGGTGGGGAGGGATGAAATTGCATTGCCAACTCAGAAATATTCCAATAGTGTCAGCCAAGGCAATAGAACCTCAAAGTCTGCAAATAGGGACAGCAGCAGTTCAAGGGGACAGAGTGATAGTTAATCTAGTGATAAAATAACTCAGTATGAAAAAGCCAATGGTGGTTATGGAGCATTTGTTAAGTGTATGATGTTTAATGCACAGAGTATCCGTTCCAAATTTGATGTGTTCAAGTGTTATGTTGCTGAGGAGGAACCAGATTTTGTTTGCATTACGGAGGCATGGGTCAGTGAAGGGTATTTTTGAGATAACTTACAGGACTATGAGATCCAGGGATACAATATGTTTTCGTGCAATAGGGGTCCAGCAATGAAAGGGGGTGGTGTAATGCTCTATATGAATAGCTTATTCAGTTCTCAAAAAGTAGCAGGTGGGGATAAAAATGTGTCTGTGGAGTCCATTTGGCTTGATGTCACTGTGGGAAAAGGCAACAGCAATACTCCTAGGATAGGAGCTTTCTACCGATCAGGAACCCTGCCACATTCTCAGCAACTGGAGCTTGACAAGGTGATTTGTGAGGAAATCAGTAGAAACTTTAAGAGGAAGTGCCTTATTCTTGGTGACTTTAATCTAAAAGGTTATGAAAATGCTGGTGTTGGCTCCTCATCATGCAAAATGTTTAGGAAATGCCTTGAAGAGGACCTGTTCTTACACCAGTTTGTATCGGAACCTACCAGGCATGGTTCATTCTTGGACCTTGTATTCTCGGATTTAAGTGACTTGGTTCAAGACTTGACTGTTGACGAAACTCTGGGACAAAGTGACCATAACATAGTTAGATTCAAGGCACATGTAGGGGAAGTTATCAAGGATAATTTGGTAAAGGTTCCAAATTTCAACCGAGCAGACTTTGACTGCATGAGAGCGGTTTTAAGTGCCATCAGAATGGAAGAATAATTCTCCAATTTAAATGCATGTGAAATGTGGGGAAAGTTCAAATCTTACTTGAAGGAAATTCAGATTAAACATGTCCCCCAAAAGCAAAGACGCAAAAGAAGGGTAGGAAAGCCAGCATGGCTTACACCAGACTTGATAAAAGCAATTAAGGCTAAGAAAACTGCATTTAGAGTCTTTAAAGAAGCCTCAAATGTCGTTAATCTAAAGGCTTAACGAAAAGCTAGAGACACTGTGAAGCAAAAAACCAGAGCAGTAAAGCGAGCAAAAGAACTGGATTTAGCTGGAAACTGTAATGGGGACAGTAAAAAGTTCTTTAGTTTCTACAAGCTGAGTAAAGTTTCTAGCACAATTGGTCCACTGGAAGTAAACGGGACAACATTGGGTGAGGATAGTGAGATGGTTGAGGAGCTGAGCAAGCAGTTTAAATCAGTGTTCCCATTGGAAGATATGACCAATCTGCCGACCGTACACCATAGTACAGTGACATGGGATCTGACAAATGATATTGAGGTCATTGATAGTGATGTTGTATACAATCATATCAGGAAAATAAAGCCAAACAAGGCAGCAGGACCTGATGATATTTATGCTAGGGTGTTGCGGGAAACTGAAAAGGAACTGGGATTTCCACTTAGTATAATATTTTGTAGATCAGTTTCACAAAATGAAATTCCAACCGATTGGAAAAGGGCAAATGTAGTTCCTATTTTCAAGAAAGGAGAAAGAGGGAAAGTTGAAAACTATAGGCCAGTAAGTCTCACATCCCTAGTCTGCAAGGTACTCGAATCAATTATCAAGGATAGAATATTTAGTTATCTGGAAGGTAGCAGATTGATTCAAGATACTCAACATGGGTTTAGAAAAGGACGATCGTGTCTCACAAACCTCTTGGACTTTTTGAACTTCGCCACAGAACAATTTGATCAGGGAATCAGGTTGATGTAGAGTTGTGGCTTTCAGATAGACAGCAAAGAGTGATGCTAAATAGTACAAAGTCATCATGGCAAAATGTTCTAAGTGGAGTCCCCAGGGGTCAGTACTGTTCATTTTATTTGTAAATAACATTGAAAGTGGCCTAAGCAGAAAGGTTTTGAAATATTCGGATGATTTGATGGTCTTTAGGGCAGTAACAGGTCAAGATGAGCATATCTCGCTGCAAAAAGACTTAGACGAACTTGTGAAGTGGTCCGAAGAATGGCAAGTGAAATTTAATTTTGATAAGTGCAAAATCATGCATGTAGGTAAGCAGCATATGAAGGCTCCATACTTGATGGGTGGCCAAGTGCTATCAGTGGCTCAACAGGAGAGGGATTTAGGTGTTGTTCTGAACACAA